>CM071936.1:39754254-39886271 GCA_016081115.2 Rehmannia glutinosa | reverse complement strand
GATCAAGTGATTCATAAGACGTAAATAATTTTTCTTTTTTCCAATTTGAGCTCTTTAAACTCCTTTTTCAAAACGTTTGTATTTACATATCATATCTCTAAATTCATTTTGGAGTTCATCATAATCACCTTGAAATTCATAAACCAAAGAAGAAGATGAAGAATTAGAGCGTACCTCGTTGTTTTCATCATCTATGGCCATGAAACCATGTTCAACTTCTTCTTCCTCGTCGGATGTGGCAAGTAGCTCATACCATGTTGTTGCTTTGGCATTTAGAGCTTTCTTCTTAGGAAAAGGCTTTTTCTTCTTTTGATCCTCCTCCACTAATTTTGGGCAATCGGCTATGTAGTGCCTGGGTTTCTCGCGTTTAAAACACGAGTTGTCTCTTGATTTTCTTGCCTTATTTTTATTCATAAATTTGGCAAATTTTCAAACAAGAGCGGCCGTCTACTCATCATCTTCATCACTAGCATATATGAAATATTAGAAGAAGATGCGAAGCCTTTAGGAATAATTTGCATACTCGATTAAGAGGTGGATGGTTTGGAATTTTCCTCTCTTTAAGATATACTTATTAGATGAGAAGGTTCTCGATGAGCTCACGAATTTGAGTGTTTCGAGATTTTGAGCTTCCGTGATTGCTGTCACTTTTTCCGACCATGAACGAGGAAGAGCATTTAGAACCTTGGTGACTTTGTCTTCTTCAGATATGACTTTCCCAAGTGCCATAAGAGGATTGACTATGTTATCAAGCCTTTCCACCATCTTTGAATATTTTCTCCATCAAGCATAATGAAGTTTTCAAAGTCTTTAACAAGCATGGTTTTTCTTGCTTGTTTGACTTTCTTTGTATCCTCATAGATGGTTTCCAATTTTTCCCAAAACTCATGTGTGGACCTTATGCCTCTAATGCAATTACACATGGTGGCGGTAAGAGAGCAATGCAAAATATTTAACGCCTTACCATTTAGAAAAAATGACTTCTTGTCATTATTGTCAAATTCCTTGAAGGACTTGATGCCGTCCTCCAGATTCTTGATTGGTTGTGCTATCCCTTCAATGACCACATTCCATATATCGAACCCGCACCCTTGTAAGAAGCACTTCTTTCGGTCTTTGCATAATTGTTTGCGTAGAATAGAGGTGGCTTGTTGGTGGAGGTGCCAGTGGTGAGGTAGCTTTCACTCATAGCCATGGATATTTTTCTCTTTACTCGCAATGAAGAAACAAGCTTGTCAAAGAGTTTAGCTCTGATACCACTTGTTAGTCTAAGTGGCTATGATAATCTAGAGGGGGTGAATAGATTATGCCGATTTTGCCGATTTGACCCTCTTTTTCAAATGTAGAAACAATAGCAAGAATGTAAGTGTGGGAAAATAAACAACACTCGATGATTTAGAGAAGTTCAACCCACCTAGATCCTAATCTTCTACCACCTCGGTATATCTGAAGTGGATTTCGAAAAAGAAAAAGAAATTTTATTAATAGCACCAAACTATTACACCTTCACCTTGAAGAGCACCACACTCTTCTTACAACACCACCAAGAAGATTACCACAATCTTCTTACACCTATGAAGAGTACCATACTCTTCAACACATAAAATCACCCAAGTGTGCTCTTACCACAAGAACACTAACAAGGATATCTTTCTTTGAATGATAGAAACAAATTCAAGATTACAACTCGATATGAAGTATACAACTTTGAAGTGCAAGTGTAATCAAGAATAAAGCCTAGTACTTAAGATGTGCAAGTGAAAGACTTGGGCTAAAATACAACAAGAATATGAAAGTGAAGATCAATAATTTTTGCTTCTATATAAATTGCTTGTGTTGTTGTATCTTGTTGCTTCAATCCTTCATCTATTTATAGGAGAGGTCTTGGATTTGATTTCCAGACATAGGCTCATCCTTGGGGATTGAAATCTACAAAAAATGCAAATCAAATGAAGATTATAGTTGTTAGAAATCAATCCCTTAAAATCATGAAAAATTGCCTGCTGCTCAACGGATAGTTTGTTGATAAAACATTAGGTAGGCCGGTTGAACAATAATGAAAGATTTCGAAATACACATGAAAAATACCCTGTTGGACCGACCTGGTCGACTGGTCCAACTCCTTTGAAAATCAATAAAAAAAGTTTTGTTGCGTTTTGTTTCAACTCAGGGACCGATCAACGTGTAGGTCGACCGGTTGACCTCCTCAAAATATTCAGTGTTCATTCTATTTTAGAAATCAAACTTTCAGACATGAATTGCCCTCTAGGGCGACCGGTTGACTAAGAAATGAAGTGTTGTCCAATTTTTGTCAAAAATAAACTTCAAGAAATACTCCAAAAAATTAGTAAAAATATTTTAAATCAATTAAGAATATTTGCACAACATTTAGGGACATCGTTATGGTGAAAACTCTATTAAATAATATCATCAAAATTATGATAAAAATATTTATCTAATAGCGGGTCCAATGCGGAGCGGGGCAGGGCAGGTCCCAAAGTGGGGCAGGGTGGGTCCCGGGTCCATGATTTTCTTTGTAGGGTGGATCCCTAGTTTCGCCAAACCTATCCCAGACCCACTTCGTTGCAATCCCTAGCAGCAGGGTAAAAGAGATAGATTGGTGTGGCATTTGGAGAAAAATGGAATTTTTTCTCGTAATATCTTCCTATGATGCCTTGGTAGTGGATAAGGTGAGGAGTATGGATCTCACAAAAACCAAAGGTAATCTCCAGTGCTTAAAGACCAGGAAATTTATTTGTTCGCTTTTGATGATACCATATAAAACTTAAAATAGAAAGTTGTCAACCTATTTTTCTTGTATTTTCTATGGTCTAATAGACATGATTGAAAGAATTGAGTGGAGTCAACAACGTTGAAGGATGCAAGAAGACAACTGAAGGCAAGAGTGAAAACCCAGCTGTGTGGCAGCTGAGTATGGTCAAGATGAAAGGCTATGACTCTACTGAAATAGACTTAGCTGAGGAACAACTAAGTGAAGGATGTTGAAGTGTCAACCAAGTCAATAAAGAGCCTCGACTATCAGTTGAATTGACAGTAGAGTCATGTTCAAATGATTAGAGCAGACTCAAGTCAAAGGGGTAAAGGCAGCTGTCCAGTCAAGTCGACTGAGATAAATCTGTTGCATAGAATTCAAAGGTATTACTTAATTTAGTAATACCTCCATGCTGCCAGGTCTAAAAGTGATCATCCCAGAAGCGTGAAAAAGGATTAAACCAATGGGAAGCACTAAAACATGTGTCAGGCTCTGAAAAGCTTCAGAGTTCATTAAATATGAGGAAGGGTCCCTATCAAATGCTGAAAATCAAGAAAAGATAAGCCAACGAACAAGAATGTGTCATTTGAAAATATC
This sequence comes from Rehmannia glutinosa, assembly GCA_016081115.2. Classification (NCBI taxonomy): domain Eukaryota; kingdom Viridiplantae; phylum Streptophyta; class Magnoliopsida; order Lamiales; family Orobanchaceae; genus Rehmannia; species Rehmannia glutinosa. The sequence goes on along the minus strand of CM071936.1, from coordinate 39,882,901 downwards.
CTATCTCTTCAACGGGCAAATTTTGAAATGGTCACTATAAAAGGCTGAGAAAGCATTTGAGAAAAATACGATGTTTGCATACCAAGTACAAACGAATCAAACAATAATCAAGCAAGCATAACCTGTAATATTCTCTAAGCTTTCAAAGGAAATTCCTCAAGCCTAAAATCGAAGTAATTCAATCCAACACTCATTGTAAAGGAAACATTACCTCAACCAGTGGAAGAGGAACAACTTTCAAGAACAAAAAAGGGTCTACTCTCCAAATTTAAAGGAGTTGTAGTGAGGTTCAAGTTCAAACCAGAAGCATCAAGTTTGTTGGAGGGCTGTGTGAAAAAATCCAAAGGCTTGAAGGGAGCTGAAGTAGCAAGACAACTGTCTTGTGAAGAAGCTCAGTCGTAGGATGTTAGGAAATTTAATTGTTAGATTTTGATGATACCATGTAAAATTTAAAATACAAAGTCGGCACCATATTTTTTCCTATATTTTTGTATGTTGTAATACATATAATTGAAAGATCTGAGTGGAGTCACCTACATCGATGAATGTAAGAAGTCAATTGAAGTCAAGAATGAAGAACCAACTGTGTGTCAGCTGAGTAGAGTCATGATGGAAGACTATGAGTTGACTGAAGGTGACTTAGCTGAGGAACAACTGAGTGAAGGATGTTGAAGTGTCAGTCAAGACAATAAAGAGCCAAGACTATTGGTTGAATTAACAAATGAGTCATGTTCAAATGATTGAGAGCAGACTCAAGTCAAAGGGGTAAAGGCATCTGTCCAGTCAAGTCGACTGAGATAAATCCGTTGTACAGAAGTCAAGGTTATTGCTTAATTTCGTAATATCTCCATGCTGCTAGGTCTCAAAGTACTCATCGCAGAACCGTGCAAAATGAATAAACCAATAGGAAACACTGAAGCATGTGCCAGGCTCTGAAAAGCTGCAATTTTCATTAAATATGAGGAAGGGTCTCTATCACATGCTGCAAATCAAGAAAATACAAGCCAACAAACAAGAATGTGTCATTTGAAAATAACCTATCTCTTCAACGGGCAAATTTTCAAATGGTCACTATAGGCTGAGAAAGCATTTGAGAAAGAGATACGAGCGATAAGCAACCAAGAACGAATCAAACAAGCCTAACCTGAAATATTCTCTAACCTTTCAAAGAAAATTCCTCAAGCCTAACATCGAAGTAATTCAGTCCAACACTCATTGTGAAGGAAATATTACCTCAACCAGTTGAAGTGGAACAAGTTTCAAGAACAAAAAGGGGTCTACACTCCAAGTTTGAAGGAGCTGTAGTGAGGTTCAAGTTCGAACCAGAAGCATCAAGTTTGTTGGAGGGCTGTGTGAATAAATCCAAAAATTGAAGGAATCAAGTAGCAAGGCAACTGTCTCGTGAAGAAGCTGAGTCGCAGGAGAATCCAGCTGTGTGATCAAGGCTGTCTCGGCATCAAGAACCGCTTTGTAAACTGATCTCTTACTTAGTGGATTCCTCCAGGAGTTGGAGAAGAGTGGATTAGAGGAATTACTCCATCCTCGAACCACTATAAATTACTTGTGTCATTTTACTTTCATCATTTATTTTCTTGCATATTTTCATATCTGCTGATAAGTTATATTGCTATCCAACTGATAATAACAAGTGCTAAAAAAGTGTTAAAAATGTGCTTAAAAAATTTAACAAAAGGTGTTAAGTCTTCCACTGTTAAAAACCAAATCATCTCAAAGTTAAGTGTTAGCTGACACAGCCGAGTTATACTATCAATAACTCAGTCAAGTCTATGGAGTGGGTAACTTAGCTGAAGATAGGAAACTTAGCTGTCCCCCAAGGACTTAGCTGATTTGAGTCAACTCTGTTGAAATTCTTAAAAAGACTAAAAAGTGAAAAATTGGTAAGGTTTATTCAACCCCCCACCGTCTAAACCTTACACCACACCCCTTGGGACCTACAAGTGGTATTATAGCAGTTGGTTCATTGAGCCTTCCGCATTGGTTACTGAACTAGATCTCAATCTTTTTCAAAAGGTTTAACACTTGTGTTTTTAAAGTCTTTCATCTTAAAGCAAAGTTATTATCATGGAAGCCAATCTAACTCGTATTTCTATATTCACCGTTGAAGAATTTGATGATTGAAATATTCATATGCAGGCTCATCTATCAGCCCTACACGATGGATGTGGTTTGTGATAGAAGATGGGTCACTGCAAATACTCAAGGTTAACACTGTTGTAAGAAGAGCACCTCAAGATGGAGGAAAGGATGCTGCAACGGAGCCTAGACCAGCCATGGTGGAAAAACCTCACTGTGAATGGACAAATGATGATAGAAAGAGATTTAAACTGGACAATGTGGCTAAGGACATTCTCTAAAAGATATTGGACAAAGCCATGTTCAATAAGTCAAGTCATGTAAATCAACAAAAGAAATTTGGGACAAGCTAACCTTGATTTGTGAAGGATCAGAACAAATAAAAGAAAATAAACTAACTGTTGCTATTCAAAAATTTGAAAATTTGAAAATGCTTGCAGGTGAAAGTCTGGAATAGCTGGATGCCAGATTTACAGAAATCACTAATGAGCTCTCAGCACATGGGAAAGAGTACACTCGAGAGAGATGTGCATGAAGATACTAAGAGAGCCCTCCCAACTGAATGGGAAATGAAAGTCATGGCCCCGAGACATTCAATGTACCTCTCAAAAACATCAAACCATGAGCTATTCTCATACCTCAAAGCTTATGAGTTTGAGCTGAGAAGGAAAGAACAAGAGGAAATGGTTGTGCCTAAGACAACTGCATTGATTGCCAATGAAGGAAAGAAAGTTTAGCCAAAGGAGACCATTGATCGGGAAATCGCTCTCATGGTTAAAAGATTCAACAAGTTCTTTAACAAGAACTAGAAAAGAAACAAAGGAGAGACCTCCAGAAGACATTCCATACCTTCCAAAGCAAGGGAGGATAGGCCACCCAAGAAAGCTGAACATCAAAGAGCTGACTATCAGAGAGCTGATAATCAGAGAACTGAGAGAGATAATCAAAGAGCTGAGAACCTGTGTTGGAATTGCAGACAAACATGACATTTTGCTGTTGACTGTACCTATCCACCAGTCAGCAAATATATGAATGAAGAAGAAATAAGAGTCTTCAGGGAAAAAAGACAAGAAAGAAGAAAGCCATGTGGGCTGCTGAAACTGCTGAGCCAACCAAGTGTAAAGAACCAGCAGACTCAGATAGTAGTGAAGCTGACTACTCAAGTGATACAGAGGAAAAGGCTTTGATCTGTCTCATGGCCAAAGAACAAGAACAAGAATATGAGGTACAATCTAACTCATCTCATTCCGATTCAAGTGATAGTAATTGTGATACATACACTTCATCACCCACAGACCTTTATGATTCATTAGGCAAAATGATGAAAGATTTTGAGCACATTAAAACCTCACACACACTTCTAAATGAAGAAAACAACCAGCTCAAAAGCCAAACTCACAACTGACTAAAGAGCTGAGTAGTCTAAGTCACATAGCTGATGAGAACATTAAGCTGAAGGCTAAAAATGCCAAGATCATAGCAGAGTTAGATGCTACAGAAAAGAGAAAAAATGATCTTAAAAATGTGATTGCCTCATTTACAAAAGCATACAAATCATTGGATGAACTTATAATGAGCCAGAAATGATGTGGAGATAAAACATGCATTGGATTTAATTCCTTTGTGCATGATAAAACTCCCAGAGTGATTTTGGAAAAAGATCCTCAAGTAATGAGGGAATCCAAAAGACCTAAACACCACATGCTGCACCTACTCCCAGACCAAAACACAATCACAATCATACTGGCCTTGGTTATAAAGGAAAAGGAAAGAAGCCAGTAGAGTATGCTGAAAGGACGACTGAAAAGAAATTCAGACATGTCCATCAGCAGACTCAAAATAGAAAATACATTGTGAAAGCTAAACAGAGTTACCAAAAACCACAGAGATTTCAGCAAAGAAATTCATATGATGGGAATGGTAGAAATTATCCAAATCAAGCTGATTGGAATAATCATGTGAAATATCAGCAAAGACCTATGAGATACAAGTCCAGGTGGAAAAGACCTCAACCTCAGCAAAGGTCATTCCCAAGGCAAAAGAGCTATTATCAGCACACATATGCACCCAATCACTACTCTAAAAAACTCCACAATTACCCTAGAAAAGAAAATGCTCAAACAAAAACAAAGGCATACAGACAAAAGAGACAGTTGTATGATCCTACAACCCCTAAGCAATTTGCTAATGTGAACTATGATTATGTAACTGATAGATGGCAACCTGTTAGAGTCAGATCATCTGGATATAGCTTGGATGGAACATCTTACAGCACTAACCCCCTAGGACTCAAGCAAGTGTGGGTACCTAAAAGCTGATTTCCTTAATTGCAGGTTCAAGAAACAACTGAGTGCCATGGAACCTAGTACATGGATAGTGGTGCTTCCAAACATATGATAGAAACAAGAAAAATCACAAGATTCAAAGAGATCAAAGGTGCAAAAGTCATATTTGGAGGAAATGAAGCTCCAAAAGAAATCAAAGGTACATGATATATCAATAAAAATGGATTGGAGGTCACATATGTTGCATATGTTGAAGGCCTCAACTTCAACCTGTTAAGAATCAACCAACTCTGTGACAAAGGCTACAATGTTGGATTCAACATGGGAGTATGCCAGATCAAGGATGCTGAAACAAATGAGACAATGCTGCAAGGAACAATATGTGAGTGACGATGCATTTACAAAGATTTTCCTTTCACGCCAATCCTACCAGATTTGGAAGAAGAGACCGCCGAACATCAAGATTCTTTTGTAAGAGAAGATCCAATCATCCCTACTGACACCATTGTTCCAAAGAGTTCAACTTTGTCAAGAAGAGTGGCTGCAATTTGAATCAAGTGAGACAGCTAAATTTCGTGAGATCTTCAAGAAGATTTGTGAAGAGATTGAGAAGATCGAAAGACATCAGGCCTCACTCGACTTAAGAATGGACAACAGGGATGCTACCCTCACAACAGACTTAAGAGGGATAGTGGTGCGGATCTGAGAATGGTCTCAACAGCAATCTGCCATGCGACTCGAACAAGTTCGTTATTTCAAAGCATTGTATGGTAGAATGCTCATCTGGATGGCTGACAACACTGATCTGAAGCAAAAGATGCAAGCGTATATCGAAAGGTTACACGAGTCTCACAAAACAGAAATGGAGTTGCTGCAAGAATTCCAAAGATAAGAAATTTTGCGCCTTGAGGAAATAATGAATGACAAATTCAGCCTACTCATGGCTGAAATGAAATTGGTGGCAGCCGAGTCCAAAGCCACTCGCTCAGAATTTCAAACAGCTTATGCCGCAGCAGATTCTAAACAGAATTCCGCTCTCAGTAAACTCGACTTTATGCTCACAGACATGTTCCCTGGGGTCCCTCTTTCCTTTGATGATGCCAAAAAAGGGGAAGAGGAGTCCCTAAGGAGTGTGAAAGAAGAAAAATTGAAATAATCTACAGCTGAGAAGAAGGGAAAACCAGCTGAGGGGGAACGTTCGAAATATCTCACGTTAATGTTAGCTGAAACCCCCCAGCAGGGTCAAGTTACAGCCTCCATCTTGAGCAAACTCCTCGTAACCCTACCCATTGGGCACTCTGATGTGCCAATGTCGGAGAAAAGGTGAATCATCGAAGCAGGGATGGTGGAGTTTGACAAGAAGATGGATGCCCGCATCGAAGAAGTGATGAAACAATATGGCGGCATTCCGGCAGGGAAAGATCAAGATGCTACACCTGACAATGGATCCGAGCCGAGATCAGTTGAAGAATTCAAAATGCTCGAATCTGAAGGCTATTTTCAGGGAATGTCACTAGCCCAAGCCTGGGATTTGTACTGGGAGAAGGGTCTTGCGTTGTGCGAAGAAGCAGAAAAACAGCAGACTACCAGTAGCCACTCAGCTAGTAAGCAGAAGACTCATGTACAATATACACCCAGTGGAGGAGGAAGAAGTGGTGGTGGAAGAGGTTTTCAACCTCGACCACAACCTAAAAATATTGAATATGTAGATCCCGAAAAGAAGGGGAGGATCTCTTTGGCCGATATGATGAAGTGGCAAACCCGGAAGTGGCAAGGAAGAATGCAGAGGCTGTAAGAAGACAGGAGAGGAAAACAGAATGCAAACAGAGCAATGGCTCGAAAGGAAGCGAAAAGATGAAGCTTCCAAACGAGCCTATGAAAAGAAGAAGAAAACTGAAGAAGAAGAAGAAAGAAAAAGGAAAAGAGCTGATGACTTCGATAAAGCTGAAGAGGAAATGATGAGGCAGCGAAGGCGATGAAGTGTTGTTGCGAACCCTTCATGTATATTACTTATGTAAATACATTCATATAAGTCATTTGTATACTTAGTGAAGTGTTTTTTAATTTTTCACTTTGTATTTATTCTAGTATCTCAGCATAGATGTATGTATTTTTGCTTTGATATAGAATGCTCTGATACCAAATGTAAATAGTTGTGTAAAGGACAAGAATGCTATGATCAATAAAACGATCTATTCTACGCATACATTTTTTGTTACTTGCATTGTCTGTATGTATCTTTGTTGTTTATATTTTGTTGAATGTTTTTAAGTTTTGGCATCATCAAAAGGGGAAAATTGTTGGGAAATTTATTTCATAGATTTTGATAAATGCCATGTAAAACTTAAATTAGAAAGTTGGCACCCCATTTTCCTTGTAATTTGCATTGTAATAGATAGAAATGGAAAAGTTGAGTCAAGTCGCCTACGCCCGGAGATACAAGAAGTCAATTGAAGACTGAGGTGACGACTCGGCTGAGAGACAGTTGAGTATGGCTAAGAAGAGAAGTCAAGAACTCAATCGAAGGTGTATCACCGTGAAACAATGTGAAGAGTCAGTCAAGTCAACTCAAGAAGCCAAGTCTCAAGTTGAAGTGACAGATGAGTCATCCAATAATTGGAGCAGACTCAAGTCACCTGGGAAAAAGGCAACAGCCAAGAGGAGTTAACTGAGATAAATCAGTTGCACATAAGTCAAGAAATTTACTTAAAATAGTAATATCTCCATGCTGCCAGGTCTTAAAGTGTTCATCCTGAGAAGCGTGCAAAAGGAATAAACCAATGGGAAGACCGCACTTCGTGTCGAACCTGAAAAGCGCAAATTCATTTAATACGAGGAAGGGTCTACATCTCAAGATTGAGGACCAAGAAAAGACAGGCCAACAATCTTAAGTGAATTTTTGAAATCAGCCTATCTCTTCAACGGGCAAAATTTCAAAAGTTCACTATAAAAGGCTAAGGATATTCATTGAGAAAAGGTTGACCTTGCACACTAGAGAAATCAAGCATTATTCAAGCTATTAACCTGCAAATACTCTCAAGAATATTCAAGCAAATCCTCAAGCCTGAAACTCGAAGGAAATCGATCCAACACAAGCTATGAAGGAAAGACAACTTCAAATCTGTTGAAGAGGAAACTTTTGAAGAATCAAAAGGGGTCTACTTTCCAAGGAGGATTGTAGGAAGGTTCAAGGTCGAACCAATATCAAGTTATTGGAGGGCTTTGTGATCAAATCCAAGAGCTTGAGAAAGTGAGCTGAAGTAGCAAGACAGCTGCCCTGTGAAGAAGCTGAGTCGGAAGAGAAGCCAGCTGTGTGACCAAGGATGTCTCTAGACTGTTGACAACTTTGTAAACAGATCTTTTACATAGTGGATTCCTCCAGAAGTTGGAGAAGAGAGGATTAGAAGAATTACCCCATCTTTGAACCTCTATAAAAATTAATTGTGTCATTTATTTTTTAGCACATTTACATTTCTGCATACTTACATTATATCTGCTGATAAACTCATATTTGCTATCCAACTGATTAATAACCAAGTGCTAAAATCAAGTGTTAAAATAAGCTTAAAGCAATTCAAAGGTTGTTAAGTCTTCCGCTGATAAAACCAACACGACCAAGTTAAAGTTAAGGTTAAACAGTTGAGTTATTCTATCAACAGCTCTATCGAGTCTGTTGAGTGTCTAACTCTGCTAAATAACCAACTTAGTTGTCTCTCAAGGACACAGTTGTTTGAGTTAACTTTGTAATAGTTTTAAAAGGACTAATATCGAAAAGTTGGTAAGGTTTATTCAATCCCCTCCCCTTCTAAACCTTACTTACACCCTCTTGGGACCTACATCAAGCATAAATGGTCCAAATCTACAAAAATCCCAAACACCAGTTTTAGTTTACCAAATAATTTTAAAGATATTATGCCTATAGCACATTTTTCAAACAAGATCCGTCTCTAAGCATGTGAGAGAAAAGCTTACCATCAAAATCTTCAATTAAATTCAGGCATATTATGGCTTTGTGATCGGTGCGGGCTGTCGGTCTGGTACGTAGAGTTGGAGTGAGTTGCCTCAAAAATTTCGAGACAGATGAAGTCTGCGTGAGAAAGACAAACGATGAAGACTACTTGTACAGGGGAGACAGAAAAGAAGGAGTTGGGGAAAAAAAGGGAAATTTTTTTAAGTACCCACTATGGATAGTGGGTACTCTTTTCTACCCACTAAGATAACAAAATTCTTTTCTACCCAAATTGGCCAAATAACCCCTCCTTTAAGTTGGTGTTTTTGAATTTTGAAATTCAAGTCATAATTATACCATTTAAAACCGTATAGAGAAACCGTATAGTACAAAAAGCAAAAGCAAAAGTAAAAGTAAAAGAAACCTTACCAAGGCAAAAGAAGAGGTAAAAAAAGTGAAAAACCCAACCCTATTTCGTGTCTAATATCGTGCAAGAAGAAAACACCAACATGGATTCACTCGTGTCGTCGTCGTCTGTCTCCGCAACTGCCGCTGCCATCGCCGCCTCCGCACCCTCCTCCTCTGCTCACGAACAGGTAAGGTTTTAAATTTCTTATATTCATATCGTGCCCCAAATGTTCGAAATTTCTCACTCATTTCATGGATTAGGTTTTAGTTTGTTGTAAAATGTTTGAAATTTTGAATGATTAGGGTTTAGTTTCGAAATATATTTCATGGGTTTGTTATATAATGTGAATGATTAGGGCTTAGTTGTTCGAAAGTTCGAAATATATGAAGATTTGAGTTGTGTTTTGGGACTGGTATTCGAAAAATAGTGGTGATTTTTTTCTGGTTGGTGGCACGAAATAGGGTTGAAGACGATTGGGCACGATATCGTGCCGTATGTTTATTTGGGCACGATATCGTGTCGTAGTTTATTTGGGCACGATATCGTGTCGTAGGTTTATTTTGGCATGATATCGTGTCGTAGGTTTGTTTGGGCACGATATCGTGTCGTAGGTTGTTTTGGGCACGATATCGTGTCGTAGGGTTATTTGGGCACGATATCGTGCCGTAGGTTTGTTTGGGCACGATACCATGTCGTAGGGTTATTTAGGGTTATTTGAAATCGTGCCTATATCGTGCCAGCACCTCCATATCGTGCATATACTGTCTGTTCTTTAATTTTTGTACCTTATCACTATATTTCTTCAATTTTTCAACAATTCATCTTGCTAAATTGCAATTAATTATTGTTGTAGGTCAGTCCACAGTGGAGGAAACCCTCATATCATCGAGAGAAGGCCCAGATCACGGGGTACGTTCGACCGAGTATAATTCAGATAATCAGAGATGAGTTGCAGGAGATCGGTTGTGGTTTGTATAGGCAGTTTAGACGGTCGGTTTTTGGCTATTTTATGGATTTTGGGTATGACGGAGTTAATTGTAATGCGGCACTTCATGCATTGGTTGCGATGGAGGTGCGTGTGCTGGATGCTCCAGAATCGGAGTGTTGGTTACACGTTAGAGAGCAGACTATTAGATTCTCTCAGCGTGATTTTGCTATGATATCCGGATTGAGGTTTTCAGGGTCCACATTTGACCCTAACGGTGTTTTGAGGTACCCGAGACTGGTATATATGGACGGTATTGGCCACAGGGTGATCATGTTCTTTGCTAAGATTCGCAGCTTTATTTGCTTGATGGCACCTTCCGTGACTTACCAGACGATGCCCTAAAGGTGGCGAAGGTGTTATTTGCCTTTTATATGGTATTGTGTTTCGATAGCCGACAGACCGCAGTGGACCATTGGCTATGGTTCTTAATCGAGGACGATGCATAGTTGGAGGCTTTCCCTTGGGGAAAATACTCATTTGAGATATTGATTCATTATATTAAATCCGCATGATGTTACGCCACACCTGGTCGATATACTAAGGATGTTCCACCTCGATATCGCCCACCTAGTTATCATTTTTATGGTCCCACGTATGTCTTGATGGTACGTATAATTTTTTACTTTATTTATATTTGTACTTAGTTTTTTTAAATATTCAAAAAAATCTTATTTTGACACTTATCAATGTTTTGACGGATTTGGGCATTCGAGGCGATACCTCGCCTGGGTAATGCCTAGGCGACTCGAGTATCCGACACCCAGATGCCTAGGTGCCTTCGTTGGAGGTTTCTGAAGACCAGCGTTGACATGATTGATTTTTTCTTTGACACGGTATGCATTAACATTGTTTACTTATTTATTTATTTAATTAATAAATTATTTTTTATTAATTTATTCATATATTTATTCACAGACTTTAGTGTGTCATGAGATATTGGATCCGAGTGAGGAGGAGCTCCAGCAGATATATATGGAGCAAGTCGATGATCCAGTTATTTTGTTAGGTCCTCCTCGGTTCACCCCGAATGAGAACAGGTTTTTAGGCGGTGGTGCTAGGAGGGGCAGGGGCAAAGGCAGAGGTACGAGTACAGATTCGATGACCCACCCATACCCATATTGGCAGGCGAGAGAGTCGAGATGGCAGAGGTAGGGCTACTTGCTAGGGGGCGGAGAAGAGGCGGGAGACAGGGGAGAGGTAGAGCCGATTCAGAGGCCCTCACTACTACTCCTACGATTCAGAGGCCGGAGAAGCGGCGTAGGACAGACGGCCCATCATCCCATCGGGCTGATGATCCCTTAGATCGTCGGACATATGATGCATCAGCTAGGCAGACAGATGCACACGATGATCCATCAGTCTGTGAGGAGTATGCGCGCGATGATTCATCAGTCAGTGGGCAGACAGATATGTTGGTGCTGATTAGGGGGGTTATACGGGAGGAGATTAGCCAGTTAGAGACATGCATAGAGGATTGGTTCTCTCGATTAGAGTCACGAGTCGATGAAGTTGTTTCTCAGTTACAGATTCTCATCTCAGAAGAGGGTTCTCGCTTCGACAAACGCCTAGATCAGGAGATAGGTCGGGTTCCAGAACTTATTCAGGAGGAGATTAGGCGTATGTTCCCATACCTTGATCAGTATGATGACTTCGTGTATGGCAGTCAAAGATATCCTAGCCAGTCATCTCAGCAAACGCCATCATCGATGCCGCATCAGACATCGACGATCACCCTTCCGAGAGAGACCACTCCTCTTCAGCCGATGTTGACTCTTCTTCCACCTGTGTCGACTACTATTTTGGTGGTTTCGACTACTATTCCGACATTGTCGATTTCCCTTCTCGTCGATGTCGACTCCTCTTCTCTCACGGTGTCGACTACTCTTCCACCAAAGGTCGACTACTATTCCTGCATTTAAATCTTCTCTTCCCAAGCAGTGTCCACTATTCTTCCTCTTCCTAGCGTGTCCACTACTCTTCCTCTTCCTGTGGTGTCGACTACTCTTCCTCTTCCTAAGAATGTCCACTCCTCCTCCCAGTAGTGTCGACCCCTCCTCCGGCAGTGTCGACTTCTCTTCTGCCATTGCCGACTCCTATTCTGCCTGTGTTAGTACATTCTTCGCGACCACGAGTGTTGGTCACGATTCCGAGGCCATTGGTCCCTACTATTCGAGCTCCCTCTCTGACACTCGTGGTCTCTGGTCCACGAGCGCACTCTCCACGAGCGTCCTCTCCCCTACTCCATTCATCCAGGTTCGAGATAGGCAGCCGTCGCGCCTCATTCGCAGCCCATTCACGGATCCTAGTAATCACAAGCCGGACCCAAGCGAGAGGGAGTATACCCGCTTCTTACAGTCTACTAAAGAGTAAGTATTAAATATTTTTGCATTTGTTTTTTCGTCTTAGTATTAACATCTTATATTAGTGCAATGTCTTAATATTTGAGGGTCCAATTACATGAGGAACGTGGGGCCATTGTACACAGTTGGGCCAACATTTTTTAAGGAAATGGCGGATCCAACTATAGAGTTGGAGAATGATGTAAGTTTCTTAAATTTTTGTCTTATTTAGTTGATGAATATTTTATTTATTTCATATTGATTAATATCGATTTATTTTATTTTTGTACAGCATATAAATGCATATATGTCCATACTACAGTCCGATCCCCAGTTTCTTGGGATTGAGCCTCATGACAAGCAGTTGGGAACTTATAGGATTGCATCTACGACATTTTCGGTTAGTTTATTTATTATGTGTCTCTCATTTTACTTTAAACTTAATAAATGATACTTGTTACTTTATAAACATTTTTCAATGTGTAGGATTCCATACGGCATATATAGAATCGTGTGCTTGAGCAGGATCCTGCTGACACAGTATATGACCCGAAGACCATGGAGGTGATTCCTCCCAGACCGGAGCTGGATGAGTTGGTTAGGTTTGTCCAGCACGAATCTCCAGGATGGGGTAATCCTGGTTCGTGGAGTGCCATACCGCAGGTACACTTGAATTTATTTATTTTTTTGGCTAGTTTATTCATTTTTTCATTCAAATTGTTTGATTAATTAATGATTTTGTTTTTCCCAGTGTTCATGATCGTGAATTTATCGGGCCATTTTGTCGTGTCTGCGCATCGGATCTCCGTAGAGCCAAAGTATATATGTATGACTGACACGCGTGCGATACACACCGATATACTCGTGCCAATCGGGAAGCCGACACACGCCCCACTCCGGCATGCTCTCATGTGTACTCATTCACGCCGGCTACTACGATGACTTAGGTATGGGCCCGTCCGCCGCGAGTGGGACCTTGTCATCACGTGAGAAAGATTGTTATTTGTAGAACGACACCACCAGGTTGTGGTATATTTGCCATATATTCCGTCATTAGTTGTATCACGAAGAAGATTAATAAGAAGCATGTGCGAGTCGATTCGAGCTAAGGAAGACGATGGCATGAAAGATTTACCAAGATCAAGATGATAATAGTACTTTGGAGTTGTAGTATATTTTTATTGTATATCTTGTAAATATTTTGAGTTATTAAAATAAAATATTCATTTTGCATGGTTTTATGGTTTTTTGGAAGTATAAGAATATGATTCGAATATAGGCACGAGAATAGTGTGATTTTTCTTAATTTGTTTATAAGAAAAAAGAATTTGATTACTTTAAATTAACAAGTTATAATTAACAGATAAATCCACAAAAATTTACAATAAACCATAACTGGAAATGGAAGTATAAGAATATATACACGATATAATATTTGGGCATGATATCGTGCCCCTACTATTCCGAGGCCATTGGTCCCTACTATTCGAGCTCCCTCTCTGACACTTGTGGTCTCTGGTCCACGATATCATGCCCCAATATATTTGGGACACAAATGACTACTGACTTGATGCTCTATATTTAAATGACTACTGAGTTTCTGCTCTTAGTGTGTTTTTCTAATATAGTATTACAGTTGAAATAATTTTTGCCTAATTATATTGGGCACGATATCATGCCCCAATATATTTGGGACACAAATGACTACTGACTTGATGCTCTATATTTAAATGACTACTGAGTTTCTGCTCTTAGTGTGTTTTTCTAATATAGTATTACAGTTGAAATAATTTTTGCCTAATTTTCATCATCCGGACATCTCAGACATCTTCTACGGGTATGATCATCTGCTCGGCATATTCCACATTTCTTCTTACTATGCACTTATCTTGAAGGACCTGGCTATGTCACTGAGGCACTTCCGCGCTGCGCTCATCAAGCGGCAATGACATAGTGCATTTGACGCAATTGTGGCCAGCACCCCCACACCTTGAACAAATTTGACTCTTACGTGAACGATTACTTGATGATTGCATATTAATTCTCGCACCTCTTGTGGTAGAACCCATTTACTTGATCAGGAACTGGTAAAACTTCATCCGCCCACATTTGTTGAAGATTTTCATTTTTATAATAATGGGCAAAAAATGAATAGATATTGAGGTTTGCCTTTATGCACAAATAAACAAACAACTATGTGAAAATATTGATATAAATTTTAAATTTATTTATACCGAATTGCTGCAGATGCATGGGAGCAAGGCATCAATTCATATTCATATTCTCGACAGTTGCACGTTCTTTGGGATAAGTCAACCAAATAGGTCTTTGTTCCATCTTTCACTTTGTACTTCACATTACTAAGACATTGTACATCCATTATACGACCACGAGTGTTGGTCACGATTCCGAGGCCATTGGTCCCTACTATTCGAGCTCCCTCTCTGACACTCGTGGTCTCTGGTCCACGATATCATGCCCCAATATATTTGGGACACAAATGACTACTGACTTGATGCTCTATATTTAAATGACTATTGAGTTTCTGCTCTTAGTGTGTTTTTCTAATATAGTATTACAGTTGAAATAATTTTTGCCTAATTATATTGGGCACGATATCATGCCCCAATATATTTGGGACACAAATGACTACTGACTTGATGCTCTATATTTAAATGACTACTGAGTTTCTGCTCTTAGTGTGTTTTTCTAATATAGTATTACAGTTGAAATAATTTTTGCCTAATTTTCATCATCCGGACGTCTCAGACATCTTCTACGGGTATGATCATCTGCTCGGCATATTCCACATTTCTTCTTACTACGCACTTGTCTTGAAGGACCCGGCTATGTCACTGGGGCACTTCCGCTCATCAAGCGGCAATGACATAGTGTATTTGACGCAATTGTGGCCAAGACCCCCACACCTTGAACAAATTTGACTCTTACGTGAACGATTACTTGATGATTGCATATTAATTCTCGCACCTCTTGTGGTAGAACCCATTCACTTGATCAGGAACTGGTAAAACTTCATCCGCCCACATTTGTTGAAGATTTTCATTTTTATAATAATGGGCAAAAAATGAATAGATATTGAGGTTTGCCTTTATGCACAAATAAACAAACAACTATGTGAAAATATTGAACGAATTATGTGAAAATATTGATATAAATTTTAAATTTATTTATACCGAATTGCTGCAGATGCATGGGAGCAAGGCATCAATTCATATTCATATTCTCGACAGTTGCACGTTCTTTGGGATAAGTCAACCAAATAGGTCTTTGTTCCATCTTTCACTTTGTACTTCACATTACTAAGACATTGTACATCCATTATACGACCTATCTCAACTGCATCACTTAATCTTTTGGTTGCTTCAAGTGTTAGCTCTTGATCTCTTTCATTAGCAGCAGTGCGTCGTTCATAAAACCACTTTTCAATAATAGTCCGAGCACACTCAAGCACAGAACAAACAGGTAACTTTCTGGCCCATAATAACCGACTATTGAAGCTCTCAGTCGATTTTGATGTCATGAACCCATAACGTCGGACATGACACTTAACTCGAGACCATCTGTCTTTCCCTGCACGTTCTAACTTCTTAAACGCACCCGTCTTACTAGCAACTTTTATGTTTTCAAAATACTTATCATAATCTTCACGGCGGTATGAATATGCTGCATTCCTAAACATTGCTACTATATGTTGACCGTATTGAGCCAAATTACTTTGCAAATGATAAGTGCAAAGCCCATGTGATGCTTCTGGGTATACTACTTTTATGGCATTACTGATACTCTTGTGCTGATCAGAAACAATCAGTAGATCACGAGGGCAATTATAAGCATCTCTCAACTGTCTCAAAAACCATATCCAGGATTCGTCGTCTTCAACATCCCCAATTCCAACCGCAAGTGGGAAAATCTGTTCATTAACATCTTTTGTTATGGCAACAAACAATATTCCACGGTACTTGCCTTTAAGGTGTGTTCCATCAATCACAAAAACCGGCCGGGCATCGTTCTGGAATCCAGTGATTGATGCATGCAAAGCAAAAAACACGTACTTGAATCTATTAAAATTATCTGACTTCCATCTAGTTACAGATCCGGGATTCGTTAAATTCAACATGTGTAAGTATGCCAGAATTAGATTGAATGACTTGTTGCTACCTCCATATATCAACCCAAAAGCATGATGCTTGGCACTCAACGGAACATTATAACTCATTTTAAGCCCATGTCGCGATTCCAACTCCGCTATCATATCTCTTGGCACGAGCGCAGAATGTTCCACTAGTAATCTAGATGCAAAATACGCACCTACTACTTTAGAATGCACCCGCCTAGATGCATTGTCATTCAAATTTAACCCACATCCATGGTGCTTGTCAAACTTCCCTACTCTCCAAATACCATCCTTTCCATATGCACACATTCGAAAAGGGCATCGTTCATACTTGCATATTGCATGAAAACGAGTCTTATCCGAGCGTTCAACTTGATACTTGACTTGATTTTCAAGGTGATGCATGCCTAGTGCCATCTCCAATTCGGTTTTGCTCATGTATGTTGCTCCTTGGCGCAATGTCCCACCAGATGCTTCCAATCTAGCAGGTTCTTCGGGAGGAACTGAAACGTGCGAGAGTACACCAGGAATCACCCAACTTCGTCATGTGGGCACTATTGTTTCGTCCATATCGTCTCTATGGATATCTGGATGTATGTTAGCACCTCGTTCTTCTGGTGCATCTTGGTTTTGGTTTTCTGGAAATACTTCTCTCCGCTTCACGCCTCCACTCACAAAATTCCTCAAATTCATGACGTTCTTTGGTCATTTTCAAATTGATTATTAGCTTCAACATCGGTACCAACATCACCAAAGGTGTAGTTCTCACCAAAATCATCTCGCATTATTACTACAATCAAAGATCACCAAAGACTATAGTTTTTACCATAATCATCTTCATTATTATCACAACCAACATCAGCATCAGTATTATCACGATTAGAATCAGTATTATCATACACATATCAGGATAATAGCCATCTTCATTGCTTGGCCTTATACTAGGTCCCGGACAATTGATATTTGGAACATTAACTGTAGGTGAGAGTGGATGCGGATGATCAATAATTGGAACATTGTTCATATGCATAAAAGGTGCTCCACTAGGCCTTACTGCATGACTATATAGATTGATGTGCGGTACACCGTATTGTTGAAAACCAAGATGGTGCATGTAGTTGTAATTAGGCCCAATGACTGTTGAAAATTCATTCTGAGTAGCCATTAGTTGCATAAAAGTTCCACAACACCTTGTTGACCTTCAAAGTTCTCAACTCGATTATGCCCAGACTGTCTTCCCAATACATTATGCGAACTAGTCTCACCCATCCTTTTTCTTTTTAGTGTTACAAAAATAACTGGTAACTCGGTGTTCTCAAATGCACTTTCAATGTCACCGTCGTTTTTCAACTTTAACTTCCCGAGTTTATTTCCAGAAATATCTACAATAGCATGCATTACACAATCGTATATGCCTCTATCAACTTCAACAACACCATAAACCTCCTCCAATATTTCACTATAATTCATTTTGTCCGGTTTAAATGTACAACTTCTTCTTCACCATTTTTATATTCTAAACCTTCCCAGTGACCCCCAAATCGAACAACAACATAGCCAGAGTTCATCTACAGACAACAAATATAGAAAAAGTATTAAATATATGCAAGCATAAAAAAGGCACGAAACAAAAATGGAACTACAAAAAATTGGCACGATTACTGGCACGATTTAGGCACAATATATCGTGCCTGATTATCGTGCCTTATTTAAAATTGGGCACAATATATCGTGCCTAATTTTTACTGAGGCACGATATGGTGCCCAATATAGGGCATGATATATCGTGCCTAATTTTTACTGAGGCACGATATTGTGCGCGATATCATGCTCGTGCCCAATATAGGCACGATATATCGTGCACAATGCATCTTAGATTCAGAAATTTTCACAAGAAATTTCACATATCTTATAAATATATTGGTCTTGAACAATTTAAACAAGGTTAAGTAACTAAGAGGAGAAGCAACATTACTTTGTTATTCGATTGTTTGGTGCGATTTTGGTTACGAAAGACCACAAAAAGAACTTCTTGATATTTTGTGAAGAAGAAGAAGAAGAGAGAGAGAGAGAGAGAGAGAGAGAGAGAGAAAATGAAGAGCAAATGGGAGCAAATCGTATGTATGTATGTATTTAACAAGAGAGAGAAATACAACTTACCTACTTTATAGCCTTGCATTTAAAGCCTCAAGGGTATTGTGGTAAAAGAACCCCAAAAGTGGGTAGAAAACTATGTTTTTTATCCTACATGTCAAAAAAGTCTCTCTTCTATCCCAAGTGGGTAAATCCCACCATTTGCTCAAAAAAGATCTTAAAACCTTCTTTCTATTTTGAGAAAAGTCAAGAAAATTTTCAAATTCTTGTAAATACCCAATAAAAAAACAACTAAAAAGAAAATTGATAAATTACATATGAGGGGAGGGTCCGCTAGGAATGAGCGGACGGGGTATCTAAAGACCCCAAGATTGAGTGACAATTAGGTTAGGCTAGAGAGAAAAATCAAGCTAGATCACCACCCCGAAATTGCTTCGAGCTAATATATATTTTCATCGCCACCTGTCGTCTAGTTTATTTGGCCTCAGCCAACCTGGCCGACCCAGTCATTTAGCCCATTAGTCCAAGCTAGGCCAAAGGCTCGGTCTTTTCCGGGCCTTTTGATTGATGGCTCAACATGGCCTTATTATCGGGCCGGCCCACTAGGCTGGGCCCAAATTATCAGCTCTACCCAGGACTTGTCCCGTATATAGAATGGGCCTAGGGCGACCCACCGTGGGTTACTGGTTGGGAGCGAACGGCTCGTCCTATTTAGTGTTAATTAAGGATAATTAATAGTGACCTACATAATTTGTACCGAACTCAGAATCTGATTAGAATAGTGATTAGAGTTGTTGAGGATTTCTCAAAAGTTACATGGGGAGAATTTATTACTTATTTGGGTCTGTGAAAATAGTTTAGCAAAATAATCAATGTACTATGAGATTTATCTTTAATATGGTCATTCTTTTCATGCAGACATTGCATTCTGGAACTAACATGCTGGCACTACTGAATCATGGTCTAGCTTTTTTGTTTCTTTGTGGTTCTTAAAATTAATAGTAGCCTTTTATGGTTCTTAAAATCAACATAGTTTGTATAGAGTAAAGGTAAAAAGGACCATCCTTTGAAAAATGTCAAATCTAAAAATCCTCACAATTTGGTTGGTATAGAGGAATGGCTGAAACTTGTTCCATATCCCTTTGATAAACAAAGATTCAACCAATTCAAAGTCCCACTCATACTTTTGGTCCGTTAAGTTGTTAAAATTTGGTCTTACTTCATAAACTCTAAAATTCGGGATATTGGGTCTGGTTTTCGCCAGAAAACTTTAATATGTTGTTGATTTGGACCGAAATATAGTATGTATAAGTAGGGGCATAGCAGGTCCACATGGTTACTTACCCCTAGCCCAAATTTTTTTCCCATAACTCAACTACTTTTCTCCCTTAAAAAAATATATATAATTTGTTTTCATTTTTTTTCCATAGAAAAAAGGCACAAAAAAGATTTTGGAGTTGGGGGCAGGAGCCCCCTTGTCTACGCCCATGTGAATAAGTTTGACACAAAATAAAAAATAAAAAAATTAAACAAAAATAACAAGTAAACATTGGAGGACAAGTAAACATTGGATGAGATCTAACCAAATTTTTTGAGGACCCGTCATTGAAATTCAATCTTTAGGTTCCGGTTATTTGTCATTTTTCTCGAACTTAAAATATACAGTCGGCGAACATGTGATTATTTCCATTTAAATTTTTAAAATCCTCCAATTTGTTGTCCACATTATTAACGTCATGGTCAAATCGGAAAAATTAAAATTTTCCTACGAGAGTCGGACTTAATTCCCAAATTCTTAAAGTTACTTATGTAAGACAATAATTTTGACAATTTAGATGACTAAAAGTCTGCATTGACCAAGTTACCCGGACCAATTTTACAATTTCCCTTCTTATTTGTAATTTTGAAAAATCTTTGGATTCTTTTGTAATTAACCCAAACATTAGGGGGTCATTTGTAATTATCCCTTAATGAAATTGTTTACTTTCTGCATGTCGTCTTGTTTAGAACTTTTGGTTGTCGATTGTGAAGCAGCAGATCAAGAAAATATAACTCCCTCCTTTCAGAAATTTGAAACCCGAAATAATTTTCCCGTTTGTATATAAGTCTTTGTCTTCCCATTTTCTCTCCCTCATTCTTCTCTCTCTCACTCTCTCTCTCTCTGAGACTGCAATTAACACTGTTGAAGAAAACAAGAGAAAATGGCAGAAAGGAGACGACATACCGCTAAAGAAAAGGGAAAAGCCAAAGTCGGGGAACTAATTCTTATAGATTCAAGTGATGATGATGATGATCAAACTACGGCTGTCCCTGCCACTGTCACTCAACAAAACCAGGCTCCTAATGAACCTGTCAAGATTGAACCAATTACAGAAGAGAGCCCCCCAAGGTACTTCTATACCCATGTTTTCTTGAATGCAAGTTTTTAATTATAGACCATGCATGTATGTGATCTTTCATTTCATGAATCTTTTTTTTTTAAATGGGATTTTCTTCTTGGGTTTTCCCGCCATTAATCAATCATCATCCCCATTCTTGGGTTTTCTTTCTTTTTTGTTTTTGGTTAATTTGATTATATGCAGCTGAAAGTTTGAATCTTGTTTTTCTCTTTCTCTATTTTCTCTCCCTTTTCCTTTATTTTGATTGTGCAGTTAATCTTAAAAGTTTGAGATAAACCTAAACCCCAACTGCCTTTTCTTGGGTTTTCTTTCTTTTTACCCTTTTGTGTCTGGTTAATTTTATGACATGTCAAAAGTTTGAATCTTGTTTTTTTCAGATTAATCTCAACTTTGATATGTAATTAACAACACACTCGATGATTATTTTCCTAATTTTCTGCATGATTGCGGCGTTCGGGAGGTGAGGTGTACCGATTATCGGGGTTTTGAATCCAAAGGACGTTCTACATGGAAATCCGTTGCTACACTTCAATGACGAAGAAACATATGTTTTATTGGACTCGTTAAAAGTGCAGAATTCCCTCTAGGCTCATACCCGCAACCAATTTCAGTATATGATGAAAGCATGAGTAGAGAATATAAGATGGTGTTAACCCTTTACGTCTATGGGAGCAATCGTTCAAGATACATAAACTCTGAAGAATGGAAAGACTTTGTTCTAGATCACAATTTGAGAACTGGTGATGTCATTACTATTTACAAGAATTTTGACTTTAACTTTTACATCTTTAAGTATTCTTGGGGTTCCTCGGTCAAGGAAGGGGGTGATGCTGAAAAAACATGTCAAAAAGGTGAAATCGCTGATAAAACACCGGTGATTGACCTAAATGAATCGGTCGAAAACCTCCCTTATAAAATAGAGGAAAATGTGTGTAGGTCCCAAGGGGTGTAAGTGTAAGGTTTAGAGGGGGGGTTGAATAAACCTTACCAAATTTTTGATTTAGTCCTTTTAAAAATTCGTTTGATACTACACACCGTGTCCTTGGTGACAACCAATTTAGTTAATCAAGAGAGTTAGTCTCTCAACATGACTCAACTAAGTTTGTTGATGGAATAACTCAATTATTAAGTCTAAATTAACTCAACTATGGTTTGTTTTTCATTGGAAGACTTAACACCCTTAAGTTTGGTTAAGTAGAGATTTAGAGCTTGATTTAGTACTTAGAGATTATCTAATGGATAACAAATATGTCACAGAATTAAACAAATATGATGCAAGAATTAAAGTGATGAAATGTAAATGACACAATAAGATTTTTATAGAGGTTCGAAGATGGGGTAATTCTTCTACTCCTCTCTTCTCCAACTCCCGGGAGGAATCCACTAGGTATTGATCAAGATATACAAAGTGGTAATGTCCCGATATACAAGTCTTGATCACACAAAATGACTTGATCCTTTGGGACTCGATCGAGACGCCTTGATCACTCACCAAGGCTTCTCGTGCGACTCGGCTTCTCCATTGGGCGGTTGCGCTTGCTACTACAGCCCACTTGCTCAAGCTCTTTGGATTTGATCACGAAGCCCTCCAAAAGCTCAAGACTTGGTTCGACCTTGAACCTTCCTACAATCCTTCGTGGAATGTAGACCCCTTGATTCTTCATAATTTCCTCTTCAACTGATTGAAGTTATCTTTCCTTCACAGTGAGTGTTGGATTGATGTTCTTCGTAGTGTAGGCTTGAGGATTGAGCGTTTAATAACTTGAGAATATTTCAGATTACTGATTCTAATAATTGCTTGAATGTTTGTGGTTACGTCCCCTACTCTCGTAGTCATTCCTCGGCCTTTTATAGTGATCTTTCAAAAATCTGCCCGTTGAAGAGATAGGCTTATTTTTGAAAGTCACTTGTGGTCGTTGGCTTGTCTTATTGCATCCTTGGAATTGCCATTTCCTCGTATGAATTGTTCTTCACCTTTTCGAGTTCGACACGGTGTAGTGCTTCCCATTGGTTTATTCCTTTTGCACGCTTCTTCGGGATGAGCACTTCGAGAAAGGTAGCATGGAGATATTACTTGTTTAAGTAATTCTCTTGATTTACTCGTGCAACGGATATTTTTCATTATCTCGACTTGACCGCATTTCCTTGATTTCCCCAGGTGACTTAGAGTCGACTTCCAATCATGGATGACTCTTCTCCGTCACTTCAACTTGAGACTTGGCTTTTCTTGAGTTGACTTGACCGATACTCCACTCACCGCATCTAAGTCGCTCCTTCAAGAGAGTTCTCGTCTTCTCTTCTTTGCCATACTCAATTGTCTTGCAATGAGTCTTCCTTCTAGTCTCCGTTGTCTTCTTGCATGTTTGGGCATAGGCGACTTAACTCACTTGACAGCCCTATTTATTACAATGCGCTTTACAACAAAATTGGGGTGCCAACTTCCTATTCTAAGTTTTACATGGCATTCATCAAAATCTAAACAATAAATTTCCCAACAATTTCCCCCTTTTTGATGATGCAAAAACTTAAAACATTCAAAAATGTAAATAGCAAAGATACATACGAGATAGTGTATTATGCGTAGAATCAATCCTTTTATTGATCATAGCATTCTTGTTCTTTTACACAATCAAGCTGTTTTACAAGGTGTATCGAGCAAACATTTGTCTACGAAAAAAAATAAAGAATTTATAGCTTTATTGCGAAGACTTACATAGTATGTATTTACATAGTAAAATACATGAAGGGGTGGACAAAGAATACCATCTCTCCTTGTCTCCTTCTTTCATCTTGTTCAAGATCTTCTCGCTTCTTCTTCTTTTTTCATCATCGTCACCGCCTTCTTCTTCTTTTCATATGCCTTCCGGCAGCTTCATCTCTTCTTAATCTCTCTTGTCTTTCCTCCCATAGCTGAGTTTGTCTCTTATTTTCTTCTTCTATTCTTTTCGCATACTCAAAGATTACTTTTAGCCACTTGCAAATTGGCTACTTGGTCAAGACCACCCAAGAGATCCCTCCTTTCTTGCCGGATCTACGTACTCAATGTTTTTGGGCGAGGCCTGGGTCCAAAACCTCTTCCTCCACCACTCGCTTCTTCCTCTACCTCTGGGCGTGTATTGTCTGGGGTCTTCTTTCCAAATGAGTGACCAGAGTGACCAAAGCAGAGGATCGCTTAGGTAGTCTGGCCGTCTGTCGCTTCTTCACATAACGTGAGACCCTTTTCCCAAGATAAGTCCCAAGCTTGAGCCATAGACATTTTTGCAAAGTATCCTTCGAGATGCGAGCGTTTTAAATTCATCAACTGATCGTGGCTCGGTCCCGACATCCGAGATGGCATAAGTGTCTCTCGTCTCTTTGGAATGCCTCCATGTTGTTTCAAGATGTTCATAACTCGGGCATCCATTCTTCTTTCCACTTCCTCCATCCCTCGCTTCAATTGTCTTTCTCTTTTCCCATAGATATAGCAGTGTTGGAGTGGCAGAGTCATCGGGAGTTTGTTTGATAATGTCACCGTGACAAGACCTTGTTGGGGGTTTGTGCAATCATCAAGGTCACATCTTTCGATCCTTCCCCAACTCAACGGACTTTCCTTTCTTTTGTTTTGACACTTCCTCAAATTGTCTTTCCCTTTACAACCGCTTCATCCTTTTCGACTCTCTCTTTAGCGCTTTAAAGTATTCCTCTTCCCCCTTTTTGGCATCATCAAAGGAGAGAGGAACACTGAAACATATCTTGGCAAGCGGAAGTCGAGCACTGATAGCCGAAGTTCGCCTCGAGTCTCGAGTGCTGCGGTGTATGCGGCACGAAATTCGAGCGAGTAGCGTTGGACTCTCTTTGAAATTAGCTTTATCTCGGCCATGAGAAAGGCTGAATTTTCTATCCATGTTTTCTTCCATACGCTGGAGATCACTCTTATTATGCTCACGCAGCCAGATTTATCTCGGCGGTGTGAGCTTCATGCATGTGCTCAATGTGTTCTCTCAATTTTGTTTTTGCATCAAAGCATTCTCGGCTCTCCATACCAGCCTTGTTGAACAATGTCCTGAAGTATCTAACTTGTTCCACACGCATTGTTTTTCGTTGTTGTTGCCACCATTCCCGATCCCCGATCAAGTATGCCTCTCAAGTCGGCAGTAGGTTGGCATCTCTGTTGTCGATCCGCATGTCCATAGAGGCCTGGTGCCTCTCCATCCGTTCAATTTTAGCAAATAATGCCTTGAACACCTCCCGAACTTCATTGTTTCTTACGTTGCGCTTGATGGCCATGCAAACAAAAGTCATAGTCACCGAACGATGGTACCGATGGAATGACAGGAGTTGGTCTGTGGGAAGCGTGTGAGCTCGTTTTTTCGACTCTTCGGGAGGTCGGGTACCTCCGGAGAAAGGAAATGATTTTACAAAGGAATCATCACGGCCAACCGGGATTTGTTCAATGATGAGAGGTGCGCGTGAAGTTCCTTTTGGAGTCGAACCCGCTGCTGCGGCTTGAGGAGCCTATGCAGGACTGGACTGCTTTCACTGGGGTCTTTTGTGAAGTGGACCCGACTTGCGAGCCTCAACTGTCTCAACAACCGTTGGTCTCACTGGTTTCTCCAATTGAGTGGACTGGTCCTCGGCCTTATCGAGCGTCATCGGACGATGATGAGATTTCCATTGGTGGATCATCATCAAAATTGAAAGTTTGACAAGTAGTCTTGAGATCGGACTTGCTCGTGATGGGAACATCCGCACCGGTGAGTCTTTTGGATCGGTCACGGGGATGACTCGAACTTCTTCTTCGCCGCTTTCCGATCCCAAAAAGGTTACATCGGGGTTATCCTGGGAATCATGAAGCGCGCTATCTCCTTTTCGATGGATCAATGATAGCGGGAGGGATGTTCTCTACTTGACTTCTTTACCCCGGAAGTCTCAACCTCCCGTGGGCCTTCATTACCTCCTACGCCTCTCAAGCTGCGGTGAGGCCTTGGATCTCCCTTTCGACAGTGTCATCCGTCTTAGGGTCTTCTCGTGGTGGCATCCATTGGAGTCTCAACCCCATGGATTGCACTTTCATCGCCAGTGTTAACTCCCGGGTGTTCCTTCCTGTGCCTCCCACCGCATCGGCCAGGCGTCATTAGCCTTCGTCAGAGCGGTTGGCACTTCACCGAGACAATCTCAATCGCCTGGAGCTTCGTTGATGACAACTTGTGTACTTTGTGGTTGTTCCTTCTCCACTTCGCCTCCTAGATTCGTCGTGGAGTCATCTGCAGCTTTCTCCGACCTTGCCGCAGTGGAGGGAGTTTCCTCACTCGGTGCGCACCACCGAGTGACTTGGAATGGGGTCACTCATCTCCAAACTCCCGGCTTTATTCTTGAGTGTTTAGTTGTTGGGGCAGGTGGTAAGATACCTTCATTAGGGTTGGCTCAATCGGGGTCCGCACTAACCCGTTTCATCGCCAGCCCTTTAATTCCTTCTTCCGAGTGAGTGGGGAAGTGGTGGCAAAGAACAACGGTGGCGATTTGCTTGAACCACTCCCATTGGATCAATTTCACCGTGTTTTGGAGGACTCTCCTGGTCCCTCCATCATGCTCTTCTCATGAAGAATTCGGATTCATGCATTGCTTGCCGCATTTGCAACTCTTCCGTGGGCGGATCGGGTCCGATCCTCATCACTTTCCTCGATAGAATATCGAAGTGAGAATGTGTATGTTCGTGGTTCCGGTGAGAGAGGGCGATGATGGCCTTCTCTCTTGCCTCGGCTTCCTCTCTAGTCTCTCCTTCTCCTTATCCTTGAAAATCTGCAGGATATCCGTGCGCTTTTCTTCATCCATCTTGAGATCACGAGAGGTTAGTCGAGGAAGTTCGGCAGCCTTCTTCTTCTTCGATAAACTCGGGCCGTTGGAACTGTTCCCTTGACCGACTCAATTTCCACTTCCTCCACTCACGCAGACGATTTTGGATGTCCGGGTAAGGTGGGGATAGGATCATCACATCACTATCGCTCTATCGCCTTCTTCTTGTGTCTTAGCCACGCGGACTACAATCATTTTGTTTTGCCTCTGACGCGCCTTCAACAGACTTAGTTGTTTCATCAATTATATCCGGGGACTCTACTTCTCCAGCGAGCCTCCAGATGTCTGCTCCAACAGAGTGGGCGACTCGGTCGGTTTCTCAAGCTCGGAGTGCTTGATGATTCTTCTTCGTCTCCTAGTTTGTACCAAAGGAATTTCTGGTTCGAGAGAGTTTTTTCTCGAGTCTTGGGCGGCGGGGGCGTCTTTGGTGTTTTTCTCCGAGGAGCCGGCCGTCTTGGCTTATCGCTTCTCCTCTTTTTGATGATCGGAGAAGGTATTTGAGAGTCCTTCTCGACCGCACTTTGGCCGGGGAGAGACACGGCTGCGGGGGTAGGTGACTTCGGCTGCGGCGGGAGCGAGTTTGTTTTTCTTTCTTTGCAGAGCGACTTCTTTCTTAGCACCGCAGGGCGACTTTCTTCTTTGGTGGAGAGGAAACAGATGTATCTTCGGGTCACCGATTCCCCTCACTCGTGTCGCCTCTCTTGGCATGGGCTCTCTTCTCAGTGCGCCGAGAGGTTTGATCTCGAACATCCTCTTGTTTACATGGAACGCCTTTCCATGTCTAAGAGGGACTCCTTTCACCTCCATCACCGGCAATCACCGGGCCATATCCTAGGGATCCTCCAAATGCACCATCTTCCTTGAAGGATTTGTTCCCTACATTCTCGGCGCAGTCTTTGTAGACAAACTCGGCCAGTTTATTTTCTTTTCTTCAATGATCGCAGCCATTACAATCAACTTTGCTTTTGATGATTGGTCAAAGCCGCAAATTTGATGTCTATGCATTTGGCAACTATGTCCAACGGTTTGTGGTAATCCTCCTTTAGCCTCTTCTTGTTTGTTGTGTAAACTATTTTATCAAAGATAGTCGGGCTTGGCTATTTCCTTCCAAGCGGCCCAGGTTTACATCAAAGATCGTTGATTTCGATGCTCCTTCCGCGGGTAGTGGCGATGTTCACCAAATCCTTGGCGAGAGATGGTGAACTTCTTTCCATGAACAGATGACTTTATCCCTTCATCGTGAGTCTCAACGTTCACGTAGAATCGCGCGACCTCCTCCACATAGGTCATCGGATATTCCAACGTCGAAACGATTTCATTTCGAGATGTTTCCAATTTCTCAAAGAATTTTCTTCACTAAGGTGTCGTCGGACCCTGTTTCACCATGCCGTCGAAATCCACAAAGAGACCGGTGTGGATTTGCTTTCCTAACTTAACAAAATCATAGGTTGATGCCATTTTTCAGGATTTCACCGAAGAAAACTTAGAGGTTGATTTGAAGATAGATAGGGTTTTGAGAGAGTTTTGCCTTTGCTTCGAAAGAAATGAACGGTTTTGGTAATATGAGAGAGAGAAGAATGAAAGCTTAAGTATGGTTTATGAAAGGACGTGCGGGTGGTTTTGAAATGTGATCGAAATCAACGGCTTAGATTTTGCACGCCCGATTTAGCATTTAATTTCTCGTATTTAATGCGGCAAGATTTATATCCAATCATAAGCTTGGTGTGCGGCTTTTGCTGTACACGTCATAATTATCTTTGACGTAATTCTTAAAAACATTCCCGCTTAGTCAAAACGATTGCGTTTTTGTCACTTTGCTCATAAATGACTCTCGACTTTTACCCTTAGCCGGTTTAACTCTTCTTCTCACAGATTCTCTTTGTGACTCAAATTGTCACCGACTTGGTATAAATTGTCTTTCCGATACGGTGATTTACTTAGGCGATTTGTGAGTTCACTCTTTTTTCCCTTTTTGTGTTCCATTTCTTTTCTTTGATTCTTCCGAGTGTCACTCAGCCAATTAACCCTAACTCATGCTTGAGTTCTTCAAATCTTGACTCACATAATGGTTTTGTGAAGATGTCACCAATTGTTTATCGGTTGAGATATATTCCAAGATGATGTCCTTCTTTTCAACATGATCTCTTATGAAGTGATATCGACATCGATATGCTTTGTTCTTGAGTGCAAAACAGATTTTGAGTGATTGCAATCACACTTGTGTTATCACATGATTGGAATTTCTTTTTCCTCAACTTCATAGTCTCTCGATTCTTTGTCTCATCCATAGGATTTGGGCACAACAAACCCCCGCAACTATGTATTCTGCTTAAACCGTAGAGGTGGCTATTGAATTTTGCTTCTTGCTAAACCAGAAATCACTGTTTCCTAGCATTTGACATGTGCCCGAGGTGCTCTTCCTGTCAACTCTGCGCATCCAAAGATAGATAGTCGAGTCTCAATAGCCAATTAGCTTGAATCCACCTTCCTTTGGATACCATAAGCCAACTTCTTGGCTTCCTTTCAAGTATCTCAATATTCTCTTAGTCTTTGTCATATGGCTCTCTTTTGGAGCAGATTGAAATCTTGCACATACACCTACAAAGAAAGGTGATGTCCGGCCCTTTTTTGTGAGATAGAGCAATGATCCAATAAGTGCTCAGTATCTTGTTTGATCTACTGAGGCTTGCCATCCGCATCCATGTCCATTTTGATGATGTATTCATTGGTATTTTCACGAAAGACTTCTCATCCATACCAAATTTCTTCATTAAATCTCTGGTGTATTTTGTTTGACTTATGAAGGTTCCATCCTTCATTGTTTCACTTGGAGTCCAAGGAAGAATGTCGACTCTCCCATCATGCTCATTTCAAATTTACTTTGCATGAGGTTTGAAATTTTTTCACATAGCTCTTTGTTTGTGGATCCAAAAATGATGTCATCCACATATATTTGAACAAGCAAAGATACTCTTCTTGTCTTGAATTCTGAAAAGTGTTCTATCTACTTTTCCTTTTGTGAATCCATTCTCGCTTAGGAATTGTGACAAAGTGTCATACCATGCTCGGGTGCCTGTTTCAATCCATACGAGCTTTCTTGAGTTTGTATACCTTATCTCCAAGAGTCTTCTCGCTCAAATCCTGGAGGTTGTTCAACATACACTTCTTCTTCCAATAAACCATTTAGGAATGCGCTTTTTACATCCATCGATATACAAGAAAATTCTTGTGAGTTGCATAGGCAAGAAACATCCTTATAGCTTCCAATCTTGCTACGAGGAGCAAATGTTTCATCAAAATCTATTCCTTCTTCTTGGCAATATCCTTTGGCTACTAGTCTTGCTTTGTTTCTTACCACGAACCTTCCTCGTTCATCTTGTTTACGAACACCCATTTAGTACCAATAACGTTTTGATGGGTGGGTCTTTGAACTAATTCCCATACTTTATTTCTTTCAAACCGATTCACTCTTCTTGCATAGCTTGAATCCAATGTGTGTCATCCAATGCTTGTAACACATCTTTGGGCTCTATTTGCGAGATAAAGCATGTGAACATAGCTTCTTGTTGAGTTCTCGATCTTGTTTTGACACCTTCTCTTATATCTCCAATGACAAGTTACGTGGATGGTCTCTCGGCCATCTTACATCAGGTTGGAGTAAGTTGGTGGGTTCGATCGTCTAGCAAATGTGTTGCTTTGATCGACTCTCTCGTAGTCACTTAGCTGCAAATTTTCCAAATTGCTTTTGAGATTCACTATCTCATCTTCTTCCTCGAGTTTATAATTCCAAATTGACTTGACATAGGACTCTTCTCGTATGGTTGGATGATTCACTTATCTGTGACTCTTCAATGTCTTCTCCATTTACATTTGGCTCATCGAATACCACATGAATGGATTCTTCCGCAACCATAGTCCTTTTGTTGAGTACTCAGAGGCTTTGCTTTCACCGAGTATCCCAAGAAGATACCTTCATCGCTTTTAGCATCGAAGGCCTTTAGATTGTCTTTGCCATTGTTGTGGATGAAGCATTTACATCCAAATATTCTAAAATATGCAACATTTGGTTTTCTTCCACCCAAATCTCATAGGGAGTCTTTGTCACCGTTTGTTTATCATACATCCTGTTTTGAGTGTAGCAAGTGTTGATTGCTTGACCCAAAATCTTTTTGGTAACCCCGCTTACCTAACATGGTCCTTCTGCCGCTTCTTTGAGAGTTCTATTCCTTCTTTCGCAACTCCATTCTCATTGTGGAGTCCTTGCTCATGAGATAGTTCATGACCAATACCATTTTCAATACAATCGAGTTATTATTCCATTGACAAACTCGGTTCCTCTGTCTGGTCTTATTTTGATAATGGTTTGGCTCTTCTCATTTTGAATCCTCTTCATCACCGTTTGTGGTAGTTTTAGAGAGTTTATTTCTTCTTACACATGAATATTGTCCATGTATATCTTGAGTAGTCATCTACTACCACCAAGGTGTATTTCTTTCCACTTATGCTAGCCGGTTCCACTGGGCCAAATAGATCCATATGTAGCGTATGCAATATTCTTGTTGAAGATGGGCATGTCTTTTCTTTGAATGATGATTTGATTTGTTTTCCCTTCGACATGCGTCACATATACTCTCCTTTTCGTATCGATATCGAGTCCGGAAGTCCTTCCACAAGACTACTCGCAAGCTTGTTAATCGTTTTGAAATTCAGGTGACTCGACTTTTTTGTGCCACAAACCAACTTGATTCAAATTGTGCTTTTTGCTAGTAGACAGTCTTTGGGTGTAGCGGTTGACCAATCTACTACATACATGTTCTTTTGTCTCGCATCCTTGCAACACAACTTCATTCGATTCACCTCCTTGATTTGGCATATACCCATGTTAAATCCAACATTATAGCCCTTGTCACGAGTTGGTGATGCTTAGCAAGTTGAAGTTGAGTCCTTCAACATATGCAACATCTGTGATTTCTAATCCATTCCTCTTGATGGATCCAATGCCTCTTATTTCACCTGAGCTTCATTTCCTCCAAATATGACTTTTTCTCCTTTAGCTTCCTTGAATTTTGACATTTTTCTTATTTCTGTCATATATGCCGGAACGACCACTATCCATATACCAGGTTCCTTGGCACTCACTGCTCCTTGAACCTGCAATCAAGGAAATTAAGTTTTAGGTACCCATACTTGTCTAGGTCCCGAGGGGTTAGAATTGTAAGATGATCCAACCAACCTATAGCCAAATGATTTGACTCTAAGGGGTTGCCATCTATCGATGCCATAATCATAATTAATCTTGGCAAATTGCTTGGGGATTCTAGGTTCATACAACTGTCTCTTTTGTCTCGTATGCTGTATATGTGTTTTGGCAATCGCCTTCTTTGGGTAATTGTGGTGTCTCTAAGTGTAGTGCTTAGGTGCATATGTGTCTTTGATGAAAGCTCTTATACTTTTGGAATGGCCTTTCTTTGAGTTCTAGGCCTTTGCCATTTGGGCTTATATTCCATAAGTCTATCTTTGATAGTTCACATCATTCCAATCGACTTGGCTTGGATATTTTCTACCATTCCCATCATATGTATTTCTTTATAGATTTTAAGGGTTTTTGGTAGCTCGCTTCTTCTTTCTGAGTATTTTCTGTTTGGAGTTTGCTTTGAGGAACTCGATCAATCTCTTCTCACCGTCCTTTCAGCGGACTCAATCGTCAAGTTTTTTCCTTTTCCTTTATAACCAAGGCCGCTTGCTTGTAATTGTGCTTTGGAGTGAATGTGTGTGCAACATTTAGAGTTTTGGATTTTTAGACTCTTCATTGCTTGAGGATCCTTTTTCCAAAATTACTTTTGAAGTTTGACATATCACGAGAGGAGTTAAATCCTAATCTGTCTTGTCTCTACATTCTCTTTGACTCATAATAAGATCATCCAATGATTTAGATGCCTTAGTGAATGAGGCAATAACATTTTTGAGGTCATTCTCCTCTTTTCTATGGCAGCAATTTCTGCTATTAGCTTGGCTTTTTCACCTTTAAACTTTCATTCTCATCACTATTTGACTTAGAGTACTCGGCTCTTTAGTCACCGTGAGTTTTAGCTCTTGAGTAGGCTGTTTTCCTCATTTAGTAGTGTGTGTGAGGATTTAATGTGTTCAAAATCTTTCATCATTTTGCCTAATGAGTCATAAAGATTAGTGGGTGATGAGGTGTGTGTGTCACAGTCACTATCACTAGAATCGAGTTTGATGAGTTGGAGTTTACCTCATCTTCTTGGTCGAGTTGATCTTGTTCCTTGGCCATCAAACGATCGGGGCTTCTTCTTCGAGTCACTTGAGTAGTCGGCTTCATCGCTCTCTGAATCACCACGTCTTTTGACTCGGATTTTCTCGACCAACATTGCCTTTTTCTTTTCTTGTCTTCTTTCTCTCAAGACCTTTCTTTCTTCTTCATTCATTCATTTTGTTGACTACGGGATATGGGCGATCAATGGCATAGTGACCTGGTTGCCTACAGTTCAAAGATAGATATTTAACCTTTTGATCGCTCTTTCCATTCTTGGATTGTCGACCTTTGATATTCAGACTTTTTGATGATCTTTCTCTTGGTTGGCCTATCTTCCCTTGATTTGGAGGGAGCCGAGTGTCTTCTCGGAGGATTCGCCCTTGCCTCTCTTGTAGTTCTTATTGAAGAACTTGTTGAACCTTTTTACTAGTAGGGCTATTTCTTCCGGGTCAATGACTTTTTGACCTCGGCTCTCTTCCCATCTTTAACAATTAGAGCAGCTTTTTGGGTACAACTGTCTCTTCCTCGTCTTTTTTCTTCTCGGCTCAAACTCGTAGGCTTTGAGGTCCGAGAATAGTTCATGGTTGGATGTCTTTGATAGGTCCATGGAATGTCTTAGTGCCATGACTTTCATTTCCCATTCAGTTTGAAGACTTTTTAGGATCTTCATACACATTTCTTTCTTCGTGTATATTCCTTTCCAAGTGCGGATAGCTCGTTGGTGATTTACGTGAACCGAGCATCCAGTTGATCCAGGTTTTCTCCGAGATCATTTTGAAGTTCTCAAATTTACTCGACCCACGATAATTTGTTTTCTTTGATTTGCTCGAGCCTTCACAAATTAATGTTAGCTTGTCCCATTTCTTTAGCCGTTTTGCATGATTTGACTTTATTGAACATGGCTTTGTCCAAGGTTTTG
This sequence comes from Rehmannia glutinosa, assembly GCA_016081115.2. Lineage (NCBI taxonomy): Eukaryota > Viridiplantae > Streptophyta > Magnoliopsida > Lamiales > Orobanchaceae > Rehmannia > Rehmannia glutinosa. The sequence goes on along the minus strand of CM071936.1, from coordinate 39,849,184 downwards.
TAAAGGATGTCCTTGGCTACATTGTCCAGGTTGTATCTTTTTCTATCATCATTTGTCCATTCGGTTCTTGGTTTTTCAACCATGGTGGTGCGGGAGCAACATCCTCTTCACCTTCACCGCAACTCTTCTTACAAATTGTGTTCACCTTTAAGATTTGCGGTGGCCCATCCTCTATCACTATCCACATCTCATCATGTAATGTTGATAGATGAGCCCGCATACGAATTTTCCAATCATCAAATTCTTCAATTGTGAACATAGGGATGCGTGTCAAATTTGCTTCCATGATAATAAATTTTAATGATAAAAAGAGTTTTGAAAGTTTAAGTACTAAAGCGGACTTTGAAAAGTTTGGAGATCTAGTTCAAGAACTGGTCGGAAGGCTCAATGAACCAACCGCTCCGATACCACTTGTAGGTCCCAAAGGGTGTAAGTGTAAGGTTTAGAAGGGTGGGGTTGAATAAACCTTACCAAATTTTTGATTTAGTCCTTTTAAAAATTCGAGTTGATACTACTACAATTTGTGTCCTTGGTGGATGACCAATTTAGTTAATCAAGAGAGTTAGTCTCTCAACGGACTCAACTGAGTTTGTTGATGGAATAACTCGGTTGTTAAGTCTAAATTAACTCAACGTGGTTTGTTTTCATGAAGACTTAACACCCTTAAGTTTGGTTAAGTAGAGATTTAGAGCTTGATTTAGTACTTAGAGATTATCTAATGGATAGCAAATATGTCGTGAGAATTAAACAAATATGATGCAAGAATTAAAGTCTTTGAAATATAAATGACACAATAAGATTTTTATAGAGGTTCGAAGATGGGGTAATTCTTCTACTCCTCTCTTCTCCAACTCCTGGAGGAATCCACTAGGTATTGATCGGTATACAAAGTGGTAACAGTCCGGATACAAGTCTTGATCACACAACCGACTTGATCCTTTGGGACTCGATCTGAGACGCCTTGATCACTCACCGGCTTCTCGTGCGACTCGGCTTCTTCATAGGCGGCACATTTTTGCTACTACACCCACTTGCTCAAGCTCTTTGGATTTGATCACGAAGCCCTCCAAAAGCTCAAGACTTGGTTCGACATTGAACCTTCCTACAATCCTTCGTGGAATGTAGACCCTTGATTCTTGATAATTTCCTCTTCAACCGATTGAAGTTATCTTTCCTTCACATGTGAGTGTTGGATTGATGTTCTTCGTAGTGTAGGCTTGAGGATTGAGCGTTTAATAACTTGATAATATTTCAGTTACGATTCTAATAATTGCTTGAATGTTTGTGGTTCTCGGTCCCCTACTCTCGTAGTCATTCCTCGGCCTTTTATAGTGATCTTTCAAAAATCGCCCGTTGAAGAGATAGACTTATTTTTGAAAGTCACTTGTGGTCGTTGGCTTGTCTTGTTGCGATCCTTGGAATTGCCATTTCCTCGTATGAATTGTTCTTCACCTTTTCGAGTTCGACACGGTGTAGTGCTTCCCATTGGTTTATTCTTTTTGCACGCTTCGGGATGAGCACTTGAGAAAGGTAGCATGGAGATATTACTTGTTTAAGTAATTCTCTTGATTTACGTGCAACGGATCTTTTTCGATTATCTCGACTTGACCGCATTTCCTTGCTTTCCCCAGGTGACTTAGAGTCGACTTCCAATCATGGATGACTCTTCTCATCACTTCAACTTGAGACTTGGCTTTTCTTGAGTTGACTTGATCGATACTCCACTCACCGCATCTCACCGCTCCTTGATAGAGTTCCCGTCTTCTCTTCTTTGCCATACTCACTTTGTCTTGCAATGAGTCTTCCTTCTAGTCTCTAGTTGTCTTCTTGCATGTTTGGGCATAGGCGACTTAACTCACTTGACCAGCCCTTTCTATTTATTACAATGCGCTTTACAACAAAAATTGGGGTGCCAACTTCCTATTCTAAGTTTTACATGGCATTCATCAAAATCTAAACAATAAATTTCCCAACAATATGTCGGCTCAGCTTCAAGGTACATTTTATTTTTCCCTAGAGTGCAAATTATATGAGAAATATTTGAATAATCAAAAAGGGATTTTCATGAATTTGATCTATGGTTCATCGGCGAAATTTAAATATATCAACATTGTCTTTATGTTTTCTGTTCTTGTGGGATTTTGTTGGTTTTGGCGGTAATTTATTTTACCCTTTTGTGCCTGGTTGATTTGATTATATGCTTTCTTGAAAGTTTGAATCTTGTTTTTCTTTTGCCACCATTATTTTCATTTTGCAGTTAATCTTTAACTTTGAGATGTAATTAACAACACCTTGATGAATATTTTCATAATTTTCACCTGATCATAATAGTGAATTACACTGCAGAGATTCGGGGCGTGAGGTGTACTGATTATCGAAGACTCTAGATCCGCATTTTGAGGCGGAAGTTCCCACGCCGTACTTGGATGATTATGAAGCGAGCATGTTATTCGACCTTCCTCAAACCTGCGGGCTCCCACCAGGCTCATACGGTCGAATATTGTAGTATATGATGAAGGCATGAATAGAAAATATAATATGTTGTTAACGATTTTGGTCGATCGAGGTCAAATATAAGATATACTATCTCTGGAGGATGGGAAAGATTTATTAAGGAGCACAATTTGGAACCCTGATGAGATTTCTATTACAAGAATTTAGAGAAAGACTGTTTCATCTTTAAATATGAACAGGATGATGAGCTTCAAGTATTAGGCGAAAACATCCCACCGGAGAATGTCCGTTCACCATCCAAAATACCGGTCATTGACCTAAATGAACCGGCGGAAAACGTCCCTGATAAAACTGAGAAAAATGTACCGGTCATTGACCTAAATATTGAGTGTTGTAGGGGTGATGCTGCAAAAACAAGTCAAAAAGATACTGAGGATGAGCAGAAAGAGTCTGAACAGGATGATCTTCAATTATTAGGCGAAGATATCCCACCGGAGCTTGTTGATTTACCATCTGAAATGCCACGTGATGCCCTTTGCTTATCAAAGATTTTATCTGCATCGGAAGTGGTTGAAGACAGACCGAAGCTATACTTTAAATCTAGTGATGCAATAATTTTAACAGGAATTTCTGAGATTGATGGATACCCTCTTGGCAAATTGTCAAATGAACTTATGGTATTCGATGGAAACAATAGGAAATATACCATGAAGTTATCGCACCACATCAGTGGGCTGGAAGTAGGCTACTCTCTCAACACGGGATGGAATAGGTTTGTTAGGACTCACAATTTGAAAGAAGGCGATGTACTTACGTTTTACAGGTTTCTAAACGCAGTTGCTCGTAATTCTGTTGAGTATTGCTATGTCCTTAAGTATTTTAGGAAGTCTGCAGACCCTGTCGATCAGGCATGTAATAACAAGAAACGAACCGAAGATGATGAAGATGACGCCAGAAAGGATTTGACTAAGGTTCCACAAAAACATCAAGCCAAACCAAGAAACATAAGCCTATCCGGCCAGGTTCTAGGTACGTACAACTAAATTCAAGAAATTAATGTTTATTTGAAAAATACGAAAAATTGCTTGAGGTTTGATTGTGTGTTAAATTGTGTGGCAAAGAATTGAGAGCCGAGGACCACTGCTTAACAAAGCCATTAGCTTCATTTGAAGTGACTGATGATACAAATCTATACTTTGATTGTTATGAGGCCAACCTTTTAGCACGCTCACCGGGGAATTTCAAATTCCCACTTGGCAAAACGAAGAAGATTGTCGTGGTGTACGATGTATATGATAGGCGATACAAAATGCTGTTACAACACTTTGTGGAGGATGAGGATGTACTCTACCTTTTTGAGCTAGACTGGTGCAAATTTGTGAAGAATCATGATCTGAAAGAGGAGGATGAGATTGCTATTTACAGGATTGTTGACATGACTGTTCATTGTGAGCTAACGTCATTAAAAAACTCTAAGGCCAAATTTTGCCTGTTCATTTTTTTCTGTGTTTGTTTGTGTACAGAAATATCGAGACCAGAAACATAAGCTGACTAGCTATCCCATTTTTTGGTTCTTGAACTGTGAATTAATTGTGTTAGATTTTAGATGACTACTTGCTCAAATCTTCTCAACCGTGCAGGAAACAATAACGGAGCGATTGTTATGTATATAAGGATGAGAAATGACCATTTTTCTACTCTAAACAATCTTCAGGATTTAAAGTCCAAATTGAATAAAAGAGAAGCAAACAGAGGTATCAGATGCTTTTACACAAAACCATGAATTGATCTTTATTTTTTTCATTAATATGCTTCGGATGTGTTGCTTTTGCTCACGAATGTTTCAAACAATAATATCGTTGTGGCACGAGATTCTACTTTCGATTTTTCAAGGAATTTGGACTGTGTGTGGTAGGAATGTTTAGGGTGGTAATTTTGGTCTGACCCATCTTGGCCCGCCCTTTTTGGATCCTATTGAAATGGAGGGGTGTGAGTATCACTCAGAGTCTCACACCCCACCCTGCCTAGTTTTTTTTTCTAAATATATTTAATGTATATTTTAAATATGATATAAACTTTTATGTACTTAATATTATATATATTAATAATGACAAATTTTGTAAACAATACGTATTAATAAAATAAAAAACATACAAAAAGACTTATAATATAGTACAAGTTTAAATAATTTTTTTCTATTTTCTTGTTTTATTTTATTTAATTTTAATTTTGTATTAGATTTTTATTGTAATATAATGTATTTTTTAGTAAAGATCTTGGGAAGGAATTTGTAATATATTGTATTATTACATATTAAATTATTATGTATTTTATAACATAATTAAAAATATTTTATTATAGACAAGTAACCCGCTCCACCCATGACTTGTGATGGGTCGACCCCCTACCTCATTGCCAACCCTATGAATCATGAATGTTACCTTTCTAGATAAGAAATTGTAATTTATGATATTCTTAATTTATTATTTATGTTTACTTGCTAAATATAATAAATCAAACTCAAACATTTTTCCCATCTAATAAAAACTTAAAATTCATCTTGATATGACTAATTTAAGAAATATTAATACATGTAAATATATAATTCTTTGAAGTGCATACAAATATATCAAGTTGTTAAGGTGGAGTCGTGCAAATTTTGACACCACATTTCCTGTTTCATATTTTCTATTACATCTCTTATTCCACATAGCTGAATGAATAACACATATCAGTGGAAATTTGGAATGGAATAAACATGTGTGGTCGATTGTTTGAGTGTATTTACACGTATCACTCATTCTACAAGTAAAATCCATTTCAATATAAATTTAAATTTCAATAAAATATTAGTAGCCAAATTTAAACAATGTGGTTGGATATATTTATGCTCTGACAAATAGGTCCCTCAACCACTCAGTATTCAACAAATCAGCCTCAAATTCGGCAGTCACCGCCTCGATGTCCTAAACAGTAATTATAAAAGAAACAGGGAAATTAAGAAGACGATAATAAATAGATAAATAAATCAGGTCGACGAACGAGAGCGAGAGTGGAAAAACAAAAAGGAAAAATTAGGAAAAGTTTTCAAGAAAAAGAAGAAATAGATTCGGCAATCCTCAATATTTTCACCATTTGTAGTTTGATCTCTAGGGTTTTTTGTTTTGTTTTCTTTCTTTTTCCCAAATTCAAATATTGTTGTGCTGATAATTAGGAGGAAGGATTAGGATTTGGATTTCGGTGTTATCCATGGAGGTTTCGATGAGAAAATGTCTATGTATATTGTTGATGTGTGTATTGGTGGAATCGGCGATGTCATTTGGATTGGGGTCCTCATCCTCCGTTTGTGGACTTGATTTCAAAACCTTTCTTCACGATCTCAATTCTCAGTGCCCGTTTACGAAACCCTTCTCTTCTTCTCCAATCCAGGTACTTTTATTTAGATTTTTTTATTTTTTATTTTTTGTTTGCCTTACGTAATTTATTGTTCAAGTGAGAATTTTATGTATCGTCAATTTGTTTTACTCTTTTGGTTTGTTGTTTTGCTTTGTTTGAAAACTTAGTTGATGAATTATTTCTTTGATCTTATATTATTTAGTTTTACATGCCTCAGTTATTAACCCTGAGGTTTTTTGTTTTTGAGAATTGAGGGTGTTATTGATTTTCTGATACTCATGTGTGCTACTTTGTGTTTACTGTTTAGACTCATTTATCATTAGGAAAGAAGTAAGACAAGAAATTCTTACTTGAAATGGACATTAGGCATAAAAATAGTAACCATTTCGGTTTGTAAAATTCCACATATTTTATCGAATGAGTTTTCTCAAAGAACCTTGGGGAGGAGCATCTTGGACCTCTTGGTTTAAATCGGTTGATGCTATGATTAGTTAGGACTAGACATTTGCTGAAGAGCTTCAAGTTGTGTTATGGAGGTGGCGTTGTTTTGCTTGCTAGGTTAATGATCAGGCACTTTTGCTTTCGGTTTTGATTTTAGATGATGGGATGGTTGTTGACAGGACCTTATCAGTTTATCAGTTTATGACTTTAAATGGGGATTTTGAAGCTTATAAATGTTGTGTTGAACCTTTATTGAAATGTATTGAATACCAAAGGTTTAAGAAGTAAAAAGAAATGGATAGATTTTTCAATATAATAGGTAAAGGTAACCTTGTTTAAACAGTCAAATGAGATATATTTACAATTTTTTTGAAGGAGCTCTAGATTATGATATCTTATGTTTGGAGATATAAGCTCCTCTTTACTACATATAATATTTGTAAAGCATCCTATAAGATATTTCTTTCTTGATTATTAAGCTTACACAAATATCATTCCAGACTGTTCAATTTTTCACATACATGATGTGAATGAAAGGCTTGAAAGTTTCTTGTGATTCCTTCAGTACCATATTACATGATATCATTTGCAAATGTGAGACACATGGTGGAATTGTGAAAATCTACCACTAATGTTGTATCCACATACCATTCAGATCCAATTTTGTAAGGATGACATGGGTACTTGAATGTCACTAAATGAACTGTGTTTACGAATTGCCTGAGGCCCTGAGGAAATACTGATACAAAAATGTTTTCGAGGGTGAAATACTGGTCATTTTAGTTAGACTTGATGCAAGCAGACAGCAGACCAAATCTGCAGATTGCACAAATGCATGGGCTGCACACATCCACGCTTGTGCATAATGTGATTTCCACCGCATTCTTTAAATCAAGCAGATTTTGAACATCAGGCAAACCTTGTTAAGGAGCAAACAAGCTTTTTGGCTGGAATGTACCATATTACTCTGTTTTGATCAACTTGGTTGAGGCTAAGATGAAAAATTGTAAATTACATTATGCTTTAATGCCATTGAAACTTGAAAGTAAAGTTTCTGGAGTTAAAGCTGTTTTGTTCGTTAAAAGTCCATAAGAGGATATAGCTAACAGTTGTATTAGTCTTCTGAAACTCTTATATCCCTTTGAAACCATGCAATTTTGTATGTAAAGTGTTCTCAACCATTACCCTGCTGATGCTTTTTTTTTCTTTTTTTTTCCTGATGATGCTGAAACTTTCTTTTATTTTCTCCTCAACACTCTTGGGTCCAGGCTTTACAACCGAGTTTTCATATTATGTTATTGTTACTTTAGTGTTGACTTCTGTTCAAGCCATAAGGGTGAATTACCGATAATGAAAGGTTTTGTTAGATGCTAGCTTGTATATGAATGTTTCTTGTTATTGATTTCCTATATATTATGTGGCGGACTGTATCATACACCATCAGTCGTGGATATGGATTTATTTTACCTATAAGAAGTTTTCGTTGGTCAAGGATAACCTTTGATTTGTGCATAAAGAGTGCAATGTCCTTGAGAAACTCTTGCAGGAAATTCAATTTGTCCTATAGGGTGTGTGTATGAAATCAGATGACCTGCAGAAAAAATTATTCAGAAAGCACTCTAATCAAAAGTAGGAGATATTTAAGTTTGGAAATTTACTTGGTGAATGATGAAGTCAACATTAATACAATTAACGACTCATCTGGCTGAAAGCAACAGATTGTTGATGAAATAAGGTTTAATGAACTCTTAATCATGTACTGTTGTTGATAACTGATGGGTTGAGTGTTAGTTGACCAAATAGATAACTATATGTGGTACTTTTTGTTCTAACAGCTGTCGTGTTGGTTTGGTGTGGTCGATGTTGGGTTTTTGTGGCATGTCATTTCACAAACAAGAAACTGGATTTCCATATCAAGTAATTTTTCTAATGCACAAATTTTCTTTCTCTTGGTTTTCCAAAAGCACCAATATATTCATTAGGAGGTGATGTTCCAATACATCACCTGGAGATTTAAGTTGGTCAAGCTTTTTGGCTGACTAGGCAAAGTCTTCACGTCCAGGACAACTGTATAAATGTTCTTCTCCAAGCTGAAGCTCAAAGTTAGTCCCTTTTTGTTTTCTTTATTCCTTCGGGCATTAGACCAATCAATTTTTTTCATTTCTGGGTGACACTTTGTAGTCTGGTCACTGACAGTTTTTGACTCATCAATGTTGTTATTTGTCTAATTTTTTAGTATAGTGCCTCAGTAACAATGATAAATATAAGTGATGGTGATGACAATACAACATAAATACGTAATAAATGAGGAAGAGTAGATTTTTTTTTCCGGATAATAGATGTTTTTTGAACTAAGTGGAAAGGAGGAGGGATAAACAGCTCCAAATAGTGTTTTCATGGGACATACTTTTTTGTTTAATTATTGTGATGGTATCATGGTGATCACTTATAATGATGTTGATGGATGGTGTGGCTTAATATTCAGACTCTGAGATATGTTTTTTTGTGCATGTTGTTCAATCATTCATTGATAAACTAATGTCACTGAAGGTGGATGGAGAATCAGTTGAAAAAGCTATGAGCTCCAGTCAGAAGAATGAATATACTGCAGTTCTGTTTTATGCTTCTTGGTGTCCTTTCTCAGGCATCTTTCAGTCAAAGTTTTCCACTTTGAGTTCCATTTATCCACAGATTAAACATATAATGGTCGAAAAATCTTCAGCCACGCCCAGGTAGGTGCCTTAATCTATGTTCCCTCGGTATATTTTTTGTCCCCTCCAATCCAAATGTGATTGTTTCCTAGGGAAACAACCAAGAATGTTTACGGTTTACTGTAGATCACAGCTATTGTGCCTACCTACAAAAGGACTCAATGCTGTTGCAGCTGTTTGCTCTGTAAATCATATGAACTTATCGGATATCTTTAATATAATTTTATGCTAAGTACTCATACCATCCAGCTACTACACAATATAGAATATGTTCCATTAGGTGTTTATTAACAGTACTTAACTCCTCAAAGATGTTATAGGGATCATAACATAATTAAGTAATGTCTCCTTTTTGTAATATGTATTTATTCGTGCTCCAATGAGCTTACTCAAACACATGCACAACTTTCGGGTGTTTATAACTCTTTCTATGCATTCAAATCTCTACTCTTCGCCGAAATCTAACGTGTGCTTGTGCGCAGTGTTTTCTCGAGATATGGGATTCATAGTGTACCCTCGCTGCTGATAGTGAATCAGACAGCACGAATGAGATATTATGGTGGGAAAGATCTCCAGTCGCTTATAAATTTCTATAAAAGAACTACAGGTAGCACCCATGATAAACTTTTTACATTTTGGTTGGTGTGAAGTTGAGTTGATGACATGGTTATAACCCTATATTATGGATTAGACACTCAAATGTCGTCAAATTGGTGCCCTTCTATGGAACCAAATTGAATAACTGATTGTAGTCCCAGTAGAAAATATAGAGTTGAAATGCATTCTTGTCCCGACCTTGGTGAGTGCTGTAGTTTCAAATGATCATTTAGTTTTACTTTAGTTCCTGGAGAACTACATCTTTGATTTTTTCATTTGTAGCAGTTCTTTTTCTATACATCTTGATGGCATTTGAAGTAAAAATCTATGTTGTTTATCTTAAAGTTGTATTTTTACGGCATAAATGGATTAGCATGCTACTGAAACTGTATGTGGTTTAGATTTATTTTACATGAAGCCTCCCATGGTTTTGGTGCTCCCGAGGACATAGGGGTTGGTGGGTGGGTTTCCATCAGTATGAGAAAATAATTGCTTATTTTGAATGGGCTTCATAGTGGGTATTTATTCTAATGTTTTGGTTGCAGTAAGTTTTTCTCGGTGATGTGAACTTTTCAAAATTCTTGTATCACACCAACATCAATGTTTCTCATGCATGAACGTATATGAAAATAGCCAGGCTCGTTTCCTCATGCCTGAATATTTTTATTTTCTTAGGGCTAGCTCCATTGGTGGATATGGTTGATGAAACATCAAGTAATCTGGAGGGCGGTCACAAAATGTTCCAACTTTGGAATGGAGCGTCATTCAAGGAAACATTCTCGAGGGAACCTTATCTCGTAATTTCTGCATTATTCGTCCTTTTGAGGGCTTTTCTGTATTTCTTCCCAGAGATTGTGTCTCGTTTATTGGCACTGTGGGTGGCATACATTCCTCACCTGAATTTAGGAATTTTCGGAGAGTCAAGGCAGCTTTTAGGGCATGTTCTCCATCTGATTGATGTCAAGAGAATTTTGAGCAAGCTAAAGATTTGTAAAACTAGAAACTTTCATAAAGGGGCGAGAAATGCTCGAGTTTGGGCATCATCACTGGCCTCTGTATCCTTGGGCGAGACGTCTTAATCAAGAGTATATCCTTCAAGAGACTTTTTAAACTAGTGCTGCAACTTCGCATATGAGATTGCAAGAAGCAACTGCTACAGTACTTGGGCGTTTTGTGGTGTTCCGTTTTTTCCCCCTTGTTTCTATTGTCTCCCTTACTTTTGTATAAATTCTAGTGCTTAAAGGATAGTAACTAATATGTGAAGACCATGAAATTCTGCTTGGAGTTTCTGACTGTAGTGAGAGAAACATGTAAATTTGAGATGTATATCATGTTAGTTTCCACCATAACTATGACTTTAGATGGTTGCAGCTTGGCAACTTGGTGACATTGTTATGTATGTGTGAGATTGTTTTCCTTTCAAGTTTAATGATATACTTGTAATAAGAAGGAAATATATGTCGTTATCGATATACTACTCTGCTTGCAGGCAATAGTTTTTTCATCCATAGCCCCAGGAAAGGTTTGGTCTGCAAGCAACTATAGGGATGGCAAAATCCCCGCGGGGAACCATCCCCGTTGGTACCCGAATAATTTGGGATGGGGAATCCCCGATTAATTAGGGGATGGGAGCGGGGATGGGGATTCCCCGATTTTCTGAAACCGGGGATGGGACGGGGATGGTATTTATATCCCCCGTCCCATTCCCCGTCCCCGTTCGCCCGATTAGATGAAACGGGATTCCCTGTCTGGTTCACCGAAATATATATATATTATATATATTATTAATAGTCTACTAAAAATAGTTGTTAGTGAGAGGGATTTATGTTTATATATTTTTTTATTTTATTAAATTGTAAAATTAAATCCTAAAAATTATGTGTTTTATATTGTAATAATTTTTAATTTTTAAAATTACAAGACTTTGTATTTTAAAAATTGTTGTATTTAACTCAATTTGTTAAAGTATTTTATATTATGGAGTTATTATAAGATTAGCTAGTGATTCATGATATTTCATCTATTTTAATTATTAATTATTTTATGTAAAAAAATATATTTTTTTATTAATAAATACAAAACGGGGACCCCGATTCCCCACGGGGACCCCGTTCCCCGAATGAGAATTCCCCATCCCCGTACCAGATGCCCAAAATGGGAAATGGTATGGGGATGGTATTTGAAATGGGATTCGGGGATGGGGATGGTATGTCCTATACCAGCCCCGTCCCCGCCCATTGCCATCCCTAAGCAACTGTTCTAAAACATCTCCGGCTAGCGCACCGGTTTGGCCCCCCTAGGCGTTTGGCTACCATTGTCTGCCTATGTTACTCTTTCGATTAGGCTCTGCCTAATCCCGCTTGGGTCTCCCCTAACAGGCTAACACTGCCCAGACTCTGCCTAGCTAGGCATCAGTTTGTCGTTTGCCTAGTGCTTTTTAGAACACTGACAAGCAGGTTTTATCGCGAAATGTACTATGTCACCCAAGTGGGTATGTGCGCAATTGGGTGCATAATTGTTGGATTCCACACATATATTGATGTGTGCGTGTGTGTTTATCCAACGGTAATACACCCAGTTGGGCATAAATTGGGTGTCATGGTACAGCGCATTTAATCAATGGTACATCGCGTTTAATGGACAGATTCTCAATTACATAAGCGAGTTTATTTCTTTATTTAGTTGACAGATTCTCAATTGAGGGTACAGTGCATATGAGATCATTAGTTGAGATCAATGGACAAATATTGCAACTCTAAAAGTTTATTTTGATTGATTGTTGTTATGGGTCTCGAAATATTTTATATATTTCTTAGTCGCGCATGATAGATTATCTTTATAAGTCTGATTCCTTTTCTTTTTTTCTAGAAAAATATTTACTTATCTGAGTACATAAGATGAATTTAAATGGTGGATACGTAATGAAAAATCCAATATGACTGAGAATGTCTCTTGTGAGACCATTTTATGGATTTCAATCCGTGAGACGGGTCGAGTCAGATGAGATCACTATGAAATCTATGGGTCAACAGCGAATTTGCAGTAACAAAAAGTCAAGAGTCCGCTAAAATTAGCGCGGTACTTTTCGACAAAAATAATACTTTTACGACACATAATACTTTTGAGCAAAAAATAATACTTTAATTAGAAACATGTAATATTTTTGATATAAAGAGTAATACACTACGTTAAATATGGTGTTGAATTGGGGCCTTTGTGCATCTGTTAAAGTAATCATTTAGTGGAGAGAGGATCAGGGCCCCAATGAGCAAAGTGTAATCATGGATCTTAACAGGAAGTAGAAAATCACATTCAACTGTAGAGAAAAAGTTAATGGCTCACGAGGGCGTGATACATTAATGGAGATTTTAAATTTCCAATATGAATCTTTTTCCATTCTCTTGGATCTTTGGTTTTGCCATGAAATGAAGGTAAAAGAAGAAGAAATACAAAGAAAAACGAAGGGAAAGACGAAGGATAAAAAAAGAAAAAGTGGAATAAGAAAAACATCGCTAAAACCACACTGAAAAGTATTACTTTTAACTGAAAAGTATTACAAATTTGAATTGAAAAGTATTACATTTTGAACTAAAAAATAATATAGTTTTAAGTAAAATGGATTACATGTTGAACCGAAAAGTATTATAGTTCTAAATAAAAAATATTACATATTTACGAGAAAGTTATTACATGTTGAACAATAAAATATACATGTTGAACTAAAAGGTTTTACAGTTTTAAGTGAAAAGTATTACACATTTAAGTATAAAAGTATTATACGTATTAAATATTTAAGTGAAAAAATATTATTTGTTGAACTACAAAATATACATCATCATCAACACCATTTTTAACAATGAGTATCACTTTTGTATCAAATTATTACATGTTACTAATTGAAGTATTATTTTTTTGCTCAAAATATTACTTGTATTAAAAGTGTTACTTTTTTTCAAAAAGTATTACCGCACTATTTTTGGCGGACAATTGACTTTTTGTTGACTCGCAAACTCCCTGTTGACCAACGAATTTTTTTGTTGACTTGACCGACCCGACCCCTCTCACGGATAGTGACTCGTGAGAAGGTCATATATAAGTCTTTGTCAATATGTTAAGGGATGCAACGGAACGGGTGTGGGACGGGTTTGGCCAGACTTGAGACCCATCCCACCAAAGGAAAATAAAACCCATGACTCCTCTGCCCCACTTCAAGACCCGCCTCACGTGAGACCAAGACCTGGTCGGTTCAAGCCTCCAAAGTAGAGCGCGAATGGGTGGTCGGGCCACCAGGAGCCCGTCGGGCTTTTCCAAAAATTCGGCCGGATCGGGTGCCCGATTTTGGTCGGGCCGCAAAAATGCTTGGCCCATCAAATGCATGAAAACTATGTGTTAAAATTTGGGTTGGGCCAAATAGGCCCGACTTTTTCGGCCTGAAAATTCAAGCTGACCCCAAACCTCGGTGATCAAGCTCACCCTGGGCGGTGGGTTTTGCCACCTCTACTCCAAAGGCACAAGCGAGTTGATAAGTGGCAAGGTGATAAGAGTGTGGTGCTTTGATATCGCGGGTTTGAATCTGTGTAGTCACAGTTCTTTGCTGAAATATTGAAAGGACTGTTTCTGGGTTCGTATCCCATTGGTCCTCTCCCTTGTAGGGCTGCTACTCGTGCATATCCCTCGATTTACATCATGTCTGGCTAAGGGGCCCCTGGTTCAAGTGGGGGAGGTTTCGCCTTCGGGCAAAACCTTTTTAAAAAAGACCTGACCGATTCAAACCCACTAAACCCCACATCCTATAAACATTGGGTCTCTTGTATAACTATTCGACATAAAAGTCTGGCTTTCACCAAGCAAATTCCATTAATTTTACTGTCAACAAACAAAACTTTCAATAAATTAAAGGTTCAAACATACACATGAGTAAGATAACAAAAATGGAAAATATCAACAATAGAATGCATCAGTAAACCGTAAGCAAATAGCAGAAAAACCTCTATTGGTGCATAGATACAACATGAGTAGAGCTGTTAATTTTGGCTCGGCCCAGTAAAGTGGTCGGGTTGGGCTGCATTTTCTTAGGCCCGGAATGAGTTGGGCTTTTGGCCCTGCTCATCAGGGCCGGAAACCATAGCCGGCTCGATTGGCCCGGTTTTTTCTTTGTATTCTATGGATTGGGCCCCAAAAATAGTGATCCGGTTACTGTTTGGCCCAGCCGATCTAGCCCGAATTTTTGCTTTGGCCAGCAGGCCAGCCCGATATGGCCGACTGCTTAAAGTTTACAAAAGCGTGAGAAGAGACGAAGAAGACTCAACAATGTTTTAAGTGGACTAAACAAGTAAATGTGGGGAAAAAACATAAATAAAATATGGCGAGTCAGGGCCAACTGGACCAGGTCGGGTTTTCAAAATCTTTACATGTTACCTGCCACGACCCATTTTACATGGGGTTTAAACCCGCCCCGAATCAGGCGGGTTTAATATGAGGGTTAGGTTTCAACCCGCCCATCGCCATCCCTAAGCATGATATATATATATATATATATATATATATATATATATATATATATATATGTATATATCTATATATATGTAAAATATATATATGTATATATCTAAGGAAAAATGAAGCAATTGTCGAACCCTGCAATAAATTACAACAGCAACAAGAAAAATGAAGCAAATCGCTGCATGCAACAAGAACAAAATAAATCACATAAAACCATAGCAAATCGCAGCAAAAACCAAGAAAACCAAAAAATCAAGTTATCAACAACTTTGCGCATTAAATTGATGGTTCTAGCTTAAAATTGTGCATTTGGGGTAACTGAACTTAATGCGTCTAGTTTACACCTATGGGTGGACATCGGGTTGGGTAGTCGGATTTTCGAGTTTTTGGGTCGGGTACCCGAAAAATTCGGGTGGCAGTTTGAGGTACCTGATCCCCACCCGGAAAAATCGGGTACCCGACATTACAGAATTTCGGGTTTTTTGTTTTTTGTTTTTTCGAAAATTGCCTTTCCCAGCATTTAATTATCTAGTTTTAATTAAAATAAAAATCTAGCATTTAATTATCTAGTTTTAATTGCAACATGAAACAGAAACAGTTACAGTTACAACAAAATCTAGCATTTAATCAACTCACAAGTCACAACGATAATTTAAAAAAGGTGCATGTGCGTGTTGAGGGTGTGCTGTTGTTGAGAATGGAGTGCGAGGCTTGTGCGTTGTGGCCTGTGGGTGTGCTGCTGTTGAGGGTGAGATGAGAAGAGGCGCATGTGCGTTGAGGTTTTGAGGGTGTGCTGTTGTTGTCTTGTGTTGTGCATGAGAATGAGGTTGTGGCCTGTGGGAGACTGAATGACTGATGACTAATCTAGGGTTGTTTAATTAAGCGGGTACCCGAACGGGTATTCGGGTATCTTTTTTATTACCCGCTACCTGACCCGACCTTTATTATTTCGGTTATCGGGTACCCAATACCCGGCATTTTATGAAAAATACCCGGTCCGATCGGGTCGGGTCAAGTACCCGATACCCGTATCCGAATGCCCACCCCTATTTACACCAACTTCATATTTTCAAATCGTTTCAAAATTGTTTATGCTTCATATTTGCAATGCAATTGCGCAACTTAACCATATATTTGCGATTGTATCAAATGATTTATTTAGAGTTATTTCAAACATGTTTCAAATGTGTTTAAACTAATACGATTTTATTATTTCTTTTATTAATCTCTAAAGTTGTTCAGAGGTGTTTCAATTTCAAAAATATTTTTGAAAGAGTTCTCTTTATAACTTCAGTATCATCTGTTAGAATAATTAACATACATTATTGCAAGAGAAAATGGGAAGAAGGATTCTATAGAACTTGAGTCTTGAAATGCAAGAGTACAAAATACAAATTGGGAGGCTACCATTAAATAGACAAACCCTAGGTTAAACACAAGAAAGTGAAAATACAAAACTACCCTCACTAATATAAACTAATATAATTCTAACATCCCACAAACTCATGATGATGTAGTAGAAATCATCGAGAGTTTGCCAACCAAGAAACGAAAAGCGGGAAGCGGATGCGACTTGGTGAAAAGATCCGCAATCTGTAAAGATGATGAGATGAATGGTAAGTCGAGAGTCCCATGTTGCGGTGATGAAGTGACAATCGATCTCAATATGCTTTGTTCTTTCATGGAAAACTCGAGTTGTGAGCAATCAATAGCACTTTGGTTATCACAATGCATGGGAGTAGGTGAGGATAAATGAACACCCATATCCTGCAAGAAGCCAACGTAACCAAACTATTTCGGTTGTAGTAGAAGCCATTGCCCGATACTTCTGCCTCTGTGGAGGATCGAGACACAACATTTTGTTTCTTACTCTTCCAAGAAATAAGTGAGTCTCCAAGAAAAATACAAAAACCAATTGGTGGATTTTCGATCGAGGGATCACTAGCCCAATCCGCATCGAATATGCCTCAACTCTAATGAAGATGTAGATGGAAACAAAAGACTCTCGAAAAGAGTACCACGGAGGTATCGCAAGATACGAGTAATCGCTAGCAATGAATCGAGTGGGGCTAGTAACAAAACTCGACTCACAATATGAACAAAGATATGCAATATCGGGCCAGTAATGGTTAGATAAACCAAACTTCCAACAATAGTGCGATATAAGGTAGGATCAGATAATGGTGTGCCATCAGAAGGAGAATATCGAACATTAAGTTCAAGAGGCGTATCAACTGTCCGAGTATCAGTAAGACGAGCTCGATCAAGTATGTCGTAATGTACTTGGGCGTGAAAGAAGATAACCTGGGGAGCGGGCTACCTCAATACCCAAGAAATATCTCAAAGGTCCCAAATCTTTCATTTCAAAGCGAAAGCTAACTTTTCAACAATGCAATCCCATCAACATCATCACCTATGATAATCATATCATCAACATATAAGGAAAGAAGAATAATACCATCACATGTACGCTTGAAGAAAAGGGCAGAATCATGGTTTCTGGAACTAAAACCAAGTGAAGTAAGCACAACAGAGAATTTTTCAAACCAAGCCCGTGGAGCTTGTTTGAGACCATACAATGCTTTCTTAAGCTTGCAAACTTCGCCCTGATTATGAGGAACTCCAGGTGGTGGGATCATGTACACTTCTTCTTGAAGATCACCATTCAAAAAGGCATTTTTGACATCCAATTGAGATATGTGCCATTTTCGGACGGAAAAGAAAAATAAGAGTACGAACGGTAGTCATCTTTGCAACAGGGGGGCAAATGTTTCCTCATAATCCATACCATACTTTTGTTGTGAATAACCTTTAGCAACCAATCGTGCTTTATATCGCTCAATCCCGACCATCGAGTTGGTTTTAATTTTATAAACCCAACGCGAACCAATTGCCCGTTTACCAGGTGGTAAAGATACCAAATCCCAAGTGTTTGTTTTATGCAAAGCAGAAAGTTCCTCAGTCATAGCATGCTGCCATAAAGGATCAGTAACTGCCTCTTTATAGGAGTGTGGTTCCGAAATTTGGTGAATAGAGGACAAAAATGAAGCAAAGGCGGGAGAATAAGGGGAATAAACAAAGTCGGTAATCGAGTGGACTTACGTGTACGTTGGGGATATCGAGGAGGCAAACGATCCACAATTTCGGGAAGCGATTGGGGTGCCGTGGCGTAGACGAGGCAACAGTATCTGATGAGTCTCTATCTGTATTATCCGAGAATGGATCAATATGAACAAGATCAGTTTTGGAGATGCTATGAGGACTAGAGGGAATAGAGAAAAATGGAATATGCTCAAGAAAAAATACATGACGAGACACATATAATTTTTGAGCAATAGGATCAAAGCAACGATATCCCTTCTGACCTTCTCCATATCCTAAGAAAACACAAATAGCTGAACGAGAAGATAATTTGCTGCGTTCAACATGAGGACGAAGGACAAAACATGCACAACCAAAGACTCGTAAAGACGAATAACTAGGGGTGGAACCATAAAGTCTCTGAAATGGTGATAAATTAGATGTAATGGATGATGGAATCCTATTTATACAATGGACAGCGGTAAGAACGGCTTCCCCCCAGAATTCACTTGGAACTGAACTAGATAGTAAAAGTGATCGAGCAGTTTCAATGATATGCCTATGTTTTCTTTCAGCAATACCATTTTGTTCAGGAGTATCTGTGCAAGAAGTTAGAATAATTAACATACATTATTGCAAGAGAAAATGGGAAGAAGGATTCTATAGAACTTGAGTCTTGAAATGCAAGAGTACAAAATACAAATTGGGGAGGCTACCATTAAATAGACAAACCTTAGGTTAAACACAAGAAAGTGAAAATACAAAACTACCCTCACTAATATAAACTAATATAATTCTAACATCATCAATAATTTTATGACTTTTCGAAGTATTTTTTCCGTTTTGGATGATATAACAGCAGAAAAACAAGATTAACAAGATAAAAATAGAGAAACGGTCCTCTAGAAACCGTTGCAGAAAGAAGAAACGAGAAACCGTCATGAAGAAACCATAACAGAAAGAAGAAACCGCAACAAAAATCATAGAAAACAGACAAATAGATAAAATGGTAAACTTACAAAAGTAAAAGAAGGGCAAACAAAGTCAAATTGGTGTGAAAATATCTTGGGAAAATTGCAAAATTGGTCCTATAACTATAAGTAGTTTGCAATTTCGGTCCTCTAACTATTGAGTTTGTAAAATTAGTCCTGTAAGTTTGAAGGTTTTTGCAGAATTGGTCCTATATGTTTTATACCTAAGCAATTTTGGTCCTGTAAGTTTCAAGTTGTTGCAAAATTGGTCCCTGGGGATATTTCATATTTTCAAAATACCAAGAATACCCTTATGCACATAATTGGCTTATTTGACTAAGCGTTTTGCCTAAAATGATATCAGAGCCCCCAGGTTTATTAAGAACTTTAAGTTATATTTATTATTTTATATAATTAATAATTGGTTAGGAGAATTTTCTCCTTATATTTATTATTTTATATAATTAATAATTGGTTAGGAGAATTTTCTCCGAGAAAATGGATCTCGGACGAGTGTCAAGATGTATACCCTACAGGAGATATCGTCAAATTTTGACGATTTATGCACAAGAACACCAGGACAAAATAACATATTGGAATAATCAATATGTTGAAAAAGAACTCGCAGGAGCCGATAGAGAACCTTGAGATTGCGAAAAACAATTTGTAAATAATATTTTATAAATATATATTTTTTTCATTTTTTAATTTAATTTAATTTAAAGCGGGCGAACAGACAATCCGCCTCACCCCGTAAAACGGGGGTGGGTTTGGGCCTGGACAAACCGCCCGACCCGCTCCATTGACATCATTATAAAATTGCTAAATTTAGAAAGATAAAGGACCAAAAATGATATTTAGCCAGAAGGGCAAAATTGTCCAGGACCAAAACTGCAACTTTTAAAGATAAAGGACTAAAATTTTAACTACTCCAAAGTTACAGGACTAAAATTGCAATTTACCCAAATATCTTTTTAAAAAAAACAGGAACGTTTTTTTGTAATATATATATATATATATATAATAGCAGAAGTTTGATGAAATATTTGTCTGCCTAAATTGTACTAATTTTATCTGTAGTTATTTTTGTTAGTTTATTTCACTTATCAATGTGCTCATATTTTTGGCATCTAAATCTGTTTATAATTATTTTTGTTAGTTTTTTTCCTTATTAATATGCTCATATTCTTGACATCTAATTTATAAATTACCTATATATAGATTGGACTAGTTTAATATTAATTATTGTTGTTAGTTTACACATTTTTAGCATCTAATTTATGAAATAAATATATATATAGTTCTTTTGAGCAATCAAATATTTGTTACCATTTTGGATTTTGTAAAACTTTGAATCAAATATCTTTAATTAATAGTTGTTTTTTAATTTTGGTAAGTTCATAATGATCTGAATATTTACATAATTAATTTTGGTATAATAAATTTCTAAACGTAGTTTTTGCTTTAATAATATATATATATATATATAAATTTCTTGCTCATCTAAATATATTCCTTAGCAAATGAATACTGAAATTTTCTGGGGACCAATTATTGTATTTGTTTAATATAATTTTTAAGGTAATATATTATAAATTTTCTATATCGAGAAATCTTTAATCTTAAGGGACGTTTTTCCAAAAATAAATAGGAAAATCTCTCAACCAATGCATGTTTTGGAGCTATCTAAAATTAGTTGTTATTTGCTTTCATATGTCAATAGCAATATTTTTATTAACGAAAATATTTTATTGACTATTTATTTTCCACTCATGATCATTGTAGTAATTTTACGGATTTGAAAATCTGAAAATTCTATAATCAATCCTATAATTGCCTTATACAATCAATAAATTGACGGTAATTAATAGCAGAAGTCTATAACTAAAATTTCCCCGCTCATTTTCACTTGCTAAATTTGGGAATTATTTGACTGCAAAATCATAACCGTAGATCTTGCAAAATCCTGAACATTAATATTGATATTAATATTTTACATATATGAATACATAGATATATTATATAGCCAAATATTAGATATACGAATTACCATATCAATTATTTATAACCAAATGTTGCTCATTATGTACAAAGACAATGATACACGAATTACCATAATAAAATATTTAAAGCCAATATTTCAAAAATTTGAAGAATATTATAAATGTATTCCGACTTATTATTACATTAAAAGTTGCCAAATGAGCTGTTAATTCCTTGTTGCAAGGAGTGGGATTTGGAATTATTAGAAAATCTATTCAATCAAAGAGATGTTGGGTTGATTCTGAAAATACCACTTTCAAGCTGCAATTCTGATGATGTACAAATATGGCAATTTTCAAAGAATGGGATTTACTCTGCTAAATCAGGTTACTATGTGGCAAGAGTTCTTTTTCAAAGAAACCAAGTTTTGGCAAGAAGAAACTGGGATAAAATATGGAGGCTAAAAGCTAGAGATGTTGTGCGAACAGACTTAATTTGCAGAAAAAGGGGATCGAAGTCCCTCTTTCTTGCTCTCTGTGCGATGATGGTGTGAAAATAGCTGGCACTTGTTCATCTCCTGCCCTTTTTCCACCTCATGTTGGAGACGAACGAAGTTCTTTCAGGCCGTCGAAACTGTCTCTATACAGGCGGAGGCTTTTGATGAATGGATGTATTTTTATGTGAATTCAATTGTAATATTTTTTGTGCAGTTTTATGGGCAATTTGAAAATATGGGAAGGGCATCATCTTAATGTTGATCGGACAGTCCATTGCCAGTATTTTTATAAATGGATTTATGCTCAACAGCAGACATCATCACTAAAATTTGTTGGTGATTTTGAAACTCAAAATATTTGTGTAAAATGGCATAAACCACCACCATCTTTCTTTAATTATAATTGTGATGCTTCTTTCTTGCAAGAGAAAAATCATACGGGTTTCGGAAGCATTGTTCGTGATGATCAAGGTGTTGTTATAGCTTGCAGAACAAATTCCAGACATGGCTGCTTTAATGCAAAATAAGGAGAGGCTATCGGGTTACTTGAAGGATTATGTTGGGTCTGATCCTTGGGCTATAAGAATATGGTATTTGAGGTAGATTCTAAAATTGTTTCTGATACCATTGCAACAAATAGATTAGATTTATCAGAGTTTGGCTCAATTATCGATCAATGTAAAGAAATTCTTCATCTTGAAGATGACTTTGAAGTTCGTTTTGTTAAACGGCAAGCAAATGAGTGTGCTCATATGTTAGCTAGAGCATCTCATTTCTATGCTAGTCCTACAGTCTGGGATTATGTCCCAGATTTTATTTCTTCAATTTTGTACGTTTGTAACGAGAATCACGTAAATTAATAATGTTTCTCGTTTCCTTTCAAAAAAAAAAAAAGTTGCCAAATGTTAGATACACAAATTAACAAAATAATTATTTATAGCTATGTTGCTCATTATGTATAATAAGAATGAACACTGATTATCATAACTATATAGTTTAGTGAATGTTTTGTTCAAAGGTATTTTTGCCATCTTGTTATTTATGTTAACTTAAACAAATTATATATAGAATCCTCTCATATTTGTACTACTTCAATTGCTTTAAAAGAGACACCTCAAAATTGTTGATCCAATAGTCGAAGCAAAACCATCAAATATGACTTTTTTGTCAAATGTCTTGTCAATATCGATAGGACTGTACCTGAATTATGCACTAAACAAGAGTTTTTTTAGGATAATTTTGTGGAATTGCATGAACATTTTTCAGTTAGTTTAATAAATAATTTTTTTTTATTCCTAACATTAATAATTATGATGGTCTCAATTTGGTCTCATCTCTTTAAGTTTAGAATCAACTAACAGATTATTCGCAAATTCATTTTCACTGTATAATATATTACATTTATAAGAAAATGACTGAGACTTTCAGGAGTTATATCCACCTTAACAAGATTTTACCAACAATAACAACTAATGTCCAGACAGGTATGATTTTATCTAAACCCAAAAATCAAAGTAATAATAGCAGTGAATTAACATTTAAATTTTTGATACCGACATATTGTCCATAAAATAACAATTTAGTATATGATATAATTTAGATGACTTAAATGAGAGTGAAATAAAAAATATACAAGATAAAGAATAAGATAGAAAAAATTGGACCAATTAGTCTGAATATTCTCCTAACCAATGCATGTTTTGAAGTTACCCAAAATTAGTTGTGCTTTATATTTTCAGTAACAGATATAATTTATTAGCTAAATATTTTTTCACGTCCATTTCCACTTGCTACATTCATATATTATTTTACTGTAAAATACTAACCCTAGATCTTGCTATCAATATTAAATGAATATTCTAAACATTTATACTGATATTAATATATATTTAATATCCTAAGAAAATACATAAAATAAATCAAATCCCACACAATCTACAACTAAACAAATCGCCCATGATTTCTTGCCAAACTCACTTCGTACATCATCAATCAATTTACCAAATTATGGGAAAATTTATTCTTGAATTAAAATTATATATGTTTTTTTCTAAATTCAAAATTATTGATTTAAATTATTTAATAATCAAAAGAGGTCTTTAAAATTAAAATTTGGAAGTCGGATATTGTTTCCAATATACAATTCTGTAACAAAAATCCGAATACTTTGATATTTTTGTTTTTAAGATATTTATTTTGTTAAATTCATCGTGTCAATGTATCTATCAAATATCAAATGCTAACTTAATTATAACTGATAATATTTCTTTGATACAAACCAACATGTCTTAAATAAAAAATTTATATTCTATTATAATATATATAACTATGTTTATATTAGAAGATGCAATAAAAAATTGGCATACACATTCTTCGATCAAAAACTCGATGAGTGGTTTCCTAAATAGATAGTTATCCATTAATTAAAAAATAAAAAAGAGAGCACATTGGTTATTCTTCTAATCTTTTTACAATTTACTTTTGTTTTTTTAGTAAAATACAGTATTATAATTTACAAATTTGTTTAAATATGCAACTTTCTTGTCACATTAAACGACAAAAATATAGGGTGAAGTAACTAATGCTCAAATTGTTTTATTCATGTAATTTCTTGGCGCCTGTTTTATTTGTGTTTATCATAAATCTCATAAAGGTAAAAAGGGAAAAACAAAATAAAATAAAGATAAAATAAGTCAGTAGAAAATAAATCTTGATATGCTAGCCAAATCCATTATTATAATATAGATAAAAAAACTTAATAGAAGTCAATATATTTACCAAAAAAATTTGGTTTGATTTTACTAAAGATACCAATTGAAAAAATAAGAAAACATTGAAGGGACCAAACACACATCTAACTCAAAAATTTGCAGTATCTATTTATATTTTTAATCGAATTTGACAATGTTATGCGATGGGATTATTGGCAATAACTTTAGGGAAAAATTGAAATATTAAATATTTATCAATTTAGAAATGTATTACCTTAGAAAAAAAGGTCAACAATTTGGTCAACGAGAATTTTTTTCAAAATTGTATACAACTCAAAAAGGACTACAAATAAGAAAAAAAATCTAATTGAAATATTTTCCAAACTCAAAATTCGCATGTTGCATTTCTAAATAAACTTTTCAGATAAATTTAGTTTTTTTTTTATTTTCCTTATATGAATATTATTATTAAAATAAAGTAATAAATACCAGCCCATGTTAATAGATATTTTCATTATGAATTAATAATATATATATATATAAAGAGAGAGTAACTTATAAATAGCAAAAAAAGCTTTTTCCGTCCATAGCATGTTGCTAAAATTGGATTTTGATAAAACTCTGTCAAACGTGAATTTGCTATCTATTTTGGTATTTTTTTTTATCAAACGCGTTTTTTGGTTGGTTTGGTAAGTTGAATTGTTTTTTTAATAATGATCATCATAGCTGGCGAAAGTTTATTAGGGAAATAGAATTATATGAATCTTTAAAATTCAAGTCCTAAGGGTAAAATTCACTTTACCCCCTTATACTATTGACTTTGTATCAAACATCCCCCTCTACTATTGAAATCTTCAAATACCCTCCTAAACCAATAAAAAATATGTACATGGACAAAAGTACCCTTAATTTAACAAAATGTTAGTTTACTTTGCACACATATATTATATATTATAAATAATTGATGCAATTTAATTAAATATCAAATTATTTGATCCTAAATTTTATTCAACACTGAATTATAGGATTAAATATAATTAATATAAATAAAAAGAAATATATATCTTCAGTTAATATTATAGAGTATTCACACTAGATTTATTTTTAAAAAAACTCTATGTAAATTTTTATTATTATTATTTTAAATATATAGCTTTAGCAAATAAGTTATAAATTTAGACTCAAAATCGTTCATATTATTTTAATTTGCATATAATTATATCACGTATGATACACACAATTTTACTATGTGTAGTAATTAATTATACGTAAAATGAAATCAATGTTGAAAAAGAAAAAGAAATAGAAAATCTTGTACAATATTAATGAAATTTAATGTACAGAAAAAACTAGAAGGTCTTTTTTAAAACAATATAATATATTTATATGATATATTATTTACAAAAGTTAATATTATTAATATTATAATTAGATATTTATTTTTTCCAATTTTTTAAGATATATTTTCTTCAAGGATTAGTGTAAAATATATATAATATTAAAATAATTTGTCAGAATATCGAAATTTGAAAAAGATATAATATTAAAATAATTTTAAAAAGATATAATCTTTACATGATTTACCAAAATTTAATTGTTTACTTATTAGAGCAATATATACATACACACATTATTTTTGTTATAATAAAATTAATAAGCAACTTCTCTATACTATTGAAGTTATATTTTGTTACTTTATTTAATTTAGATCTAATTATAATTTATTTTTTTTTAATAAAATTAGAGGATATAATCAAGTAATTGAAATTGAATTATAGAGAAGGAAAAATATGGAATTTAATTATATATAGTTCAAGGGTAATGTTGTCTATCAATATTCTTTTAATTGGTCAAGGGGGTATTTGAAGGTTTTAATAGTAGAGGGGTGTATTTGATACAAAACTAATAGTATAAGGGGGTAAAGTGAATTTTACCCAAGTCCTAATTGCAATGTAAAATTAATTTACGGCTTAAAGATTTATTGGTTACTATAGTAATACAATTTATTTTATAAAACTTTCCACTATTAACCATGATCGTGTTGTGTATACATAGGTTTTGATAATTTACCATTTTTACTGGAATCTTAAAATATACTACTTACAATTTTTAATGAATATAATAAAATTAACCAAAAAATAAGTCAACGAAAAATACCAAAATTAATATTCAAAAATACCAAATTTAAACTACTGATATGATTTCGAATTTAAAATTTCCAACACTCGAAAATCTTTATTTCTATAAATTGATCTGAATCAATATAATTACAGACTATAAATCGGCCAATTTTGCTTTTGAAAATTTCCTTAAATAATAATAATCTGACAGTATAAATATGTGATACCACAATCCAAATTTTACACTTGCGAAAAGAGATAGCAAAAGTAGTTTATTTTTCTCTCTACAATACAGAATAAAATTACTAATTCAAGGACTGCATCAATGGCACCAATGTTGACTCTCATAAATGACTTAAACATCACCAAGACACATTGGGCTATGAAGCTACGTCTTGTTTGAATTTATCAGAAACCGGCATTCAATGATAAGAGTCAGATTCAGAGCATGGAATGTGTATTTCATGATGCTGAGATATAAAATATATTTCATTAGTTTAATCTTATTTCAAAGCTCATATTAGTATGTAATATATTTTTTACTAATGCAGGGGGACAAGATACATGCAACAATAAGGAAGACGCATATTGAACAGTTTAAAAAGTTGTCTCATGAAGGAAGAGTTTGTGCTATAAGAGACTTCATAGTTGCAAATTTTACTGACAAATTCAAAACTGCATCTGGAAAGTATAAAATACTGTTTGATGGTAAAACAAACATTTTTGAGATGTTTGACAAACCTTTCTCCAAATTCATGTACGTTTTCGAGGATTTTAAGGAACTAGCCAAGGTCGAAAACGTCGATGAAACCATGTTTTTTGGTAAACATTGTTGTTTATTTGAAAACATACATTTAGAATCTTTTTAAGTAAAACTTTACAAATTCTAATATTAGTTACTTCATCGAAAATACACATATATCATTGGAAAAGTAGTTTCAATGCAGTCTGCCCAAACAAAAGAGTTCGAGGGGAGGACAACCTATTTTATTGACATAACTCTGGAGGACTTGGAGTAATATAAAAATTATTTGATTTGTATATAATTTTATTAAATTATGTTTATTGTATCTTTTATGTATTTACTTTTGTACAGAAACAATCCTATAACATGTACTCTGTGGGAGGACTATGTGGATACGATTCTGCCTTACAGAAACAATCCTATAACATGTATTTACTTTTATATCATAATTTTTTATATATTACTTAGGATTGAATAAATGTGTGATTGTTAATGACCCATTCAATCAATTTTATTAAACTAAATAACCATTGCTAAATAACTGCTTTCGCAAGGATCAGAGTCGATGATTTGGCTTCTCGGAGAAGCACCCATTAGAACTATTGAATAAATTTTTTCAAGTAAAGAGGTAACTTCATATCATAGTTAAATTAGTTAAATTTTAATTTATTTTGTAAGCATTAAAACTAAAATTTAAATTTAACTGAGATTATTTTTCATGTAGGTTGGGAGTTTTTGAGTTTGTGCTACTGTTATATCTTTTTTTGGAGAATGGTGGTACCTCTCATGTAAAAAGTGTCCTAAAAAACTAACAAAAACAGGAAAAAAGTTCTATTGTGAACGTTGTGACGCTTTCTACCAATCAGGGAATTTTAGGTATATAGTACTAATTTATTTTGAATTTATTGGATTAAAAACATTTGTTTAAAATATATTGATAAAAAATTCATTATTTAATTTTGTTGTTTGATTTTTCATTGTAATGTTTAGGTACATGATGCAACTTCAAGTTGTTGACCAAACAGGAAATGTATCCCTACTATGCTGGGATAGGGATTGCGAGAAGTTGATAGGCATACCATGTTCTGAAATGAGGAAAAACTTGACTGAGGTATTTGTTTGTTTTTTATTTAATAAACTGAGTCTGGAGTTTTAATTTAACAATATGTTTTAGTAATTAGATTTGTTTCTTTTTTATTTTTAGATAAATGATGGTGATATCCCAGATGACCTTGCAAATGTGCTTGAGAAACAAGTTTTCTTCAAAGTTCAAGTTAGATCATACCAGATTAATAACTTTGAAGGAGCTTTTTATGTTGTCAAATTGACAACAAATTCAGACTTAATTAAAGCTTTTGGCAATCCAGCTTTTGAGAGGGAGGTAAATCACAAGATTAATTCTGAAGTCTATAATTTTTTGAATTATAGAATTTGTTAATTTTTTAGAATTTAATCCAAACAATTTTTCAATGCAGGAATCGGATTTTTTTTCTAAACTTCAGGCAGAAGAGCAAGATTCTGGAAAGGTAAATATGATGATTGGTTTTACTATATTTTATAATGGTGTATTATTTTGGAAACATAATAACTTTTTGATTAAATTTTTTTTGGAGGAGTCTTCATCAGATAATGATGCTACCACTCCCAACAAGTTGACATCAGGACCGCTCTTTATGTAAGGCGGATGAGTTTGGTCGATTTCGGGCCGCAAAAATTACAAAATTTAGGGGCCCATATTTTTTGTCTACCTTCTATTTGTTATTATATAGAAAATAAGTCCGAAGTTGATCAAGAAACTAGTTTAGCCTGGTGGTTGGTTCTTTCACCTTAAAATTTGGAGAAGCTAAGCACATGGATTCAATTCTTTAAAGCTGCAGATTATTTTTTTCCTTATATTTTTTTTTAAATAAAAAAAAATTAAAACCCCTCCCACATGAATGAGGGGCCCAATATGCTTTGGGCTTTGTAGCCTTCTAAGAACAAAACTACCCACAGTTAATTTTTCTTAAGGTCTAAATTAAAATTTCTCAAATTAAAAAGAAAGAATAAAATATTTTATATTGCATACCTTGATTATATTTACTTGATTAATATTTTTGCCGCCAAAAATGTAAAGCGAGTTTTATTTAAATAGTTATTTGGATTTTTTAACATGGATGCCATTTTGTTTTTGAGGGAGAATGTTATATTATTTTTAACTATAATAGAACTGTTTTATATATTGCACATTAATTTTTTTATTGTTTTATGTTATCTTTAATTTTGTATTTAAAAAAGGGGCCAAATTTGAAAGTTCGACTCAGGCCAAAAAATTGATAGGATCGGCCCTGGTTGACATCGCAACGAGAAGTTGTTGTTGATAGTCCTTCTCTTAAGAGGTCATTGTTTTATGACAAAGCATCATGTTCAAATGCGAAGAAACTACAGGTTATCAGGTACGCTCGGTTCCGGTAGAGCCTGGAGCCCCGTAGAAGACTCCAGGCCACCGAAGCTAACAAAAGGCAAGCAAGAAATTGATGGACAGAAGAAGTGATTTTGGCTGAAAGATTCTCAAGATATTTTAGAGGAATTTTGTTGTTGGATTTTATACTTTATCTGGGACAATTTATTGGATTTCATAGTTTTTGTTAGGAATAATTAGTTTTTGAATTTCAGTTTTAGTTTCAAATAATTGGTTTCTAGATTTAAGTTTTTTTGGAATTATTGCTCTTTTGAGTTAATTTATTGGATTTCATAGTTTTTGTTAGGAATAATTAGTTTCCGAATTTCAGTTTTAGTTTGGAACAATTGATTTTTGGATTGAAGTATTTTTTAGAAGAATTGCTCTTTTGAGTTCAGTTTTTGTTTGAATAAATGCATCTGTTATTTGGATTTCATATTTTGGTTTCCAGTTTTTATTTTAAGAACTTTTTTCACTTGAAAAAAGTTCTTAATTGTAGTCTCATCAAATTAATTTTAGGTTGCAAAACTCGGAATAGAGTTAAAATTAATTTGTTTGTTTTTCTAATTTTGATATTGAGATAATAATTGATATAGTCACTATATAAGTACAATTCATTATGATAAAATCAATACTATCAATTAACTTCAAAAATATGTCATATAAAAAAAATAGATTAATTTAGGAGTAAATCGGTTTTATTTTCTATATGTATATAGAAAAATTGTTCCAAACAAACAGAGTAATATTCATCAATGAATCATTCAAACATACAACTGTAACAAAAAAAAATATAAGTAGATTTCATTTAATGCAGCAGAATTATATAGTGCCAGGGTTAACAAATTTGAACGCCACAAAAACAATAAAGAGAACCAAAGAGTTTATATGCACAAGTAATTGTATTGAAGCATTTATATGTACTTGCATAGATCGAATGAAATAAAAAAACATAGGATCAAATACTGTAATTCTTACATTACAAGCATAATATGACATAAATAAAGAATATGGCCATATATTATAAAAACTTGTCATGTTTTGGTTTACGAGGAACAACTAGATGAAATACAAAGAATGTTCATATAAAATTTATTTTAGTGATTCATGTAAACTAAGTGATTCATGTAAACTGAATCCGGTGTTAAAACAAATTATACCAAATGAATATCCATTTTTTGTTTTGTAATTCAGATAATATATATCGTATATTGACTAAAAATATAAAATAAGATAGAAAATTTATTTGATTTTTTCCCAAAAAAAATAGAATTAATATTTAATGAGATTGATTCTATATACTTTTTTTAACATGAATTAACATACAAAGTTTTTCAATATTGCATCATATTATTTCCATTATAACATAGTTCTATAATTACGAATCTTACCATGTAGCTCATGCTCAAAAAAACTATATAAATGCACATATAGCATTCAAATTCATTTTTTGCAGACAACAACAATGAGAGAAAAAAAAAAGCATAGGATGATCTTATACCATAACAGATAACGTGATAACAGAAGTACATAGGAGAAACACATCAAGGCAACAAATATATCATTTAATCATGCGGCAATTGACAGGTTCTGCTATTTTGGGCAACAAACGAACCAGAGATGGGGTTTTCGAAGATGGTATTTTATTTTTTTGGTTTAAACAATATAGATTATATTCATTCATGAGATTAAATTAAGAAATAGTGTGTTAAACTTACTCATACATATTTGTTCTTCGTTGGTATTGTGTTACTCAGCCGACATCTGCAAATTAAACAAAAAAATTGTTTAAACTCCGAAACTATCATATGTGGTTATAAAAATAAATTTCATTTCGTGATTAATTTATCTTTTTCCAGTTAGTATTATTAATGTTCTTTCAAATATTCATTTCCAATATATAAAATGGGATATGATATATGCAGTAGAAAAAATAAATAAATTAAAAAATCATCCCAAATTTCAGACTATCTATGTTTGAATTTTTTTAAAATATTTTACAATAACAGAAATATAATGATATGATGAAAAAAAAATATTACAGCCCAAAACAATGACATAATATATACAAACCAAAAATACATAACATATCTAATCTAATACATGCAAAAGTCGGACATATTTCAAAATAAAATATTAATGAATAAATAAACAAATAAAACAGAAATCATTTAAAAAAATTCGTGTTTCTTGATAAAAAAATCATAATTTAAAAAAACTTACTAGAAATAAGGATAACCTTTTTGTGTATTCTGATAAAAAAATCATGATTTTTTAAAACAAAAAAGATAGAACCAAACATGAAAAATTACTGAATATGAAAATGTGAAATAATGCTTATCTTATTAGTTGGTTTAAGTGCTTCTCGATTTGTAATTTTTGATTGTCCGATATTCGATATTTAAAATCCAAAATCATTTTCCTGCAACATAAAGAAAAACATCAGAATATAAAAATTAACAAGAAAAAAAATTACACTCAAATAAGAAACTTGTCTTTTTCCGGACTTTCTCCAGATCTGAACCTTGAAAGTTTCATATCTGAGATGTCGGTGCAGTAACTCGAAAACAATTGTCACCATATGAAACAACGTTTCCATGTATATCCATTGGAAACGAATTTTATCTAATACGAAAATAAACCAGTACTAAAAAAAGTAATTCAAAAATAAATTAAATGTTTTGGTGATAATAATACAAAAAAATATGTTTGGATATGTATACAAAAACTGATAATTAAAACAAATAGGTTCCAAAACACAAGAAAATGAGAAGACTACTTTCGATTTGCAGATCGAAACACTAAAAACCTAAATCAGACAAGTTTAAAAGAGATGCATATCATTTTCTGCTTATTTACAAAGAAAATAAGAAAAAATTACCGTAAACACACTGTTAGGAAATTTATATTATAGATTTTGATGAATGCCATGTAAAACTTAAAATAGAAAGTTGGCACCCCATTTTTCTTGTAATTTTCATTGTAATAGATAGGGCTGGAAAAGCTGAGTCAAGTCAGCTATGCCTGGAAATACAAGAAGTCAACTGAAGACTGAAGTGAAAACTCCGCTGTGGAACAGCTGAGTATGGCCAAGAAGGGAGATCAAGAACTTGACTGAAGATGTATCAGCTGAGGAATATCTGTGTGAAGTGTCAGTCAAAGTCATCTCAAGAAGCCAAGTCACAAGTTGAAAGTGACAAATGAGTCTTTAAATGATTGGAGCAGACTCAAGTCACCTGGAGAAATAAGCAGCAGCCAAGAGGAGTTGATCGACTGAAATAAATCCGTTGCACGGAAGTCAAGGACATTACTTAAATAAGTAATACTTCCATGCTGCCAGGTCTTAAAGTGCTCATCCCAGAAGCGTGCAAAAGGAATAAACCAATGGGAAGACCGCACACCTCGTGTCAGAATCGAAATCAAAGGTTGCATATTCATTTAATACGAGGAAAGGTCTACATCTCAAGATTGAAGACCAAGAAAAGACAAGCCAACGAACACTAGTGTCTTTTGAAAATCAGCCTATCTCTTCAATGGACAAATTTTTGAATGTTCACTATAAAAGGCTGAGGAAACTCATTGAGAAAAGGTTACCTTGATTACCTGAACCATGAACAAGCAAGCAATATTTAAACTGTAACCTGCAAACATTCTCAAAGATATTCAAGCAAATCCTCAAGCCTAAAACTCGAAGGAAAACAATCCAACACAAAGCTATGAAGGAAAGACAACTTCAAACTGTTGAAAAGGAAACTTTTGAAGAATCAAAAAGGGTCTACTTTCCAAGGAAGATTGTAGGAAGGTTCAAGGTCGAACCAGTATCAAGTTATTGGAGGACTTCGTGATCAAATCCAAGAGCTTGAGAAAGTGAGCTGAAGTAGCAAGGCAGTTGCCCTATGAAAAAGCTGAGTCGGACGAGAAGCCAGTTGTGTGACCAAGGTTGTCTCTGTTCTAGACCACTCACCACTCAGAACCGATCATTACTTAGTGGATTCCTCCAGGAGTTGGAGAAGAGAGGATTAGAATAATTACCCCATCTTCGAACCTCTATATAATAACTGTGTCATTTATTTTTCAGCTCATTTATATTTCTGCATACTTACTTTATATCTGCTGATAAACTTATTTGCTATCCAAACTGATTAATAACCAAGTGCTAAAATCAAGTGTTAAAACAAGTTTAAAACAAATCAAAGGGTGCTAAGTCTTCCGCTGATAAAACCAACACAACCAAGTTAAGTTTCAGGATAAACAACTGAGTTATTCTATCAACAGCTCAATCGAAATCGTTGAGTGGCTAACTCGTTGAATAACCAACTTAGTTGTCCTCAAGGACTTAGTTGTTTGTGTTAACTCTGTAATTTCTTTAAAAGGACTAAATCGAAAATTTGGTAAGGTTTATTCAACCCCCCTTCTAAACCTTACTCACACCCCTTGGGACCTACACAAACTTTAAAATATATTTGTAAACATCTAAGAACGAAAAAAATATAAAAACTTAGATTCGGAAATAATTTCTGAATGAAAAAATAAAAAATCACATATTCGGAATTATTTTCCGATTTATATTGAACATCAGAAAACCCTAAATCTGACAAAACAAGTGAATTTTTTTTTAGATTAATCTAACAGAATCGGAACTTAAATTTTTAATCAAACAGACGAAAATAAAAAAATTTTAATCTAACATGAGAAGATAAATTTTTCCGAGAGAATCAAAAGATAAATGCTTCATTTCTTTGAGAAATGAGAGAGAGAGAGAGAGATGAGAGAGAGGTTTTTTTTTCCAGAAACGAGAGGAAGTGAGAGAGGCGGAGTGAACAAAATGATTAGGGTTTTCACAGGCTTTTGGTTTTTTGTCGTCTACAGTGACGCATCAAAGGAAGGACTAGGAGCAGTACTCATGCAAGAAGGAAAGGCCATTGCTTACGCATCACGGAAACTCAAGCCGTATGAAGCCAATTACCCAACGCATGACTTGGAATTGGCAAAGAATAGTGTTCGCGTTAAAGAAATGGAGGCACTATCTCTACGAGCAACATTCACGGTTTACACAGATCATAAGAGCCTAAAGTATCTATTCTCTCAGAAAGAACTCAATTTGAGGCAACGGAGATGGATGGAGTTAATAGAAGATTATCACTTTGATATTCAATACCATCCCTGAAAGCTAACGTAGTAGCCGACGCCCTTGAGCGAGTAAAGGCGAGTTTAGCTAGACTAATGATTCGAGAGTGGAGATCATTAGAAGAATTGAGCACTTGGAATCCGACGAGAACCAAGAGACTCAATTTCATGTGCTAATATTTCGCTTAAACCCGATCTACTCGAACGAGATCAAAGTAACACAGGGGATTGACGTGCAACTTCAAAAACTAAAAGAGAAGATACTCAAAGGAGAAAGATCGAATTCTCGATGACGAAGATGGGGATCATCGATTTGAATAGAATTTGTGTACCGAGTGATGAGCAACTTAGGAACAGAATCCTCTCGAAGCACACCGTCGAAATACACTATACATCCTGGAGGAAACAAGATGTATAAGGACTTGAAACAAAGATTATCTTGGTGGGTAAACATGAAGAACCAGGTAGCGAGTTCGTTAAGAGATGTTTGACTTGTCAACGAGTAAAAGCTGAACACCAACGACCATCTGGTTTATTACAACCGTTGAGAATTCCCGAGTGGAAATGGGAACACATAACGATGGACTTCGTGACGGATCTACCAAGGACCAGACGAGGCGATGATGCTATATGGGTAGTCGTAGACCGACTCACGAAATCTGCACATTTCTTACCCATGAAGAAAACCGACAGCTTGCAGAAACTTGCGCAAATTTACATCCGAGAGATTCCAATGGTTAAAGTTGTATGGCGGAACCACAACCGAGACGAAGACGCAACATGGGAGATGGAAGAAGACATGAGGAATCAATATCCAGAACTATTCTGAAGAGAATTTGGGGACCAAATTCTTTTAAGGAAGGGGAGAATGTGAAGCCTCGATTTTTTTTTTTTTCGAACATGTACTTATATCAAGTATCGTCTTTGTACTATTTGACAATTCTACCGCGTTGCTTTGACGGGTAAATATTAATGATAAATACATTTCATCTTTAATTTCTCTTATTTATTTCTTGTGATCATAATCGTTATTAATTTTATTTCACATTTATGATCACTTGGTTGATCATCATTATTATTACTTGTGTATTTTTTTTTTTAGTCACCTTAGAATTTTAAGAGACTAAATATTTTAGAGATTTATACCTTATAGAATTAAGAATTCGATTTAGATTAAATGATCATGAGACTTATAAGTGATCAAGGAGATCACTAATTATTTTGGAGTTTGATATTATTCATCTATTATCACCAATTTGGGACAAAAAAAAAATGGAAATACCACATATACCCCTTGAGTGGACGGCCATAATGGGAATTTTGATGTAGAAATATCTCCCAACTCTTGTACATGTACACCTTGTGTATTCATCTTGTGTATTTTTACACCATTAATTCAAATCTTATACACAATATCTTATACACCAATTTTTTATTATAAACTTACCCAACATGTTGGAGGCTTCCCAACACCCCATGCCAACATTCCTCTCTATCCTTGCAATTCCATCCTCCCATGCAAGACTACACCTTGACCAAAGTCTTTGTCCCTCATGCTTACTACAATTTACAAGACTTGGAACAAAACACAAAAATCACTCTCCCACACACACACAAAAATCGGCCATTAGGCCACAAGACACAAGAAATTTTATTTTTTACCCAACACCTTCATCTCTCAAACCTTTCATCCTCCTTCTCACCAAGAAATCCTCCCACATCTCTCTCTACAATTTTCTTCTCTTCTCTTAAACACATAGTAAAAATACAAGAACTTTTTCTTCTACTCCATCACAAAAATTCGAACACCCCCCTTCAACAAGGAGAGAGAATTTTGTTCCTCTTCTTGTCTTGATATCATCTAGCTATCTCCTCTCACTTATTAATGTAAGTTTGGATTTTTATTTTTGAGGTTTACATAGAAGACTTGGAAGATACTAAGAGCCTTACCATCACCTTGAAGAGGACTTCTAGACTTGAAGAAAAATTTGAAGAATTTGGACTATAAGGTAAGAAATGGGAATTTTGGTACCTTCTTCTTCTTCCCTATTAATTTCGAATTTTAACACCAAAATTATAATTTTGAGGTGATTAGGGGCTGACCTTGGAGCTTTGTTTAAGTGGTGATCAAGTTCTTAAGAGACCATCAATTTGTGACTACAACTTTCAACTACACAAGGTAAGTGTGGTACCTTTGGCCTATTCCTTCTCTTTTTCCCTCCTTAGTTCAAATCTTCATTTTCTAACTCAAAACTCCTTGTATTATTGGACTTAGGGGCTGCCTTAAGTGAGGATTAAAATCCTCAAGGTCTAGTGACACCACTTTACACCAATCAACCAAACAAACAAGGTGGGTGGAAAAATCCTTTCAACTTCTAGGTGTTTTAAATTGAAAATGTGCATGTAGTATTTTGTTATTGAGCACTTGATATATATATTATGTATTACATGCTATTTTCTTGTATCTAGTGGAAAAAATTCTCAAGTGTTGCTCAAAAATGCGATTTATCGAAAAATAAGACATACATGTACACTTTATTGTTGTAATTGATGAATGCTTGCATGAAATGGATATGTATGTTTATGACTCTTGTAATCTATGTTTTGAATGATTTATAACCTGGACAAGACGAGCATAATTGATTAAATTTCAATTTTTGGACTTAAAATGCAAAAATGGAAAGTTGGTGGACTTAATTGGTGTGTCGAGCTCACAATGAATGGATACGTCGGGGATGGAACCAGGCAGCTGGCCGCTATTCCACTCTCCTACCCATCGTCTAATCCCGCAACCGAGGGACGGAGTTTGTCCAAGGAAGCGGGTCGTAGTACTTGAGGTATAATCATGATTATGACAAATCGAGCCTTGCTAGCTCCACTTTGTGGATTTTGTCTTTGCCTACGGAGCGATAAGGTGACAGTCTTGACCATCTTACTCGGGGAGTTACAAGGAAGAACGAAGGAATCGCTGTCCGATCCACACGATTCTGAGTTAATCGGACCCGCTTTGGTTGGCGCTACATATCCGTACGCAACCGCTACTTTTCTTGCATAGGATTGGCGTTATGAAATCCATACGCAATCCTCATGTTTGCTTGGACCATAGTGCCTGCTTGACCATGAACTGTTTTCTTAACTGTATAAGTATATTACTTAATATATTTATCACGACGCTTGTGGATGTGTGAAATCATGCATCATATCTCACGCGTTTTCATACAACTAAATTTCTCGCATTAACTATTTATATCGCCACACTTACACACGATCACCCCATCCACCGAGATTTCTCGTCTCATTCCCTCCTGTTTTCTAACCTTTAGATGAAGAGTACGCTGATGACATCGAACCTGCAGATTGAATCCCTATCGCTGATGTGGAGCGACATTTCCTTTTACCTTTATTTGTTGTTGGACTCCTTCATTTTATTTCTCGTTTGGGTGTAAGTTAATACGATAATCCTTTTCGGGTTGTATTCGGATACCGCCGCACTTTAAGATGTAATTTGTACTCGTGTTTATTTTAATTCCGCGCATTAGACTCTATTTCACTTGGAGTTTTGTATCTTTGGTTTAGATCTGTGATTTATTTTTGTTTAAGTGATTGATCATTGTCGCATCACGTTCGGGCGTGATTATTATGGTATCGAGCTCGGCTAGTAAGATGGAAACTTACACCGAGCTAACCCAGATAGGACCCTCGGATTGTGTTGGGTAGTACCGCGACTTGACTAATTAAGTGTGAAATCGATTTCAATAATGGCATAGAACTCAGACATCGATGTTTATGTTAAGTCGAATTTATACTTGGAGAACCATAGTCGTATTTGATTTGACTTAGTCGACTCTTAACGACTTTCCTTAGTCATTCTTTCCTCGTTCTTTCCTACCTTTTCTTTACATCCGTCTAATCCGCCTTAGTTTTGTTTGACAGATGGAGCCAAAGACTGAACCTGGTGGGACGTAATATAAGCTCGTTTTGAGCGGGATCACTTTAAGGCCTTAGAGCTTCATTGGCGCCGAGCATTCCTACGGGCGACTCCGAGCTTACCGAGGAACGACAATGCACTCGTGAACTAGGACACCTCCCGACAAAGAGTCAAGAAGAAAGAATAACCTTAGTCTCCTCGTTAAAGATCGCGAGGACACCATCCGCGCTCGCGAGGATCAAATTCGATTGATCCAGAACGCTGGATAATACTCGCGAGAAGATGGAACGTGCGGGAAGGTCGCACGAAGTGAGAATGGAGGCACACATGTCAAGAGACACCATAGGACACCATGAGGAGACCATCAACAAACAAATGCAGTGATCGAGGAACTAAAGCATGCCTTAACCCAAATGATGTCGCTTTGGAGGCCGCCTAGCGCCTAATGCGCCATCATGCGTTGCCCGCCGAGGCGAACCAATGCCCGACCTCGAGGCCGATAATGAAGAGGATCCCGAGGAGGATCCCGAAGACTCGAAGAAGATCCCGATGAGGATCCAATGGAAGATGAAGAGCCCGAGGCGCTTGAAGC
Source organism: Rehmannia glutinosa (assembly GCA_016081115.2). Lineage (NCBI taxonomy): Eukaryota > Viridiplantae > Streptophyta > Magnoliopsida > Lamiales > Orobanchaceae > Rehmannia > Rehmannia glutinosa. Next base: position 39,809,889 of record CM071936.1, on the reverse strand, counting down.
CGCCCACTCGATGATGCTCCGGACTAGAACAAATAGATTTCGCCAATCGGCCTAATGCTTAGGTGCTACCTCGGCCCGATCAAGTTCCGATTCTGGATGAGGCCGCTAGTGATGACGACGGCGACCTCACTGAATAGATAGCTTTTGTGATAGATAGTATCAGGCGCATATTACCTTTCTGTTGTATTTTGCTTTTCGTTGTACCATGATTTCGGATTTACCATTGATTCTGTAGTCTATTGTATGAACTCCTTTGGATGTATTCAAATTTTCACATTAATGGATATATCCTTTTACTTATTCTATGTCTTGTGTACTTGTGTTGCTCTCCTTGCGATATAACTTGTTTTACGCGGATATTTATTGGAATCATTCATTTTTGTATTGTAGCTAAACCCCTGATACATGGCTGGAAATCGTGGGCGCGGGAGACCCCGCCGTATACCCCAAAGGAACAATGATGCGCAAAGGGATCGGGCACCCTCCCCCGAATTACCACCACCTCCTCCGCCAATCGCAGGAGATAACCTAACTACAATAGCCCTGCAACAGATATTGGTTTTCATGAGGCAACAAGCAGAGCCTCGTCAGCCTAACCATGAACCTGCTCGAGAGACGAATGACCGCACCTTGGAGCGGTTTCTACGATTCGACCCCCCGACTTTCTTAGGGGAACCAGATGACATGAAAGCAGAAGAATGGATCGAGAAGATAGAGAATATCTTCAATGCTCTCCAATACTCAGGGGAACAAAAGGTTACGCTCGCCGTGTTTCGACTAGAATCACCGCCGAGATTGGTGGAGAGCAAATTGAGAGAAAGTGGGAACATGATCAAATAGATAGGACATGGGAAAATTTCTGGTGAATTCAATGAGCAATACATACCCCAAGTCGTGAAGGAGGCACGATGAATTCCATAAGTTGAGACAGGGGGAACATGTCTCGGGCCCAATATGAGTCCAATTCCATCGGTTATCCAAATATGCCCGGAACAATCAAAGCCGAAGAGGACAAATTGTATAAGTTCACACGGGATCAAGAACTCAGAAATAGCTTTTGATCGTTGAAATAACAACATACTCAAAGATAAAAAGCGACCCTCCGCATTGAGTCGAGACTTAACCGCATTGGTCGATTCACCGAATAGGCCATCAAACAGATCTCAAAAGGATAGCGGTGGGACAACCATCAAGGCCGCCTTAAAAATTCGAAGGGCGATTGTTAAGACAGAAAAAGGGAAAGGACCGATCTGACAGGGAAAACCGGCCAAGTATGTACACATTGCCAAAAATCGGGACATATCGCAATGATTGTTGGCGTAAACATGGAAGGTGTTTACGCTGTGGTAGTAATCAACACCACCAAGGATTGCCAAATACGAAGACCGGACCAAACAGTGCAACCACGAAGCGGCTAACGCCAGGGTAACCGGGCAAGGATGCCTGCCGAGCATTTGCACTAGCCGGACATGAGGCTCCGGGAGGCAACATACGTGGTGGAAGGTACGCTTCTAGTATCTAGCCATTACGCTAAAGTACTATTTGACCCTGGATCAACGCATTCATTTGTCGCACCACATTTTGTACACAAGTTGCATGCATGCATGGAACATATGCCTATAGGTTTAGAAGTATCCACTCCTATGGGCGCAAGCCGAATAATGATACTATCTATAATGCATGGAAGTTAAAATTGATGAGATAAATTTCCTCGATGATTTGATCTTGTTGCCTATATCTCGAATACGACATTATATTGGGAATGAACTCGGTTTCTCGCACACCATGCACAAATGGACCGCCATCGCAAGTCCATTAAACTATGTGAACCCGATAAGCCCGAAGTGGAAATTTCGGAAGAGCACGAGTTAAGATTGCCCCAATCATTTCAAAGAATGAAAGCGAGGAAGGCGATCACTAGAGGGGCACAAGGGTACTTGGCGTTTGTAATTAACAAACCTAAGGTTGGGACACAAATTAATCAAGTACCTATAGTATCGGAATATACAGATGTATTTCCACAAGAACTCACCACCTGTCCCTCCGGATAGGGAAGTTGAGTTCACCATCGAGTATTAGCAGAGGAACCGCCCGATCGCGAACGCCGTATAGAATGGCTCCTGTTGAGTTACAAGAGTTGAAGACACAATTACGTGTTTCATGGATGTGGGATTTATTCGACCTAGTACGTATCCCTGGGAGCACCGTACTATTTGTCAAAAAGAAAGATGGCACATTAAGACCGTATAGACTATCGCGGACTTAACAAATAATGTGACCATCAAGAACAAATATCCCCTCCCGAGGATAGACGAACCGCTTGATCAACTTCAAGGAGCGACGGTGTACAACTCAAGTTTGATTTACAACAAGGATATTATCGCTTAAAGATCCGTGAAGAGGGCGTTTCCAAAACAAAGATTTCGGACCGGATATGGACATTACGAGTTTGTAGTGATGCCTTTCGGTCGACAAACGCACCAAAGCAAAGATTTATGGATCTAATGCATCGAGTCTTTCAACCTTATTTGGATCAATTCGTAGTGATATTCATTGATGACATACTCGTATACTCTAAGTCTAAAGAGGAGCATGAGCGTCATCCAAAATTGTTTTAGAGACACTACGAGAGCACAAGTTGTATGCCAAATTTAGCAAGTGCGAATTTTGGCTTAGTGAAGTCGCATTCTTGGGACACATAGTATCCTAGACCGGGATCGCCAGATCCTTTCGAAAAGTACGAAATGGAAACAACCCGAGTCAATTCAAGTTTCTTAGGACTAGCCGGATATTATCGAAGATTTATCCAAGATTTCTCCAAGATAGTCGGACCACTCACTCGACTAACCCGGAAGCAAGTCAAGTTTGAGTGGAATGACAAGTGTGAGGCTAGTTTACAAGAGTCAAGAGACGACTTACTACCTCGATCTTAGCCCTTCCAAAGCGAATGTAAAACTTTGTCGTCTACAAAGGACGCATCAAAGGAAGTGTAAGTCCAAGCGCTACGATAATCTGTAGAGGGGGTGAATAGATTATCTCCATCTTTTCGATTTCGCCTCTTTTCAAACCGAATGCTCAAACAAAATAATGAAGGTGCGGAATGTAAACAACACACATCGATTTAAAGAGGTTCAACCCACCTAGGGCCTAATCCTCTACCACCCCAAAAGATATCCGGATGGATTTTGAAAAGAAAAAGAATTTTATTAATTACCAAAATTAATACAAATTCAACTTACAACACCTTGAAGAGCACCACACTCTTCTTCAACACCACCTTTGGAGATTACCACAATCTCCCTTTGAAGATTACCACAATCCTCAACGGCACCTTGCGAAGATCACCACAATCTTCCGACTTGAAGAGCACCGAACTCTCCAACACCACCTTTGGAGATTACCACAATCTCCTTTTGAAGATTACCACAATCTTCCTTCAACGGCACCTTTGAAGATCACCACAATCTTCAATCTTGAAGAATACCAAATTCTTCAACACCTCAAGAGCACCACACTCTTGAAACACCTATCACCTAGATCACCCAAGTGTATTCTTACCACAAGAATACTCACAAGGATATCTTGTGTTTGGTTGATGAATTACAATCAAGATTACACTTTGAAAAATATTACAACTCAAAAGTGCAAGTGTAATCAAGAATGAAAGCCTAGACCTCAAGATGTGAAAGTGATAGTACTTAGGCTATTACAACAAGAATGTTGAAATGAATAACAAAGATTATGTGCTTGTGATATCTCTTGTTGTTTGTATCAAGTCTTGTATTTGATCCCTCAAGCTTTCATCTATTTATAGGAGAGCCTTCAAATTTGAATTCCAACATAGGCTCCTCCAAAGGCTCCTCCAAAGGCTCCTCCAACATAGGCTCCTTCATGGGCTCCTCCATGTTTTCTTTTGTCTACAAATAAGACAAAGAGATTAAAATAAATATGGTTGTCTCATAAGGATACAAAAATCGATTATAGAACAATCCCACATTTTAAGGAAGAATGGTGGTCTCATGCACAACGGTTATATTTTTGCAGCAAACTAAAGGGCGACCGGTTGCGCACATAATAGGGCGTTTGAAATAGTATCTTGAAAAAAAATACACTGGGCGGCCGGTCGAGGGGTGCTCGACCGTCGACATCACCCCTAGCCGGTCGACCTCTCCAAAAATAGAACAGGAGATTTTGCACACTTGCAGTGCAACCGACACCACTGGCGACCGGCCGACGAACCGTCGACACCTGAGCGGCCGTGGTCGACCGCTTGATTTTTCTTCCGTCTCATTTTCTGTTTCTAAAAACATCTTCAGTGCGGGTTGCCTATAGGCGACCGGTCGACCACGACGAAATATTGTCCAATTTTTGTCGAAAATAAAACTCAAGAAATACTCCAAAATTCAAAGAAAAACATTTTAATCCAATTGGGAGTATTAGGACAATATTTTAGAACCATTGTTTTGGTGTAAAAACAATTAACACAAAATCATCAAAAGTGTTGTCCAATTTATATCGAAAATAAACTTGTAGAAATACTCCTTATTTGGACAACCTTTAAAACCATTGTTTTGGTGTAAAAACAAAATCATCAAAATCATGATAAAACCATTTTTCAAACAATCTCCCCTTTTTGATGATTACAAACCAAAACAATTTTAACGAGATCGATTTTGAAAACAAAACAATTTTACCTAAGTTAAAGAGAACTATCCGTTGTGAGCGACAACATTCCGTGCAATATAAACACAAGGATGGGAGTTGAGATATTAAACCACATATAGCAAAAGCTCCCCTATCAACATGCACAACAAGAGTAATATAGAAGCAACTTCAACATAAGCTAAAATCTTAGCTTTTCGATATTGAGCTTAAGTATCAATAACTTAAAAGCTCCCCTGTCAACATGCACAACAAGAGTAATATAGAAGCAACTTCAACATAAGCTAAAATCTTAGCTTTTCGATATTGAGCTTAAGTATCAATAACTTAAAAGCTCCCCTGTCGAGATATATCATTAGAACCGTATATGGTCCATACTACAACCAATGGACCATGATTCATACATAACCATAATGCACCAAGTGGACTAAATATGATCCACAACTTATGGCTTTATGAAGCCATAGCTTAAAGCTTCTTTTCGTTAAGCTTATCTTAGCTTTTATGAGCTAATGAGCTTATAACCTGTTTCTCCACATGTTTCTCCCCCTTTGGAATCATCAAAAAGAATGTTAGCACGATAAATACATCATATATTCATATCAAAGTGCGCAACAAAACCGATGTATCGAGCTATTTGAATAGTGAAGCTTATAAACCAAATAGGAGGGAAAAGTCGAATTATACGACTTGTAGAAGCTTATGAAAACTCATTTGATTACCAAAACATGATCTCTATAAATGTATAGGACTTTTGAAATCGAGAGAATCATGTAGGTGATGAATTTTTCATTGAAACGTTTTATCGAACACTTGGCGGGCGTCAAAAATAGAAAAAGTTATATATAGCCCTTGTAAATGAAATCAAGCCAAGTTTTTCATCACCAAATACAATATAACAAATATCATTCATCAACAATCAATAAGCTCATCACAAACATATATGAATTACATCAAGAAAAATACATATAAGCCACAAACTCAAGGGTTCAACCCAATTGAGCTAAAGATAGTGAAATTCTTACCATTCAATCGGTAAAGTTGAGCAATGATGATGATAACCGAGCTAGATAATCCCCAAAATATAAAATGTATGCAATAAAACAAATTTGGAGTGAAATTTGTGTGCAATTTGCGAAGGGGACGAAAAATGGACATAATAAGCCAAAATGGCGAAGTCTGGAAACAGAACTATTTTTAGCCAAAAAAATCATCCAGGGCGACCGGTCCAGGGCATGGGCGGCCACGGTCGAGCTAGTGGGCGACGGTCGGCCCATGCAAATGCCATCATTATGGTTACTTTTGAAAAATCCGAAGTTTTATCCAAAAATCCGATTTTTCGCCCCTAAGTTTTAAAACGTGCAAAATGCAAACGTAGACCTCATTCAATATACATTATGTTATAATCAAGCTCGAAGTGAGGTAAAATACTCGGCGGTTAACGATCAAAAAATCCATGCGAGTTATCCTTGAGACGGAATTAAACACATCTCAAGTTTTTGTTAAAAATCACAATCCCTAAAAATATATCGAATCTCAATATGTTTAGTTCGATTATGACGAACCAAATTTTGAATACGAATAACCGTATAATAGATACCAAACTTGTTATCCCGAAAAAAATAAGAACGTTTTAAAGCTTTGGATACAACAAGTCATAAGAAGAAGTGTCTTTCAAATATTTGAAAATTTCTTTTAATAAAGCACTTTAATGAGATTCGTTGGGATAGTTTTTGAAGTCGAGCATATAGACATAAGGCATATGGAATGTCTAGTCTATAGGAATAATACAAGAAAACATACCTCGAATTTGTTTGTCGGCCGATATGCCTTTCTCAACCTTTGTCAATCTTTAGCCATAGAGATTGAGATGGTTCTTCTTTCTTTAATGCTTAACTCCTTCAAGAGTTCTTATATAACCATCTTCTTGGCATTGAATAATTTGTAGTCCAAGCAAGAAATTGAGCTCCCCATCATTCTCATCTCAAGCTCACCTTCTTCTTGAAAATACCTTCGAGCTACTAACCTCGCCTTGTTAGTTCGACCAATGTTGCCTTGGTCATCGAGTGTTCCGGAATACCCTTTTTGTCTTCTTCATCACTATCATCATAGGGCATCCAATTGATCTAAGGTGTTCATAATAGAACATTTACATCCAAATATTTTGAGGTAACTAATATTTGGAGTACTTCATTTCTCATCTACACAACTTAACAAACTCATTACCGCACGCTTATATAAGCAAGAAAAAATAGTCCAAGTGTAAAAACATGCCTCAATCATCAATCACAAAAATATCTTGCATAAGAGCATAGTAAAAATAGACACTATATATATAGACCATGAAGCAATAAACACATACTATGCATTTAGAATATCATCAAGAGTCTAATAAATCTTGCAAGTTCAAATAAGCTTAAGAAAGCTACAAAAGGTCTCTTTTGAAATTTGAAATCCGAAAGTATATAGTTGAGACCTTATTTAAAAGAAGTATTTGAACAAGAGTTGATACGGCAAATATGTGCAATCAAATATCGAATAGTGCCTTTCAAAAAATCCTCATAATCGCACTTGTATGAGATACTATGAAAAACAAGCACATAGGCACATGGCAATACATATATCGAGTCTATAAGAGTAAGAATAACACAAGTAAACGTACCTCGATAATTTATGCCTTTTCTTGACAAATAATGATGAAAATGGCCATTTGTGAAAATATGTAAATCCTACACAATTCTTAAAACAAATCTAGCACAAATCATAATGATAAAAGTGTAGGCTAAAAGATATCACAAGTAAGCTCATGCCATAAAAAATCCATACGAGATGATAACACACTTTAGTCTATAAAAATGCACAAGAGTTTTAAAAACATCATATAAGGTCTTCTTTTTCAAAAATATTTTAAAAGCACAAGTATATATTGAAGACCTTAAAAAAATATTTGAAAACTCATTTTGCAATTAAGACACAAGTAAAAGCATGCATAATAACAAAATAAAATGCATATTTAAATAGGGAGATACGGGTTACCAATTGCGCCATTTCCATGGGTTGTGTCGTTCCCATTGTTGATGATATCTTCCCCGAGAAGTCACTTTGTTGATGATGACTTCTTTGATTGCTCCATTTCAAGGTTTGTTGCTTTCCCATTGTTGAAAGTCTCTTCTTCTTTGAAAATCATCTTGTTGATGATGTCTTTGCCATTTCAAGGATTGTGTTCTTCCCATTTTTGATTATACCCTCTTCTTGGAATTTGGCTTTGTTGAGAATAGTTTCTCCTTCTTTGATCAAATGAAACGGTCATTTGATGCCTTCTTGACGGTATGAATTTTCTTCGATCATTATTTCACGGTACCTAATATAACATTGTTTTGTGGTACCCTCATGTGTTTGGGTCCTTTGGGATTAGTCTTGAGACTTTTAGGTCTCCAACAATAATTGGAGCTATTTCTAGCCCGACAAGTATTTACCGTATGACCCTTTTTACCGCAATAAAAGCATGTAATAATTCTAGGAGCATAATGACCAATATGCATAGTGACTTGATCCTTTTTCATATGATTAACAATATTAGGCTTATGATCAAGTCCTTTATCACAATTATGAATATCAACAATATTGGACATTTTATTGGTACTCAAGTTGGATTTTAATAAATCCTTTTTCATGCAATCAATATTCTCAACAAGAGTACTATTTTCTTTCTCAAGGTTTCTAACCTTATCAAGAGTGGTAGTGTGAGCACATGATAGTGATTCATAGGAAGTAAATAAACTATCCTTATCATTTTTCAAAACAATGAATTCCTTTTTCAAATTTTTGTATTTAACAAGTAAGCTTTGGAATTCATCTTGTAGTTCATCATAATCATTTTGCAAATCACTATAATCATTTTGAATAGCAATATCATAGGAAGTAAAGGGTTTAAGACATACCTCATTTTCTTCTTCGATGCCCATAAAACAATATTCAACTTCTTCATAGTTGGAAGTTGTAAGAGGCTTGTTCCTTAGATTTGAGCTTGTATCCCTTTGAGAAGTAGATGCTTTTGTTTGACTCCTTTCATTTGCAAATACTCCATAGATGGCTTCTAATTTTTGCCATACTTCATGTGCCGATCGAATTCCTACAAAATGTTCATATTCCAAATTAGTAAATGAACAATACAAGATATTTAGAGCCCTTACCGTTTAAGGAGATGATTTTCTTCTCTTCATCATTGAGTTTTTGAAGCCTTTTGAGGTGTGTGGTGTATCTTTCATCGGAATGGATTCTCCATTAATGACGGTGTTCCAAATGTCGAACCCGCAACCTTGTAGATAGCATTCCATTCTTTCTTTCCAAAAATTAAAATTCTTGGAATCAAATAGTGGTGGCTTGGTGGTGGAGGTGCCGGAAAGATGAGCTTCGTTTGTAGCCGTCGATCGTTTCTCTTCACTCGCGATGTGAAACGAGCTTGCCAAAGAGTTTGGCTTTGATACCACTTGTAAGTCCAAGCGGCTACGATAATCTAGAGGGGGTGAATAGATTATCTCCATCTTTTGGATTTCGCCCTCTTTTCAAACCGAATGCTCAAACAAAATAATGAAGGTGCGGAATGTAAACAACACACATCGATTTAAAGAGGTTCAACCCACCTAGGGCCTAATCTCTACCACCCCAAAGATATCCGGATGGATTTTGAAAAGAAAAAGAATTTTATTAATTACCAAAATTAATACAAATTCAACTTACAACACCTTGAAGAGCACCACACTCTTCTTCAACACCACCTTTGGAGATTACCACAATCTCCCTTTGAAGATTACCACAATCCTCAACGGCACCTTGCGAAGATCACCACAATCTTCCGACTTGAAGAGCACCGAACTCTCCAACACCACCTTTGGAGATTACCACAATCTCCTTTTGAAGATTACCACAATCTTCCTTCAACGGCACCTTTGAAGATCACCACAATCTTCAATCTTGAAGAATACCAAATTCTTCAACACCTCAAGAGCACCACACTCTTGAAACACCTATCACCTAGATCACCCAAGTGTATTCTTACCACAAGAATACTCACAAGGATATCTTGTGTTTGGTTGATGAATTACAATCAAGATTACACTTTGAAAAATATTACAACTCAAAAGTGCAAGTGTAATCAAGAATGAAAGCCTAGACCTCAAGATGTGAAAGTGATAGTACTTAGGCTATTACAACAAGAATGTTGAAATGAATAACAAAGATTATGTGCTTGTGATATCTCTTGTTGTTTGTATCAAGTCTTGTATTTGATCCCTCAAGCTTTCATCTATTTATAGGAGAGCCTTCAAATTTGAATTCCAACATAGGCTCCTCCAAAGGCTCCTCCAAAGGCTCCTCCAACATAGGCTCCTTCATGGGCTCCTCCATGTTTTCTTTTGTCTACAAATAAGACAAAGAGATTAAAATAAATATGGTTGTCTCATAAGGATACAAAAATCGAGATTATAGAACAATCCCACATTTTAAGGAAGAATGGTCTGGCTGCAAACGGTTATATTTTTTGGTTTGTCAAACTAAAGGGCGACGGTTGCGCACAATAGGGCGTTTGAAATAGTATCTTGAAAAAAATACACGGGGCGGCCGGTCGAGGGGTGCTCGGCCGGCCGACATCACCCCTAGCCTGGTCGACCTCTCCAAAAATAGAACAGGGAGATTTTGCACACTTGCAGTGCACCGTCGACCCACTGGCGCGACGGTCGACCGACTGAAGACACCGAGCGGCCGGTCGGCGACCGCTTGATTTTTCTTCCGTCTCATTTTCTGTTTCTAAAAACATCTTGAGTACGGGTTGCCCTATAGAGGCGGCCAGGTCGACCACGAGACAAATATTGTCCAATTTTTGTCGAAAATAAAACTCAAGAAATACTCCGAAAATTCAGTAAAAACATTTTAATCCAATTGGGAGTATTAGGACAATATTTTAGAACCATTGTTTTGGTGTAAAAACAATTAACACAAAATCATCAAAAGTGTTGTCCAATTTATATCGAAAATAAACTTGTAGAAATACTCCTAAAAATATTAAAACTATTTTAAATCATTTAGGAGTATTTGGACAACCTTTAAAACCATTGTTTTGGTGTAAAAACAAAATCATCAAAATCATGATAAAACCATTTTTCAAACAGAAGGACTAGGAGCATTACTCATGCAAGAAGGAAAGGTCATTGCTTACGCATCACGGAAACTCAAGCCGTATGAAGCCAATTACCCAACGCATGACTTGGAATTGGCGAATAGTGTTCGCGTTAAAGAAATGGAGGCACTACCTCTACGAGCAACATTTACGGTTTACATAGATCATAAGAGCCTAAAGTATCTATTCTCTCGAAAGAACTCAATTTGAGGCAACGGAGATGGATGGAGTTAATAGAAGATTATCACTTTGATATTCAATACCATCCCTGGAAAGCTAACGTAGTAGCCGCGCCTTGAGCGAGAAAGCGAGTTTAGCTAGACTAATGATTCGAGAGTGGAGATCATTAGAAGAATTGAGCACTTGGAATCCGACGAGAACCAGTACTCGAATTTCATGTGCTAATATTTCAGTTAAACCCGATCTACTGAACGAGATCAAAGTAACACAGGGGATTGACGTGCAACTTCAAAAACTAAAAGAGAAGATACTCAAAGGAGAAAGATCAGAATTCTCGATACAGGAAGATGGGATCATCAGATTTCGGAATAGAATTTGTGTACCGAGTGATGAGCAACTTAGGAACAGAATCCTCTCAGAAGCACACCGTTCAAAATACACTATACATCCTGGAGGAAACAAGATGTATAAGGACTTGAAACAGCATTACTGGTGGGTAAACATGAAGAACCAGGTAGCAGAGTTCGTTGCGAGATGTTTGACTTGTCAACGAGTAAAAGCTGAACACCAACGACCATCTGGTTTATTACAACCGTTGAGAATTCCCGAGTGGAAATGGGAACACATAACGATGGACTTCGTGACGGATCTACCAAGGACCAGACGAGGCGATGATGCTATATGGGTAGTCGTAGACCGACTCACGAAATCTGCACATTTCTTACCCATGAAGAAAACCGACGACTTACTGCAAACTTGCGCAAATTTACATCCGAGAGATTCCAATGGTTAAAGTTGTATGGCGGAACCACAACCGAGACGAAGACGCAACATGGGAGATGGAAGAAGACATGAGGAATCAATATCCAGAACTATTCTGAAGAGAATTTGGGGACCAAATTCTTTTAAGGAGGGGAGAATATGAAGCCCTCGATTTTTTCTCGAACATGTATTTATATCACGTATCGTCTTTGTACTATTTGACAATTCTACCGCGTCGCTTTGACGGGTAAATATTAATGATAAATACATTTCATCTTTAATTTCTCTTATTTATTTATTGTGATCATAATCGTTATTAATTTTATTTCACATTTATGATCACTTGGTTGATCATCATTATTATTACTTGTGTATTTTTTTTTTTTAGTCACCTTAGAATTTTAAGAGACTAAATATTTTAGAGATTTATACCTTATAGAATTAAGAATTCGATTTAGATTAAATGATCATGAGACTTATAAGTGATCAAGGAGATCACTAATTATTTTGGAGTTTGATATTATTCATCTATTATCACCAATTTGGGACAAAAACAAAATATGGAAATACCACATATACCCCTTGAGTGGACGGCCATAATGGGAATTTTGGTGTAGAAATATCTCCCAACTCTTGTACATGTACACCTTGTGTATTCATCTTGTGTATTTTTACACCATTAATTCAAATCTTATACACAATATCTTATACACCAATTCTTTATTATAAACTTACCCAACATGTTGGAGGCTTCCCAACACCCCATGCCAACATTCCTCTCTATCCTTGCAATTCCATCCTCCCATGCAAGACTACACCTTGACCAAAGTCTTTGTCCCTCATGCTTACTACAATTTACAAGACTTGGAACAAAACACAAAAATCACTCTCCCACACACACACAAAAATCGGCCATTAGGCCACAAGACACAAGAAATTTCATTTTTACCTAACACTTTCATCTCTCAAACCTTTCATCCTCCTTCTCACCAAGAAATCCTCCCACATCTCTCTCTACAATTTTCTTCTCTTCTCTTAAACACATAGTAAAAATACAAGAACTTTTTCTTCTACTCCATCACAAAAATTCGAACACCCCCCCTTCAACAAGGTGAGAATTTTGTTCCTCTTCTTGTCTTGATATCATCTAGCTATCTCCTCTCACTTATTAATGTAAGTTTGGATTTTTATTTTTGAGGTTTACATAGAAGACTTGGAAGATACTAAGAGCCTTACCATCACCTTGAAGAGGACTTCTAGACTTGAAGAAAAATTTGAAGAATTTGGACTATAAGGTAAGAAATGGGAATTTTGGTACCTTCTTCTTCTTCCCTATTAATTTCGAATTTTAACACCAAAATTATAATTTTGAGGTGATTAGAGGCTGACCTTGGAGCTTTGTTTAAGTGGTGATCAAGTTCTTAAGAGACCATCAATTTGTGACTACAACTTTCAACTACACAAGGTAAGTGTGGTACCTTTGGCCTATTCCTTCTCTTTTTCCCTCCTTAGTTCAAATCTTCATTTTCTAACTCAAAACTCCTTGTATTATTGGACTTAGGGGCTGCCTTAAGTGAGGATTAAAATCCTCAAGGTCTAGTGACACCACTTTACACCAATCAACCGAACAAACAAGGTGGGTGGAAAAATCCTTTCAACTTCTAGGTGTTTTAAATTGAAAATGTGCATGTAGTATTTTGTTATTGAGCACTTGAGATATATATTATGTATTGCATGCTATTTTCTTGTATCTAGTGGAAAAAATTCTCAAGTGTTGCTCAAAAATGCGATTATCGAAAAATAGGACATACATGTACACTTTATTGTTGTAATTGATGAATGCTTGCATGAAATGGATATGTATGTTTATGACTCTTGTAATCTATGTTTTGAATGATTTATAACCTGGACAAGCCGAGCATAATTGATTAAATTTCGATTTTTGGACTTAAAATGCAAAAAATAGAAAGTTGGTGGACTTAATTGCAAGAAAATAAAACTTAAGGGACCTCTCTGTAATTTTCGATTTTTGGGACTGTACTCAGGTTCAAAAATGATGTTTTGACATTTTAATAAAGTTTTAAGAGTTTTTAGATAAATAAAATCAACCCTTAAAAGCCCAAGGACTAGATTGTAAAATTTGAGAAGTTTAAGGGCTAATTTGCAAATTTCGAAACTGTACCAGACCCTAATTTAAAAATTGAAATTTTAACTCTTAAGGGACTGGAAATAACATATTTTAAGCGTATTCCAAAAATCCAAGTGTTTAGAGCTTGGAAAGTAATTTTATAAAACTTGAGGGACCAAATTGTAAAAGATTAAACTTGAGGACCCAAATGAAATTTCCAGGACTTATGCAGCCCATGCACCTGGAAATACTAATTTACCTATAACATAATTATATTTTGGACCCAAGGTTCAAATTTCATAACAATTGGACCCCTAAAAGCCTTAAAGGCAATTATTTCAAAATGGGACAAAAATGAGATTTTCAAAAGTTAAGGGACCTATACTTATGACGTTTTAAAACTGTTTTTGTCCCAATATCCCACTAACCTTAGTGACATTTTCCAACTGGAATCACATTAGAAGCCCTTCCGGTTTGTGAGTTCCGATAATTTTAAACTTAGGGCCCGAAATGATAATTTTAACAAATTTGGGGCCAATGTGAGAATTTTATAAAAACTCGACCTCAAAACTTTAAAAATCTGAATCTCTGAATAATTTAGAGAATTTAGGAACTGACCTCATAATTTTTCAAGGTCGGGACATTTATTTATTTAACTTTTAACCCCAAAAGTATTGGTTTTTACAAAGCGGGGCTAATTGTAAATTTTATTTTTATAAGGACCTAACTCAAATTATTTTCATTTAAAGAAACAGCCCTGGACCCTCTTACTTTAATATTTAATTAAAATATTTTATTTGCTTAAAAATCCCTTGACTTATCGGATCGTCTTGACCGATTAATACCCGATCGCGGGCGGCTTTCCGTCTCGCGATTTCGAATCTATAACGGGACCTATGTTCCTCCTAATCCTTAAGATATCGAAGACCTTATCCTCCCGATAATTATCTTCATCCCAATAACTCCACCAACGCCATAACTATCTTGTGCAAAATTTGATAACTTTTCATGAACTCGCTTCCCGAATCAATAATACTCGATGCGGTTGACTGACTACCCGAACGTGTACTTAATTTCTTGCCGAGTCAACTTGGTGTGTCGAGCTCACAGTCGGAATGGATACGTCGGGGATGGAACCGGGCAGCTCGGCTGCTATTCCACTCTCCGGCCCCATCGTCCTAATCCCGCAACTGAGGGACGGAGTTTGTCCAAGGGAAGCAGGTCGTAGTACTTGAGGTATAATCATGATTATGACAAATCCGAGCCTTGCTAGCTCCACTTGTGGATTTTATCTTTGCCTACGGAGCGATAAGGTGACAGTCTTGGACCATCTTACTCGGGAGTTACAAGGAAGAACGAAGGAATCGCTGTCTGATCCACACGATTCTGGAGTTAATCGGACCCGTTTGGTTGGCGCTACAAATCCGTACGCAACCGCTACTTGTCTTGCATAGGATTGGCGTTACAAATCCATACGCAATCCTCATGTTTGCTTGGACCATAGTGCCTTGTTAGGAAATTTATTGTTTAGATTTTGATAAATGCCATGTAAAACTTAGAATAGGAAGTTGGCACCCCAATTTTTGTTGTAAAATGCATTGTAATAAATAGAGCTGGCCAAGTTGAGTTAAGTCAGCTATGCCCTAACATGCAAGAAGACAAATCAAGACTAGAATGAAGACTCCGCTGCGAGACAACTGAGTATGGCAAAGAAGAGTAGACGGAACTCTATCAAGAAGCAAAAATGAGATGCAAATGAGTGGAGTATCGATCAAGTCAACTCGAGAAAAGCCAAGTCTCAAGTTGAAGTGACAAGAGTCATCCAATGATTGGAAGTCGGCTCTAAGTCACCTGGGAAAGCAAAGAAATGCGATCAAGTCGAGATAATCAGTAAAAGATCCGTTGCACAAATCAAGAGAATTACTTAAACAAGTAATATCTCCATATCACCTTTCTCGAGTGCTCGGTCCCGAGAAGCGTGCAAAATGAATGAACCAATGGGAAGCACTACACCGTGTCGAACTCAAAAAGGTGAAAGAACAATTCATACGAGGAAATGGCAATTCCAAGGATCGCAACAAGACAAGCCAACGATCGCAAGTGACTTTCAAAAATAAGCCTATCTCTTCAACGGGCAAATTTTTGAAAGATCACTATAAAAGGCCGAGGAGTTTATTTGAGAATAAGTGACACAAGTTCTGAGACCAACCAAAAAACGTTCAAGCATTTAATTAGAAAATCAAAACATTCTCAATCCTCAAGCCTACACTACGAAGAACATCAATCCAACACTCACCGTGAAGGAAAGATAACTTCAATCGGTTGAAGAGGAAAATACTTGAAAAATCAAGGGGTCTACATTCCACGAAGGATTATAGGAAGGTTCAAGGTCGAACCAAGTCTTAAGCTTTTGGAGGGCTTCGTGATCAAATCCAAAGAGCTTGAGCAAGTGAGTCAGTAGTAGCAAGGCAAATGCCTGTGAAGAAGCTGAGTCGTTTAGAAGCCACCGAGTGATCAAGGCGTCTCTGGATCGAGTCCCAAAGGATCAAGTCGGTTGTGTGATCAAGACTTTTATCCGGATCTTACCACTTTGTATACTTGATCAATACCTAGTGGATTCCTCCAGGAGTTGGAGAAGAGAGGAGTAGAAGAATTACCCCATCTTCGAACCTCTATAAAAATTTCATTGTGTCATTTACATTTCAAAGACTTTAATTCCTCGCATCTTAACCGCTTAAATCTGTGATAAATTTGCTATCCACTTGATAATTTATAAGTACTAAATCAAGCTAAATCCTTGCTTAATCAAACTTAAGGGTGTTAAGTCTTCCAATGAAAACAAAACCACGCTTGAGTTAATTTAGACCCAACAAATGAGTTATTCCATCAACAACTCGATTGAGTCTGTTGAGAGACTAACTCTACTTGTTAACTAAATTGGTCATCCCATCAAGGACACAAATGTGTAGTATTAACTCGAATATTTAAAAGGACTAAATCGAAAATTTGGTAAGGTTTATTCAACCCCCCTTCTAAACCTTACACTTACACCCCTTGGGACCTACAAGTGGTATCGGAGCGGTTGGTTCATTGAACCCTCCGCACCGTTCTTGAACTAGATCTCCAAACTTTTCAAAGTCTGCTTTAGTACTTAAACTTTCAAAACTCTTTTTATCATTAAAAGTTATTATCATGGAAGCAAATTTGACACGCATCCTTATGTTCACTATTGAAGAATTTGATGATTGGAAAATTCGTATGCGAGCTCATCTATCAAAGATTACATGATGAGATGTGGATAGTGATAGAAGATGGGCCACCGCAAATCTTAAAAGTAAACACAACACAAGAAGAGAGTCACAATTGAAGGAGAAGAGGATGTTGCTCCCGGACGATCATGGTTGAAAAACCAAGAACTGAATGGACAAATGATGACAAAAAAAGATACAACCTGGACAATGTAGCCAAGGACATCCTTTACAAAACCTTGGACAAAGCCATGATCAATAAAGTCAAATCATGCAAAACGGCTAAAGAAATGGGAACAAGCTAACATTGATTTGTGAAGGCTCGAGCAAATCAAAGAAAACAAATTATCGGTGGTTGTACGTAAATTTGAGAACTTCAAAATGATCTCGGAGAAAACCTGGATCAATTGGATGCCCGATTCACGTAAATCACAAATGAGTTGTCTGCACTTGGAAAGGAATATACACGAAGAAATGTGTATGAAGATCCTAAAAAGTCTTCCAAATGAATGGGAAATGAAGGTCATGGCACCGAGACATTCCATGGACCTATCAAAGACATCCAACCATGAATTATTCTCGGACCTCAAAGCCTACGAATTTGAGTGATAAGAAAAGACCAGGAAGAGACAATTTGTACCCAAAACAATGCTTTAATTGTTAAAGATGGGAAGAGAGCCGAGGTCAAAGAAGTCATTGATCCGGAAGAAATAGCCCGATGGTTAAGAGGTTCAACAAGTTCTTCAATAAGAACTACAAGAGAGAAAGGGTGAATCTTCCGAAGACACTCGGCTCCAAATCCAAATCAAGGGAAGATAGGCCAACCAAGAGAACAGATCATCAAAAAGGTGTATATCAAAGGGTGACAATCCAAGAATGGAAAGAGTCGATCAAAAGGTTGAATATCTATCTTTGAATCAGAGACAACCAGGTCACTATGCCATTGATCCATATCATGTAGTCAACAAATACATGAATGAAGAAGAAAGAAAGGTCTTGAGAGAAAGAAGACAAGAAAAGAAAAAGGCAATGATGGTCTGCAGATCTATTGAAACAACCAAGTCAAGAGAGACAATGATTCAAAGAGCAAAGAAGTGACTACTCAAGTGACTCGAAGAAGAAGCCCGATCCGCTTGATGGCCAAGGAACAAGATCAACTCGACCAAGAAGATGAGGTACACTCTAACTCATCAAACTCGGACTCTAGTGATAGTGACTCGTGACACACACACTTCATCACCCACTCGATCTTTATGATTCATTAGGAAAAATGATGAAAGATTTTGAACACATTAAATCCTCACACACACTATTAAATGAGGAAAACACCTACTCAAGAGTCAAAACTCAAAGTGACTAAGGAGCCGAGTACTCTAAGTCAAATAGTCGATGAGAATGAAAGTTTAAAGGCTGAAAATGCTAAATTAATAAAGCGAGAAATTGTTGTTATAGAGAAGAGGGAGAATGACCTCAAAAATGTTATTACCTCATTCACTAAGGCATATAAATCATTGGATGATCTTATTATGAGTCAAAGAGAATGTGGAGACAAGACAGGCTTAGGATTTAATTCATCTCGTGCTATGTCAAACCTCAAAAGTAATTTTGGAAAAAGGATCTTCAAGCCATGAAGAGTCCGAAAAATCCAAAACTCTAAATGTTGCACACACATTCACTCCAAAACACAATAACAAGCAAACTGGCCTTGGTTATAAAGGAAAAGGAAAACAACCAATTGAGTGCGGCTGAAAGGACAAAGAAGAGATTCACCGAGTTCCTCAAAGAAACTCCAAACAGAAAATACTCAGTAAAGAAGAAGCGAGCTACCAAAAACCCCATAAAATCTATAAGAGAAATACATATGATGGGAATGGTAGAAAATATCCAAGCCAAGTGATTGGAATAATGTGAACTATCGGATAGACTTATGGAATACAAGCCCAAATGGCAAAGGCCTAGAACTCAAGAAAAGGCCATTCCAAAAGTATAAGAGCTTTCATCAAAGACACATATGCACCTAGACACTATAATCGGAGACACCACAATTACCCAAAAAAGGCGATTGCCAAAACACATATACAGATACTGACAAAAGAGACAAACTGTATGAACCTAGAATCCCCAAGCAATTTGCCAAGATTAATTATGATTATGGCACGATAGATGGCAACCCCTTAGAGTCAAATCATTTGGCTATAGGTTGGTTGGATCATCTTACAATTCTAACCCCTCGGACCTGACAAGTATGGGTACCTAAAACTTAATTTCCTTGATTGCGGTTCAAGAACAGTGAGTGCCAAGGAACCTGGTACATGGATAGTGGGTCATTCCCCGCATACATGACAGAAACAAGAAAAATCTGTCAAAATTCAAGGAAGTAAAAGGAGCAAAAGTCATATTTGGAGGAAATGAAGCTCCTGGTGAAATAAGAGGCATTGGATCCATAAAGAGGAATGGATTAGAAATCACGATGTTGCATATGTTGAAGGACTCAACTTCAACCTCGCTAAGCATCGATCCAACTCGTGACAAGGGTTATAATATTGGATTTAACATGGGTATATGCCAAATCAAGGATATTGAATCGAATGAAGTTGTGTTGCAAGGATGCGACATGAAGAACATGTATGTCGTGGATTGGTCAACAACACCCAAAGACTCTACTAGCAAAAAGCGCAATTTGAATCAAGTTGGTCGTGGCACAAAAAAGTTGAGTCATCTCAATTTCAAAACGATCAACAAGCTTGCACGAAGTAATCTTGTGGAAGGACTTCCGGACTCGATATACAAAAAGGAGAGTATATGTGACGCATGTCGAAGGAAAACAAGTCAAGTCATCATTCAAAGAAAAGACATGCCCATCTTCAACAAGAATATTGCATCTGCTACATATGGATCTATTTGGCCCAAAGGAACCAAATAGCATAAGTGGGAAGAAATATACCTTGGTGGTAGTAGATGACTACTCAAGATATACATGGACAATATTCATGTGTAAGAAGAAAGAAACTCTACGAAACTACCACAAATTGATGAAGAGAATTCAAAATGAGAAAAGCCAAACCATTATCAAAATAAGATCGGAGACAGGAACCGAGTTTGTCAATGGAATAATAACTCGATATTGTATTGAAAATGGTATTGGTCATGAACTATCACAAGAACTCCACAAAGAGAATGGAGTTGCGAGAAAGAAGAACAGAACTCTCAAAGAAGCGGCAAGGACCATGTTAGTCAAGGGGTTACCAAAAAGATTTTGGGTGAAGCAATCAACACGACTTGCTACACTCAAAACAGATGTATGATAAAATGACAACCGACAAAGACTCCTATGAGATTTGGGTGGAAGAAAACCAAATGTTGCATATTTGAAATATTTGGATGTAAATGCTTCATCCACAACAATGGCAAAGACAATCTAAAGGCTTTTGATGCTAAAGTCGATGAAGGTATCTTCTTAAGATACTCAAATGAAAGCAAAGCCTCAGAGTACTCAACAAAAGGACTATGGTTGCGGAAGAATCCATTCATGTGGTATTCGATGAGCCAAATGTAAATGGAGAAGACATTGAAGAGTCACCGATAAGTCAATCATCCAAACATACGAAGAGTCCCTTTGTCAAGTCAAGTCGGGATTGTCAATTCGAGAAGAAGATGAGATAGTCAATCTCAAAAACAAATTGGAAAATTTTCAACTAAGTGATTACGAGAGAGCGACCACAAAGAACACACCGCAAGACGATCAAATCCGGCTAACTTACTCCAACTCGATGTAAGATGGCCGAGAGACCATCCACCGAACTTGTCATTGGAGATATAAGAGAAGGTGTCAAAACAAGATCCGAACTCAACAAGAAGCTATGTTCACATGCTTCATCTCGCAAATAGAGCCCAAAGATGTGTTACAAGCATTGGACGCGACACACATTGGATTCAAGCTATGCAAGAAGAGTGAATCAGTTTGAAAGAAATAAAGTATGGGAACTAGTGCAAAGACCCATACATCAAAATGTTATTGGCACCAAATGGGTGTTCGAAATAAGATGAACGAGGAAGGTTACGTGGTAAGAAACAAAGCAAGATTAGTAGCCAAAGGATATTGCCAAGAAGAAGGGATAGATTTTGATGAAACATTTGCCCTGTAGCAAGATTGGAAGCTATAAGGATGTTTCTTGCCTATGCAGCTCACAAGAATTTCACTTTGTATATCGATGGATGTAAAAAGTGCATTCCTAAATGGTTTATTGGAAGAAGAAGTTTATGTTGAACAACCTCCAGGATTTGAGCGAGAAGACTCTTGGAGATAAGGTATACAAACTCAAGAAAGCCTTGTATGGATTGAAACAGGCACCCGAGCATGGTATGATACCTTGTCACAATTCCTAACCGAAAATGGATTCACAAAAGGAAAAGTAGATAGAACACTTTTCGAATTCAAGACAAAAAGAGTATACTTGCTTGTTCAAATATATGTGGATGACATCATTTTTGGATCCACAAACAAAGAGTCATGTGTGAAAAATTTTCAAACCTCATGCAAAGTAAATTTGAAATGAGCATGATGGGAGAGCCGACATTCTTCCTGGACTCCAAGTGAAACAAATGAAGAATGGAACCTTCATAAGTCAAACAAAATACACCAGGGACTTAATGAAGAAATTTGGTATGGAGGAGAAGTCTTCTGAAAATACCAATGAATACATCACCAAAATGGACATGGATGCGGATGGCAAGCCTAGATCAAACAAGATCTGAGCACTTATTGGATCATTGCTTTATCTTACAAAGAAGCGCGCCGGACATCACCTTTGATGTAGGTGTATGTGCAAGATTTCAATCTGCTCCAAAAGAGAGCCATATGACAAAGACTAAGAGAGAATATTGAGATACTTGAAAGGAAGCCAAGAGGTTGGCTTATGGTATCCAAAGGAAGGCGGATTCAAGCTAATTGGCTATTCGGACTGACTATCTTTGGATGCGAGTTGACAGAAAAAGCACCTCGAGCACATGTCAAATGCTTGGAAACAGTTGATTTCTTGGTTTAGCAAGAAGCAAAATTCAATAGCCACCTCTACAAAAAGTGAATACATAGTTGCGGGCAAATTGTTGTGCCCAAGTCCTATGGATGAGACAAAGAAATGAGAGACTATGAAGTTGAGGAAAAAGAAATTCCAATCATGTGTGATAACACAAGTGCAATTGCCATTACTCAAAATCCTGTGTTGCACTCAAGAACAAAGCATATCGATGTCGATATCACTTCATAAGAGATCATGTTGAAAAGAAGGACATCATCTTGGAATATATCTCAACGATAAACAATTGGTGACATCTTCACAAAACCATTATGTGAGTCAAGATTTGAAGAACTCAAACATGAGTTGGGGTTAATTGAGCTGAGCTGACACTCTGAAGAATCAAAGAAAAAATGAAACACAAAAAAAGGTGAAAAAGAGCTGAACACACAAACCAAAGAATTGAAGAATCACCAGATCGGAAAAGACAACACACCGAGTCACCGATAGCCGAGTCACTAAGAGAACTCGTGAGAAGTAGAGTTAAATCGGCTAAGGGATAAGTTGAGTCACTTATGAGCAAAGTGACAAAAACGCAATCGTTTGACTAAGCGGGAATGTTTTTAAGGAATACGTCGAAGATAATGATGATGTGTACAGACATAAAGCTGCACACCAAGCTTATGATTGGATATAAATGTTGTCGCATTAAATACGAGACATTAAATGCTAAATAGGCGTGCAAAATCTAAGCCGTTGATTTCGATCACATTTCAAAAACCACCCGCACGTCCTTTCATAAACCATACTTAAACCATTTTCGTCCGTTTCTCTCACACTACCAAAACTGTTCATTTCTTTCTCTCAAAAGCAAAGGCAAAAATTCTCTCGAAACCCTATCTATCTTCAAATCAATCTCTGAGTTTTTTCTTTGATAAAATCCTAAAAAATGGCACCAACCTATGATTTTACCAAGTTAGGAAAGCAAATCCACACCGGGTCTACTGTGGATTTCGACGGCATGGTGAAACAGGGGTCTGACGACACCCTAGTGAAGAAAATCGCTGAGAAATTGGAAACGTCCGGGCTGAAACCGTTTCTGACGTTAGAATATCTGATGACCTATGTAGAGGAGGTCGCACAATTCTACGTGAATGCTGAGATTCACGATGAAGGAATAAAGTCATCCATTCACGGAAAGAAGATCACCATCTCTCGCCAAGGATTTGGTGAACACTCGCTCTCTACCAACCAAGGAGCATCGAAATTAACGGTGATGTAAACTTGGGCGATGCTTGGAAAGAAATAGCCAAGCCCGACTATGCTTGATAAAATAGTATACACAAAGAAACAAGAGATCTGGCTTTGAATGAGGATTATCACAAGTCGTTGGACATAGTTGCCAAATGTATTGACATCAAATTTGGCGGCTTTGACCAACCATCAAAAAGCAAAGTTGATCGTGATGGCGGCGATCATTGAAGAAAGGAAAATAAACTGGCTGAATTTGTCTACATCGGTATGCCGAATGTAGGAACAAATCCTTCAAAGAAGATGGCACATTTGGAGGATCCCTAGGATATGGCCTGGTGATTGGCCGACCGATGGAGGTGAAAGGAGTCCCTCTTAGACATGGGAAGGCATTCCATGTTAACAAGAGGATGTTCCGAGCAAACCTCTCTCGGCGCACGAGAAGAGAGCCTACGCCAAGAGAGTTGACACGAGTGAGGGGGAATCACCGACCAAAGATACGAGATGTTTCCTCTCCACCCAAGAAAAAGTCCCTGCGCAGCCGCTAAGAAGATCAAGTTGCCCTGCAAAGAAAGAAAGTCAAAATTGCTCCCCCCTGCAGCGAGTCACCCGCCCCTGCAGTGTCTCCCGCCCCTGCAGCAGCGGTCGAGAAGGACTCACAAATACCTTTTCCGATCATCAAAAAGAGGAGAACCGACAAGCCAAGACGGCCGCTCTTGAAAAAAGACACCAAACACCGACCCCGCCCCCAAGACTCGAGGCGAAACTATCTCGAACCGTAAATCCCTCCGGTACAAACTAGAAGACGAAGAAGAATCATCAAACGATCCGAGCTTGAAAAACCGGATGAGTCACCACTCACCGAACAAATACTTAAATCATTGACGATCGAGTCCCCGATGTAATTGATGAAACAACTAAGTGCTTGAAGGTGATCAAAGAGAGGCAACTCTAAAGACACACTGTAGTCCACACAAATCAAAAACACAAGAAGAAACGATAGAGTCGATAGTGATGTGATGATCCTATCTCCACCTTACCCGGACATCCAAAATCGTCCGCATGAGTGGAGGAAATGGAAGTTGAGTAAATCAAGGAACAGTTCCAACGGCCCGAGTTTATAGAAGAAGAAGAGGAACCTGTTAAACTTCCTTGGACTAACCACTGTGCTCCCAAAGATCGATGGATGAAGACAATCGCACGACATCCTGCAGATCTTCAAGGACAAGGAGAAGGAAAGGCAAGCGAGAGGAAGGCGAGGCACGTGAGAAGGCCAAGATCTCGCCCTATCTCCCGGCACCATAGAACACATACATCCTCTCCTTGATGTCTTCTCTAACAGATGATGAGGATCCTGAGAATGCTTTGCCGCCACGAAAGAGTTGCAAATGCAGGCAAGCATTGCACGAATCGAGAATCCTTCACGAGCAAAGATTGATGGAGGGACCAGGAGAGTCCTCCGAACACACGGTGAAATTGATCCAATGGGAGTGGTTCAAAGAAATCGCCATTGTTGTTGCTTTGCCACCACTTCCCAACTCACTCGGAAGAAGGCAATAAGGGACTTGGCGATGAAACGGGATAGTGGGGACCCCATCGAGCCAACCCCTATCGAAGGTGTTTTACCACCGCCCCAACAACGAACATTCAATCGAAACAATGGGAGTTTGAAGACGAGTGACCCCATTCCAAGTCACTCACCGGTGCGCGCCCGAGGGGAAAACTCCCCCACCTGCAGGCAAGGTCGGAGAATGCTGCAGATGACTCAACAACGAATCCGGGAGGCGAAGTAGAGAAAATACAAACACAAGAAGAAAAACAAGTTGCCATCAACGAAGCTCGAGGCGATTGAGACTGTCTCGGTGAGGTGCCAAATCGCTGCTCAAGGCTAATGACATCGTTGCTGATGCGATCGAGAGGCACGAGGAAGGAATGTACCGGGAGTTAACACTCACGGGCGATGAATGTGCAATCCATGGGGTTGAGACTCCAATGGATGCCACCACGAAAGACCCTAAGACAGTGACACTTTGTCGAAAGGGAGGTCCAGCCTCATTGCGCATTGAGACCTGCAGAGGTAATGAAGGCCCACGGGAGGTTGAGACTTCCCGGGGTAAAGAAGTCAAGTAGAGAACATCCCTCCTGCTATCATCGACCCATCCGACAAGGAGATAAGCGCACTTCATGATTCCCAGGATAATCCCGATGTAACCTTTCTCGGGATCGGAAAGGCGAAGAAGAAGCCGAGTCATCCCCCGTGATGCATCCAAAAGACTCAAAGCGGATGTTCCAAGAACGAGCAAGTATGATCCCAAGACTACTCGTCAAACCTTTAATTTTGATAATGAGCCACCAATGGAAATCTCATCATCGTCCGATGACGCTTCGATAAGGCCGAGGACCGTCTACTCAATTGGAGAAATCAAATCACCGAGACCAACGAAGGCATTGAGACAATGAGGCTCAGCAAGTGGGTCCACTTTACAAAAGACCCCACTGAGACAGAGTCCATCGCGCAGCTCCCCAAGCTGCAGCGAGTTCGACTCAAGAGGAACTTCACGCGCACCTCTCATCATTGAGCAAATACCGGTTGGCCGTGATGATTCCTTTATAGAATCTTTTCCTTTCTCTCTGGAGGTACTGGACCTCCCAAGAATCGAGAGAACGAGCTAGCACGCTTCCACAGACCGACTCCCGTTTTCCATCGTGCACCATTGTCCCGGTGATTATGATTTTGACGCATAGCCATGGCCATCACCGCAACGAGAGAATCACCAAGTCCGCGAAATGTTCAAGGCATTATTCGCGAGATTGAACGGATGGAGAGGCATCGTGCCTCTATGGACATGCGGCCCGACAACAGATGCCAATCTTACTGGCGATTTAAGAGGCATAACATCGGATCGGGGAATGGTGGCAACAAAGAAGAAACAATGCGTGTGGAACAAGTTAGATACTTCAGACATTGTTCAACAAGTCATTGGTATGGAGAGTCAAAAAATGCCGATGCAAAAACGAAGCTAAGAGAACATATTGAGCACATGCATGAAGCTCACACTTTGCCGAGATAAAGTCTGCTGCGTGAGCAAAATAAGAGTGATCTACAGACGTTTGGAAGAAACCATTAATACAAAATTCAGATCTTCTCATGGCCGAGATGAAGCCGATTTCAAAGAGAGTCCAACGCTACTCGATCCAAATTTCGTGTTGCATACTCTGCAGCAGACTCGAGACAACTCTACCATCGCCAGGCTCGACTTCCCGCTTGCCGATGTTTCAGTGTCCCTCTCTTTTTTGATGATGCCAAAAAGGGGAAGAGGAATACCTTAAAGCATAGAAAAGATCTGAAGCCGAAAAAGAGGATGCAATTGTGAAGGAAAGACAAAATGAGGAACCAAACAAAAGAAATGAAAATCTGCGAGGGGAAGGATCGAAAGATGTGACCTTGATGATTGCACAAACCCCCAACAGGGTCCTCACACAAATGACATTATCGGCAGAAACTCCCGTGACTCTGCCACTCCAACACTCTGCTATATCTATGGGCCGAAAAGAGAAAAACAATTGAAGCGGGGATGGAGGAAGTGGAAGGAAGAATGGATGCCCGGGTTATGGACATCTTGAAACAAACATGGAGGCATTCCAAAGAGACAGAGACACTTATGCCATCTCGGATGTCGGGACAGAGCCAAGATCGATTGATGAATTTAAAACGCCGCATCCAAGGATACTTTGCAAATATGTCTATGGCTCAAGCTTGGGACTTGTCTTGGGAAAAGGGTCTCACGTTATGTGAAGAAAGGCGACGAGCGACGACTACTAGGCGATCCTCTGCTGGTCACTCCGCCGGTCACTCACCGGAAAGAAGAAGACCCCAAGACAAAGACACGCCCAGGGTAGAGGAAGAAGCGATGGTGGAGGAAGAGGCTTGGACTCCAGGCCTCCGCCCAAAAACATTGAATACGTAGATCCAGGCAAGAAATGAGGGATCTACTAGGGTGGTCTTGACCAAGTAGCAAATTTGCAAGTGGCTAAAAATGTAACGCCGAGTATGCAAAAAGAATATAAAAAGAAAACAAGAGACAAACTCAGCTATGGGAGGAAAGACAGAAAGATTAAGAAGAGATGAAGGCGCCCGAGGAAGGCATATGAAAAGAAAAAGAAGCAAATTACGATGATGAAAAAAGAGAAGAAGAAAGAAGATCTTGAAACAAGATGAAAGAAGGAGAGACAAATAAGAGATGAAGTGTTGATGTCCACCCCTTCGTGTATTTTATTATGTAAATACATACAATGTAAGTCTTCAAATAAAGCTATAAATTCTTTATTTTCTGTGTAGACAAATATGTGCTCGATACACCTTGTAAACAAATGTCGTGTAAAAGAACAAGAATATTATGATCAATAAAAGGATTGATTCTCAACGCATACATTCTATGTCAATACACTACCTCTTGTATCTTTGCTATTTGCATTTTTGAATGGTTTAAGTTTTGGCATCATCAAAAAGGGGGAAATTGTTAGGAAATTTATTGTTTAGATTTTGATGAATGCCATGTAAAACTTAGAATATGAAGTTGGCACCCCAATTTTTGTTGTAAAATGCATTGTAATAAATAGAGTTGGCCAAGCCGAGTTAAGTCGGCCTACGCCCTAACATGCAAGAAGACAAATCAAGACTAGAAGGAAGACTCATTGCGAGACAAATGAGTATGGCAAAGAAGAGTAGACGGAACTCTATCAAGAAGCGATTGAGATGCACTGAGTGGAGTATCGATCAAGTCAACTCGAGAAAAGCCAAGTCTCAAGTTGAAGTGACAAAGAGTCATCCATGATTGGAAGTCGACTCTAAGTCACCTGGGGAAAGCAAAGAAATGCAAATCAAGTCGAGATAACTATAAAAGATCCGTTGCACGAAAAATCAAGAGAATTACTTAAACAAGTAATATCTCCATATCACCTTTCTCGAGTGCTCGACCCCGAGCGTGCAAAAGGAATGAACCAATGGGAAGCACTACACCGTATCAAAACTCGAAAAGGTAAAAGAACAATTCATACGAGGAAATGGCAATTCCAAGGATCGCAACAACACAAGCCAACGACGTCGCAAGTGACTTTCAAAAATAAGCCTATCTCTTCAATGGGCAAATTTTTGAAAGATCACTATAAAAGGCCGAGGAGTTTATTTGAGAATAAGTGACACAAGTTCTGACTGAACCAAAAAACGTTCAAGCATTTAATTAGAAAATCAAACATTCTCAATCCTCAAGCCTACACTACGAAGAACATCAATCCAACACTCACCGTGAAGGAAAGATAACTTCAATCGGTTGAAGAGGAAAATACTTGAAAAATCAAGGGGTCTACATTCCACGAAGGATTGTAGGAAGGTTCAAGGTCGAACCAAGTCTTAAGCTTTTGGAGGGCTTCGTGATCAAATCCAAAGAGCTTGAGCAAGTGAGTCAGTAGTAGCAAGGCATTTGCCTGTGTGAAGAAGCCGAGTCGTTTACGAGAAGCCACCGTGAGTGATCAAGGCGTCTCAGATCGAGTCCCAAAGGATCAAGTCACCGTGTGATCAAGACTTGTATCCGGACTGCTACCACTTTGTATACTTGATCAATACCTAGTGGATTCCTCCGGGAGTTGGAGAAGAGAGGAGTAGAAGAATTACCCCATCTTCGAACCTCTATAAAAATTTTATTGTGTCATTTACATTTCAAACTTTAATTCCCGCATCTTAATCGCTTAAATCTGTGATAAATTTGCTATCCACTTGATAATTTATAAGTACTAAATCAAGCACTAAATCTTTGCTTAATCAAACTTAAGGGTGTTAAGTCTTCCAAAAAACAAAACCACAAACTTGAGTTAATTAATTTAGACCCAACAAATGAGTTATTCCATCAACAGCTCTCGATTGAGTCCGTTGAGAGACTAACTCTCTTGGTTAACTAAATTGGTCAGTCCATCAAGACACAAACTGTGTAGTATTAACTCAATATTTAAAAGGACTAAATTGAAAATTTGGTAAGGTTTATTCAACCCCCTTCTAAACCTTACACTTACACCCCCTTGGGACCTACATGTCCTTGACCATGAACTGTTTTCTTAACTGTATAAGTATATTACTTAATATATTTATCACGACGCTTGTGGACTGTGTGTGAAATCATGCATCATCTCTCACGCGTTTTCATACAACTAAATTTCTCGCATTAACTATTTATATCGCCACACTTACACACGATCACCCCATCCACTGAGATTTCTGTCTCATTCCCTCATGTTTTCTAACCTTTAGATGAAGAGTACGCTGATGACATCGAACCTGCAGATTGAATCCCTATCAGTGATGTGGAGCGACATTTCCTTTTACCTTTATTTGTTGTTGGACTCCTTCATTTTATTTATGTTTGGACTGTAAGTTAATACAGATAATCCTTTGGGTTGTATTCGGATACCGCCAGACTTTAAGATGTAATTTGTACTCGTGTTTATTTTAATTCCGCTGCATTAGACTCTATTTCACTTGGAGTTTTGTATCTTTGGTTTAGACTATTGATTTATTTCTGTTTAAGTGATTGATCGTTGTCGCGTCACGTTCGGGCGTGACAAAACTGATGTGAATATATATATATATATATATATATTATTGGGATTCAAATTGGGCTTTTTTCAAACAATTTAAACTTATTTTTGGGCTTGTAATGTGCTTAAGGACTTTCTTTTTTTAAAATGTTTTTATTGTAAATTAATTATATATTTACAGATTTAAATCTTTATTTTTTTAAAGTAATTAACATTTTAACAATTAATTAAAAAAACGTAATTATAAATAAAAAAAACATAATTATTAAGAATAAAAATATTCTAACGTAATTAACATTTTAGATGTTAAAAAGGTATTGTATATATTTAAATATAAAAAAATGTTATTTACAGAAATTTTAAATATAAATAATTTTATTTTTACACTATTAAATAGATATTTTGCAGAAAAATATAAATTAAAAATGACTAAATTTTCATTGATCTAACAATAATATTGTACATAATATAACATAAAGTGTTCAAAAATTTATTAATTGTACTAAACTTTAAATGATTTAGTATTGATGTCATTTTGAAATTAATTTAGTAATTGTTTTTTTGGAGATTTTTAGTTATATTTTTATCTTTAGTTTAGTTTAATCTATTTTTTATTTATATGAATTTTGAATTTTTTAATTTTTTTTATTTGTTTTGCAGAAAATGGGGAAAAGTCCGTGAATACATCGTCAAAACCATCGACAAGAATGGCCAACCATATTTCGTCGATCAATATTGTTTATCCTTTTTCAAACTCTTCTTTTACTGACATCACAAATGGTATACATATTTTATGTTTATAATCTATAGTTTTAATAGTAATTTAATTTTAGTTTGAATAAAGTAAATAATTAATGTTAGTCACACTTTCAACTATATTATTTTATTCTTTTTTTACAGACCAGAGAAGGGTATTTGGTATTGGAACTCATACACCACCTACGGATAAATTTTTCACGAGTTCGTCGAGCATCAATGTTACTGCTATTTCGAACTTTCCCCTCAGTGACATTACAAACGGTATATTTAGTTTTGTAATGTATTGGAATAAAGTCAATAATTAATATTAGTCACACTTTCAACGATATTATTTTATTCTTTTTTTTTACAGACCAGATAAGGGTATTTGGTCTAGGAACTCAGACACCATCTATGAATAAATTTCCCACGAGTTCGTCGAGCATCCATTTAACTCCTATTTCAAAATTTCCGCTCAGTGACATTACAAACGGTATATTTAGTTTTATAATGTATGTGAAATAGTGTTGTTATGAAAAAGCTAATAATTCATGATAATTTACACATTTAAAATTTTCTTTTACTTCAGAAAACAGTAGAATATCTGCGAGTAGTAGTCAGACGCTATCTACAAAAATGAATTCAATAAATCCATTGAGCATGAGTGTTACTCTTCTTTCGAACATCTCCCTTAGTGACATACCAAATGGTATGTTTTCTTAACTTTAATATGTTAAAAGAGTGTTGTTAAAAAAGTGAATATTTATTGATATTTAATACATTTGATTGTATTAAAGTATTGTAGTACATCATTGATACCTTACGCGATTACTTTTACGCAGGAATTGTATCTGACATAAACATGGATGAATCAGTTGATGCCAATATTAGTAGGAGTAACATTGAAAGCAGTGACGATATATTGGATTTAAATCACAGTCTCAATCATCTGAATGATACATCTACACTAATAAACAATGGTGCGTTTATAGTAATTTTGTATAATTTTAATTAAAATTATAATTTGATTAATGTATTTTACGTGACAAATACTTAGCAAAATGAAAATTAATCTGTTGCTTTGTTTGTTTATAGAGTATTGGGATATTGGTGATGCAACTTACAAATGTCGATTTTGCGCTGCCATGTTTTGGTACGAGGAAAGGATACGGTCCCACGTGAAATCCAGCAATCCTCAGTATTCTTTATGTGGCAGTCATGGGATTATCCAACTTACTCAACTAAGACAACCTCATGTTTTCCTTCGTGATTTAATTTTGGAACAACTGATAAAAACAAACACTTTCAAGAGAATATACGGTCATATAATAATATGTTCTGTTTTACATCGATGGGAGGCAAAATCGACACTGATATAAACAGAGGTAGTGGACCTCCATTCTTTAGGATGTACGGGCAAAACTATCACCTAATCAGAAGTTTAATGCCGACTGATGGTTCAACGCCTAAATTTGCACAACTCTACATATATGAGACAGAAAATGAAGTATCTAATAGATTAAATGCTGTCAGGTTTGTTGTTATTTCAATTAATATCGATTAAATAAATACAATTATTATTATTGTTTATGTATGTCATGCTATAATTTGAAATATTTATATGTTTTGCAATATAAGCAGGGAAGTGAAAATAATAATCTACACAAAGATATTGTGGATGGGCTGAAAAAATGCTTGATGAACATAATGTATTGGTAAAAACCTTCAGAATAGCGAGAGAGAAGATCCAAGAATGTCGACATTCAGATGTTAGAATGTGTTTAATTGGTAAAAGAAACAGTGATGCTAGAAGATACAATCTTCCATCGAGTTCTGAGGTAGCGGCTTTGATTGTTGGTGATTTGGATTAGGCTTTAGGAGACCGATATATTTTGACGAAATAAGAACGGGGCAGTTGCAACGGATAAATGAATTAAATGCTTCGTACTTGGCCTTGCAATATCCTTTGTTGTTGCCATATGGTGAAGATGGTTTCAGAGAAGGCATCCCATTTTCGGACCTAAAGAAAAAAATGCAAGGGGGAAGGAAAACAGTTAGTGTTCGAGAATTTTTTGCTTATCGGATGCACGAAAGAGAGCATGAAGCTTCTACTATTCTTTCATCAAGAAGATTGTTCCAATAATTTGTTGTCGATGCTTGTACGATGGTTGAATCAGCCAGATTAAAGTATATTCGTTTACATCAAAAACAGTTACGTTGTGATATATATAAGGGTATTGCCGATGTTGTGTTGAATGGAGACACCGATCCCAACACTCGAGGAAAACGAATTATATTACCTTCGAGTTTTACTGGAGGTGCTCGATACATGATACAAAATTATCAAGATACAATGGTTATATGTCGATGGGCGGGTTATCCAGATTTATTTATAACATTCACCTCAAATCCAAAGTGGCCATAAATTGTTCATTTCCTTGAGAATAGGAACTTGAACGCCGAGGACCGTCCCGATATTATTTGCAGGATTTTCAAGGTGAAGCTAGATGCGCTTATCAAGGATCTTCGTCAGAATGAAATGTTTGGTAAAGTCGTAGCAGGTTGTATAGATTTTTAAATAGTTTGTTTTATTTATTTCTATAGTTCATCATGCATTTTTTGCTAATGGTTTTTTTCTTTGTTTCTCACTGTACAATAATATACACTATAGAATTCCAGAAACGTGGATTGCCACACGCTCACATTCTGTTGTTTCTGGCGAAAGAAGATAAATTCCCAAATGCAGACGATATAGATAAAATTATATCCGCTGAGATACCTGAAGAATCAGAGGATCCATTTTATTATGCTGCAGTAAGGGACTTCATGATTCATGGTCCTTGTGGTGATGTGAGAAAAAAATTCTCCGTGCATGGCTGATGGTCGCTGCACAAAGTATTTTCCTAAAAAGTTTGTTGATGCAACATGTGTTGACGAAGAAGGTTACCCACGATATAGACGTAGAAATAATGGAAGAGTTGTTATTGAAGAACGGTGTCCCTCTTGACAATAGGTTTGTTGTGTCGCACAATCGTCGTTTGTTGCTTAAATACGGTGCACACATCAACGTAGAATGATGTAATCAGTCGAGATCGATTAAATATTTGTTTAAATATGTCAATAAAGGACATGATCGTGTGATCGCATCATTCTATCAAAGCAGTGGCGATGATGAATCAGGAAAACTTGTTGATGAAGTGAGCATGTATTATGATTGTAGATATGTTTCGTCATGTGAGGCAGCATGGAGGTTATTAGGATACGAAATACAATATAAGTATCCTCCTGTTGAACGTCTTAGTTTCTATCTTGAGAACGAGCAACCAGTCATTTTTCATGATTCTGAATGACTTGATGATGTTCTGCGGAGAAACACTATTAAAGAGAGCATGTTTCTTGCTTGGATGGAAGCCAATAAGGTATATCCTGAAGCTCGAGAGCTGACTTATGCTGAAGCTCCTACAAAATTCACATGGAAAGCAAAAATTAAGAAGTGGGTTCCAAGAAAGTGTGGAAATACCATAGGACGTGTTTACTACGTCCCTCCTGGTTCTGGTGACATGTACTATCTGAGGTGTCTTATCAATGTAGTCTGTGGTGCTACCTCTTATGATGATCACAAGAAGACGCAAGGTGTCCAACACTCATCATATCGTGAAGCTTGCTTCGCTTTGGGTTTTGTAATACCCGGCATTAGAATTTGAATCTCAAAAATTAGGGTAAATTTTTCGTAATTTTTAAGGAATTAGATTAGTAATTTATTGGGATTTATAGTTGATTAAGATTATTATTTAAATTATATAATTTGGGTAGAAAAATTATAAATTTAATTATGGGGCTTCCTATTATTTTCAATTCAAAACCGAATTATTTCAAGCCCAACAAAATATAAATAATCATCAAGATATATTATTTTCATCCCAAATTTTTGGCCCAATTGTCAAGCTCATCACAAATACCCCAAAACCCATTTATATCTTTTTATACACCTTTCCATTTTTAGTAATTATCCAAAAGGAGAATCTTTCCTTCTTTGGTAAGCCAACTCTCCCTTCTTTCTGATCACTCCCGGTCGCCGGCCACCACCAAAAGGGTTCGAATGAGGTATGATTTGTTAATTTCCACCATCGATGCGCCATCGATGGTGGAAATTAACAAATCATACCTCATTCGAACCCTTTTGCCGCCCTCGTTCTAAATCCGAAGTCAGAATTTCGATTTGAATCCCCGTTCGCCGGCAAATCGCCGGTAAAATTAAAAATTCGAAACCTTTGACTCAACATCTACGGAGATCCGAGAGTTGGATTTTCACAAACCTTATACCGTTAGAAAGCCCATTCAATTAGGTTTCTAACGCCACCTTCCAATCTCAGATCAGAGCTCTAGATCGCCAAAAAATCGCCGGAGACATCTCTGAAAATCGTCTCGTGAACTCACTAGCAGTGTCATCTTTGACCGCTGATTCCCGACGATCCATTTGTTCAAAATTGACGAGCCTTATACCGTTCTCTTTGTCTCTTCAGGGGCTTTCAAACTCATCGAACAATTTCATGATCAGAGTTCATTTCCACCGGGAATCGAAGTTGGAAGTTGACGGATTTTGGCTTGTTTTATTTCTTTTTCCAACTATATTTCCATCTTCATCTTCCTCCATCCTCTCTCTCTCTCTCTCTCTCTCTCTCTCTCTCTCTCTCTCTCTCTCTCTCTCTCTCTCTCTCTCTCTCTCTCTCTCCCCCCCCCGCCGCTGAGGTGTGTGTGCATGTAGGTGTGTCTGTGTGTGTTCGTGGGTGTGTGCGTGTGGGTGGGTGTGTGTGTGATTTTTGGTGTGGGTGAGGTGCTAAGGTGGCCGAGAGCTCATCGCCGCCGGCCACGAGCGGTGTCGGCGACGGGAAAGGGGTGGAGGTGGTGTAGGGGGGTTGAACGTGTGTAGTAATGGAGTTTTGGGGAGGCCACTTAGAATTTGAAATTCTTTTGGACTTGGTTGAAATTTCCAAAAACTTCATTTTGACCCATTTAAGTTTCAGTTTAGTCCCCCTCATATAACTCTTCCATAATTAGGATTTGACCCCAATTAGCTTATTGAAATTCGAAATTGGTCCCCAAATTTTTGGAACCAATTTTCAGATTTTACTAAACTACCCCAAACCTTTTTAATTTAAATTCTTTAAGTTCTAACTTTCTCGTTTTCGATCCGAAAGGGTCAAACGAACTCCGATTGACCTCAAATTTGAACCATAGTCTCTTTATACTCTCCTTATACGCAAGGTATATTCAAAATTATGATATTGCCCCTCAATCTTCCAACTTCAAGAAATGAGACCCGAACATCCTTATTATTCTGTTTCGCTCATAATTTCTTCACTTCACATTCAAATGCCCCAAAATTTTAAGGATATGTTTATATAGCATATTTAAATTATTATATATTGTTATATTTCCATTCCAGGCTTCTAAGATATATTATGCTATTTTGTGTAGGAGACGAGATTGAGCCCGTGAACTAGAACTTGCATCCTGCACAATCATTTTGCACATCAAAAAGGTGGGGTTACCTTTACACTTAACCGTGTACTATCGCTATTCAATGCAAGTTGACTGTTAATTAATCATGATTAGTATATTTTTCATGAATCCCATGTTGTGGTTGTACCGTACATGTTACATATTTATGTGTTGCGGTGACGATCACTTCATATTATGAGCTCGTACATATTACAAAGTTACGATTTGTCCGTACAAATGCCACGTATGATGCATCTCTGCTAGTTGTAATTAATTACGCAGTCGCTTAAGTGTACCCCAATGAGTGTATTTTCATAGCACTCACCCCACATTATATTTTCAGATTGAGGCGAAGTACGACACGAAGACTTGGGCATGATGAAATATTTTTGGAGTCCTAAAGTCCCTATTCCCCTCTTTCTTAAACTTTGAAATGAAAAACTGAAGTCTGTAAATAAGCTTTCTTTTATTTACTGTTGAGATGAGCTGTGACTCATCTACTTATATAATGCTTCCGCTGTATTTTGTAAATTGGGCTAACCCGCATGTGAGCGTGGTTACTGATGTTGATTAATTGAAATGCTCTGTCTATCTAAGGTTATTTAAAGTTAGGTACACACTAATGTAGCGTTCCTTAGGCCCAAAACTACATTTTTCAAAATTGGGGCGCTACAGGTTTGTTAGAAGATGATAGAGAGTATAATGATGGAATCACTGAAGCGAGTAATTGGGCATCTGCAGAAACTCTTAGGAATTTGTTTGCATCATTATTGTCATCAAATTATTTGAGCAGGCCTGAAGTGGTATGGGAGAAATGTTGGGAATATCTTTCGGATGATATTTTATATAAACGATTGCTTATGCAACATCAAGGTATAAAAACTACTACTATACATACACTTCTTAATTAATTATTAAATTTATATAGATATAGATCGTTATTAGTAATTTTTATTTATAGTTGTTTTATCAGTTAACGTTTTTTTAAATGTTTTGTTATTTTCTGATAAAATTGGTATTGAGTGAGGACAAAATCAAGAAACTGGCCCTATCGGAGATTGAAAAATTACTACGCAGTCGTGGTAGGAGCCTACGTGAGTTTGATACTATGCCTTTTCCAGATCTTGTTAGTACTGACACATGCCGGAATAGATTGGTATACGATGAGTTAAGATACGATCGTAGGGCTTTGGCCGTGGAGCATAGAAATCTTATTTCGAACCTGACTGATGAACAACGTCATGTGTATAGTGAAATCATGCGTGCAGTTGACTCAAATCAAGGTCGTAGGTTCTTTGTATATGGCTATGGAGGGACAGGTAAAACATATTTGTGGAGAGCTTTATCTTCGGGTTTGAGGTCAAAAGGACGAATTGTCTTGAACGTTGCATCGAGCGGGATAGCGTCTATTCACTTGCCTAGCAGAAGGACTGCACATTCTCGATTTGTTATTCCATTAAACCCAAAAGAGGGTTCGACTTGCGAAGTAAAACTAGGGAGTTCGCTTGCAGAATATATTTTTCGTTGCAAACTCATAATATGGGATGGAGCTCCAATGATGAACAAACATTGCTTTGAGGCAGTGGACCAAACTTTAAGAGACATTATGAAAGTCGATGATGTGCGTAACAGTGACATCCCGTTTGGAGGTAAAATAGTTGTGTTCGGTGGAGACTTCAGACAGATATTGTATGTTGTGCCTAAGGGAAGCCGCCAGGACATCGTGAATGCCATGATAAATTCTTCCTATTTATGGAAAGATTGTACTGCTCTCAGACTGACTAAAAACATGCGTCTTCAAAGACTAAGTGAAACTGATGATACTGCTGATTTGGTTGGGTTTTCGGAATCGATAGCAAGCATTGGAGATGGAACGCTTGGAGGAGCTAATGATGGTTGTGCAACCATTGATATCCCTGAAGATATTTTGCTCGAAGCATCTGGTGATCCAATCTCGACTATTGTCGAAAACACCTATCCAATGTTCAATGATGCCACCGATGATCTGACATACTTGAAGGATAGAGCTATCTTAGCGCCAACCCTAGATGTGGTTGAGTCCATAAATCAATATATGACTTCATTGAACTCATCCGAGGGTCACACTTATTTGAGTTCTGATAGCACCTGCAAATCAGACGCTAATGTTGACTTCTTGCATGATTTGCACACGCCAGAGTTGCTAGACATCATAAGATATTCCGGTGTTCCTAATCACGAATTACATTTGAAAGTTGGCACTCCTGTTATGCTTCTGAGGAACATAGATCATTCAATTGGATTGTGTAATGGTACGAGGTTGGTGATCACGAGACTTGGTGCACACGTGCTCGAATCTAAAATTCTCACAGGTGCCAATGCAGGCCATAAAGTGTTGATTCCACGAATGTCACTGACCCCTTCGGACCTCAGGATACCTTTCAAGTTTCAACGGAGACAGTTTTCTTTGATCGTTTCATATGCTATTACGATAAATAAGAGTCAATGACAGTCTCTTTCTAACGTCGGGTTGTACCTAAAGAATCCGATTTTTAGTCAATGCCAATTATATGTTGCAGTTTCGCGAGTTACCAATCGAAAGGGTTTGAAAATATTAGTTTGCGGCGATGATGCATCTAAAAACAAACAAACAATTAATGTTGTGTACAAAGAAGTATTTCAAAATATGTAATTCAAAGAACGTTAATGTTGTTTGATTTTTTTACGCTTTATATTGTATATCTTTTTATATAGATTATATTTTTATATGGATTCAATTTAACGAGCACCACCACACTACTGTTACACATTTCGTGCATCGCACGGGTGAAGCACTAGTTAAAATAATAATACACATGCAACGCACGCGCGAGATTACTAGTTCCTCCTATCACTACAAGAAATATGAGATAACATGACGAAAAATATCGTCATATAAACTTGTTTTTTCGTCACCAAATGTATTTGGTGACGAATATTGAGCGTCATAAAGATCGTCATTGTAGCCCCGTCATAAAAGGTATACATGACGATTTTTGCAATTTGTCACTACAAAATTAACATTTGGTCACGTTAATAACGATTGTCACGATTTGTATCATTTATTATGACGCCTACATCGTCACATCAACAATAAAATTTTTGTCATTTATATTGTTCATTTGTCACAAAAAAATATCTTTTTAATGACGAAAGCATGTTTTGTCATCATAGCATTAAATTTTAGTGACGAAAATGATCGCATTGCCAAATTCATCAAATTCTAATGACGAATTTTGGTGTCACGATTGTATTTATAATTTCGTCATATATTACACAGCTTGTCATGAAAGAAGTGATTTCACGTTACGAAATATTGCGTCACTTAATGTATATTTATGATGACAAAATAATGTGTCACCAATAATTACGATTCAACGACGAGATATGTGTTGTCACCAAAAGAATATGTAACGTGATGATTTTGTTTGTCATGGAAACAATCGCAATATATGACAAAACTTATCAGAGTCGCTTATTGCGCCGAAATAATGATGAAATCGCCCGTCATAAAAATTAATATGTGGTGACAAAATGTATCGCCACATAATGAATTTATACAATGACAAGTTTTGAAGATATTTGTGACGATACAAGTCATCATTATAGTGTATTTTTAATGACAAATTGCATATCGTCAAAGAATAGATTTTTTCGGTGATGATTAAGTTTATTGTAATAAATGAGTGTTTAAGTTACGAAATAATTCATTGTCACCAATTGATAGCTTTCTTACATGACAACATAATTGTCATGAAAATAAGTATTATAAGCAATCTAATTGGCACATTTTTTTTAAATATTTGTACATATATAATGATTTAAATATTAATTTGTAAAATATTCTATTAATACATTAATAATACTACAAAGTGCAAGTTCAAATGCAGTCAAGCATGAAAAATAAAAATAAAAAAAATCAATCATGTTTGATTAAGTAGAATAAGATTATTTATCAATATAAGAGAAATGATAAGATATCCATATTTCAAATGGACAATAAACTACTTGAACAATGTCGGAAAAAACATTAAATATCCAACCCAAAAGAAAATAGTACTTAGATTAATTATATCGGCTTAGAGATTATTCTCACTCGCAGCCATGAATGCCATAAGCTTTTCAATACAAGCACCTTGCTGACTGAGCTGATCTTTCAAATCACCCACTTGCGACTTAAGCCCACTCACTTGAGATTCTGATTTTTGTAACTTCTCTTGTGTCTCTTGAAGTTTATTTTGCAGTTGTCGAGTGCTTGAGTCATACGATGTGGTACGTCTACTTGGAGGTTTTGGGCCATACCCAAAGCCTTTTATATTACCAGATCCATGGCCAAGGACCTCAAGAACTATTTCGTCGACACTCTTCTCAATTCCTTCCTCCGTATATTGGGCTCGCTTTGATATCATCAACTCCTATTTGAATATTGGACATACAAATATACAATTAATATCATGACACAAGCTAAGATATACAATAAAAATGTGTATGTGAATGATTACCCAATTCTCTTGAGGCTCAATTCTTGACCAACCATTTTTCTCTTTATAGTGAATACGTTTATATAATTCAATCATATCACATTCTTCTCCATTCAGCTCTTTCTGAGACTATAAAAAAATGAGAAAATAAAAAAAATCACAATCGAAAAAGAAAAAGAAAATTAAAGAAACATTATCCACTCAATGATACCTAAAACACTCACAATTTCATGTTGAAGAACAGTAAAAGGTGTTCTGCCTGAAATATGTGGTGCTCGTACTTGTTTCCGATTTCCAGTATTGATTACACTTCGATCCTACAAAATAAGAATAGTGATATTGCAAGTTAAGGGACACATATAATAAAAACTAAGACATGTTATAAAATTTAAACATAAGTTTAATTTAAGTTAGGTGATATTACCTTGTATTCAGGTGTTGCGAAATACTCGCACAAGACTTCCCAATTCTGTTTATTAGAAATAGAAGATGGCTTATTATTTTTAGCCTCTTCTAATGTTGCATACTTCTTGAAATGTTGATGAAGCTTGTAGCGCTTTTGTCGTGTACTAGATTTCAGCCTCTCTATCATGCATTTTCGCACTCCTGGATCATCAACATTGATATCCATGTGGATCTACAAGTGACACAGAAAATTAGGAATGTGATATATACCTGATATATCATTAGCTTCATGAGCCGGCTCTTGTGTGTTCTCTGAATGTGACTGAATTTCTGGGCTTTGACTTGGTGGAACTTGAGTTCTCATTGCATATTCCCATTCTCATTGGTGTTGTTTGTTGTATTAGTTTCACCTCTACCGGAGGATCCATTGTGCAATCCAGATGTTACCAAAGCCTCAGTCATACCATTGTTTGCCACATTTGTTTTGTCTAAAAGTTGTCTGATGCTTCTTCGAGGTGTCGAATTACATGAAGCATCCTTGGTAGTGTGATTTATGATACTTTGTAGGGACTTGTCTGGGATGCTTTTCATTTTCAATTTGCGACAGCCTGGAGCCATTTCTAGAACAAAACATGCACACCAAACTAGTCAGAAAAATGAGATACGACAAGATAGAAATTAAAATATGCGAAACTAATGAGATAATTCGAATGTGAGTATCATTGGTATTGAAGGCAGCTCACCACCAAGATACAACAAAGTTAATTATGAAGAAACGGATGCAAGCAAGCATCACATGTTTGTAGCTATGTTAAGAAGTACAATAGATTTGAAATCATTAACTTTCCTTGCATCCAAG
The DNA here is from genome assembly GCA_016081115.2 of Rehmannia glutinosa. Taxonomy (NCBI): domain Eukaryota; kingdom Viridiplantae; phylum Streptophyta; class Magnoliopsida; order Lamiales; family Orobanchaceae; genus Rehmannia; species Rehmannia glutinosa. Next base: position 39,767,877 of record CM071936.1, on the reverse strand, counting down.
TGCAACCTAATAGAAATTAGATTGAAAGTATTACAAGCCCTTTTGCAGTATAGCCTACCATCATATAAAAATGCAACAAAAAAAAATTCAAGTTTGGAAGGTATAGAAGGCCTTGATGACAGCAGCTAAAGGCAGGACTTTTTCCAAACAAAGAACAAGTGTAGGATGAATCACATAGTTGACATTCAGATTTGACACTGTTCAGTGAAACTACATGTGAGCCAGTTTAGCACCATAAAAAGCTATGATTAAAGTACAGACACGTTGCAACACTGAAATCACAAGGAATATACAGGTTTCAATCATGGTGATAAGGAACTTCTGTTTTTATTTGTGGCTAAGCAAGAGAAAATTGCTCTAAGCAGGAAAATAAATGACATAATGGAATTATGGAGGTACAATCGACATACAAATAGCACTTCCTTTTATGATGTTCTGTTACTCCATTCCTCTCCAACACAAATGGATTCTTTCATTCATCTTTTGGATGACCTAGGTTGAGGAGTTAGTTTTTCATATTTCCTTTTTGGTTGAATTGAAACTTAATTCATCAAAATCAACAAAGTGAGAGGTATACCATCTAAAAATGCAGTTCACATGCCTAGGTGACAGCCGCTCCCTCAGCCCCAGCAACAATGTGACACAAAGAAAGGATACATTGAAAGGAAAAAAGCAACTCAATGGAATAATCTACTGTGATGCACTCGAACTACTGATCTTTCATGATGTTAACTTTAGTTCTACCTAAACTCCTCTAAAAAATCTATTACTGTTAAAAAAAATCAAGTTAATCGGTATGAAACCTTTCCAACATAACTTTTCAAAAAAATCAAGCTTTCAGTTTTATTTCCACAGATGCAATCACCGTAGGCAATTCCCTTAAAAACACACACTCATTCCTTATAACCACATATACATAGCTTCATATTAATCAATAGTTCTATATTCAAATTAACTATGAAAAATTAAGAAACAGAGCACCGAGCAATATCAGTAAAAACCATAATATATGATTGATTTCGATGAAGAAACGAGGAATAAAAGAGACATTACCAGGTAACTAGAAGCGGCAGATTGACGAGAAGAGAAAAAAAATGATATCTTTGATATATTGTTAACCTAATCCTTGGTATATATGTATGTCAGTAAAAGCGGAGTGACAGAGATAAATTCGATAAGAATACATTGTTGTGTTTATCTACCTTAATTAGATACTAATCTACCTTAATTAGATACTAATCTACCTTAATTAGATTGACCTCTTAAGCGCCAAATAAAAGATTTGCCCACCTAATATTTTGTTAATTATGACTGTGAATCTTTTTCTATTAATTTTTTTTTCGATTTGTTTATTAATTACAAGTATTACCATCAAACACACGGGTTAGAATATAGGGTTATCATTAACTATTTTCCAAATTAATATTTTTGCTTTTTTTGAAGAACAAATTAACTTTTGCTGTCAAAAAAAAAAAACAGAACAAATTATCATTTTAAATTAATGTAAAGCTAAAATAAAATCTAACAAAAGAAATTATATTTAAATTACCAATCTTTCTCATAAGGTATGAGAAATTAACCATTTCGGAAATTTTTTCCTTTTCTTTTTCGGAGGCCCCATCGAAAAGAAGGTTGCTCGTGAACGGTCAGGCGGAGGCGGTGCACAAACATATTAGTATTATTGATACTAACATTACTGTTTTGTGGCGATTGCTGCTGAAGCTGCTGCAATCGTTGTTGCTGGGGTTGTACCATCTGTTGTTAGGCTTGAACCATTTGCGTCTGTTGTTGTTGTTGTGCTAATTGCTGCTGCGACTGTACAAACTGTTGCTGGTTCTCAAGCGAAGGGGAGGAGGATTGCAAGGGTTGTAAGTGTTGCGAATTGAGGGAACTTTTTTTGGAATGATCTCTGATATTGGATTAATCCCTGATTTGGGGATTTTTTCTCAAACATCTTGGATTCAATTGGAGAAGAAAACTAGCGGTTAAATGACATTTGTATCCCTAAACTAAATATTCCTATTAATTATTAATCCAATTTTTTATTTTTTATTGAAAGCAAATATCATTAATAAGTAGATAATTTATAATTAATATTTACTAAGCCCGTTTAGACTCGATTAAGCTCGAAAAAGTTCATGAGCCATCAATATGTTCGATAAAGGCTCGAGTTCGACTCGATAATTAACGGCCAAACTCAAACACTTAAAAGCTCGGTGAGCTATTCAGAGCTCGATTCAATAAAAGCTCGTTCGATTTCGTTTAATGAGACTCGTTAAAATAAACGAATCAAGCTCAAACTTAGAGATATCCGGTTCGTTAGCTCGTGAACAGGCTCATAGTAAGTTCGTGAATAGGCTCGATAGTAAGCTCGTATAAATTAAACTAATAATTTAACTTTAATTTTAATTTTTCATATTTTTACTTATGATAATATAAAAATATTTCAATAAACTTATTTGTTTGAATAAAATTATCAAAATTTATTTTTGTAATAATAGAAGAATAGTTTAATTTATAATTAATATTTACTAATCTCGTTTAGGCTCAATTAAGCTCGAAAAAGTTCGTGAGCCATCAATATGTTTGGTAAATTCAGGCTCGAGTTCGACTCGATAATTAACGAGCCAAACTCAAACACTTAAAAGCTCGGTGAGCTATTCGGAGCTCGATTCAATAAAAGCTCGTTCGAGTTCGTTTAATGAGGCTCGTTAAATAAACGAATCAAGCTCAAACTTAGAGATATTCGGTTTGTTAGCTCGTGAACAGGCTCGTAGTAAGTTCGTGAATAGGCTCGATAGTTAGCTCGTATAAATTAAACTAATAATTTGACTTTAATTTTAATTTTTCATATTTTTACTTATGATAATATAAAAATATTTCAATAAACTTATTTGTTTGAATAAAACTATCAAAATTTATTTTTGTAATAATTGAAGAATAGTTTAATTTATAATTAATATTTACTAATCTCGTTTAGGCTCAATTAAGCTCGAAAAAGTTCGTGAGCCATCAATATGTTCGATAAATTCAGGCTCGAGTTCGACTCGATAATTAACGAGCCAAACTCAAACACTTAAAAGCTCGGTGAGCTATTCGGAGCTCGATTCAATAAAAGCTTGTTTGAGTTCGTTTAATGAGGCTCGTTAAAATAAACGAACCAAGCTCAAACTTAGAGATATTAAGTTCGTTAGCTCGTAAACAGGCTCGTTAGTAAGTTCATGAATAGGCTCGATAGGCTCGTATAAATTAAATTAGTAATTTGACTTTAATTTTAATTTTTCATATTTTTACTTATGATAATATAAAAATATTTTAATAAACTTATTTGTTTGAATAAAAATATCAAAATTTTATTTTTATATTAATTGAAGAATAGTTTAATTTATAATTAATATTTACTAATCTCGTTTAGGCTCAATTAAGCTCGAAAAAGTTCGTGAGCCATCAATATGTTCGATAAATTCAGGCTCGAGTTCGACTCGATAATTAACGAGCCAAACTCAAACACTTAAAAGCTCGGTGAGCTATTCGGAGCTCGATTCAATAAAAGCTCGTTCGAGTTCGTTTAATGAAGCTCGTTAAAATAAATGAACCAAGTTCAAATTTAGAGATATTCGATTCGTTAGCTCGTGAACAGGCTCGTTAGTAAGTTCGTGAATAGGCTCGATAATAAGCTCGTATAAATTAAACTAGTAATTTGACTTTAATTTTAATTTTTCATATTTTTATTTATGATAATATAAAAAATATTTCATAAACTTATTTGTTTGAATAAAATTGTAAAATTTTATTCAAATAATAATTGAAGAATAGTTTAATTTATAATTAATATTTACTAATCTCGTTTAGGCTCGATTAAGCTTGAAAAAGTTCATGAACCATCAATATATTCGATATATTCAGGCTCGAGTTCGACTCGATAATTGATGAGCCAAACTCAAACACTTAGATCTTACTTTAAAAATAAGTGGTTGAAGTATTTTGATAAGAAAAGATGTTTTAGCTTATAAGATGTTAGTACTTGTGTAATTGAAATATTCAAAATTAAATGAGGTTGTTGAAATAAGATCTTATGTTGAAAATAAAGTTTACTCAACATTTTTTAAAAATAACTTATAGGCTTCTAACATCTTATTTTACAAGCTTATCATGAGATCTTTTTTTAAAAAGTTTACCAAATAAATTTAAACAGCTTATAAGTTCTCAAATATTTTATAAATCTTATGATATTTCCTTTTTTTTATACCAATTTTAATAAAACTAATTATGTTTTTAATTATATTATATAAAATACTTATTTTTTGGAAAATAAACATATATTTTGGGATGATCATAAATATTAAATAATTTGTTTTCAAATAATCCTAGAAAATACGTTTTCGCAAAAAGATAACTAAAGTGTTTCAAATACTTACGCTTCTTTCTCTTCAAAAAGATAACAATGCTTTTCGGCAGATAACGTTTTATAAAAGGTAAACAAAAAGATAACGTTTTGTCATATTCTCTTCAATTAACGTTTTTGCAGAAAGATAACCAAAATTAACCTTTCCTTCATATCCTCTGTCTGCTACACAAAAAAAAAATTTAATTCTCTGTTTGACAAAAAAAACAATCACCTGATCCTCAGAGGCACAGCGGCACAGTCCGGCTCCGGCAGCGGTCGTCCCTCTTCATCCGACCCTCTCTCTCACGCGGCGATTTTTCCTCTTCATCAGGTATATTTTAATTTTTTATATCTATTTCTTTCAAACTTTAAGCTCAATTGGTCTTTAATCAGTTACTAATTAGGTATTTGGGCTTTGCATCTGTTCTTTTAAGGATCACTAAATGGGCTTTTCCAATTTGGGCCGAAGTAGTACGTTTTCCATACAAAACTCTTCCTATATATTCTATTAACCCTAAAACCTTAATTCTGTTTCAGAGTTGTCTCACAAACCCTAAAATTCTCTCTCCCTCTTCAGCTTGTGCACTTGCGAACTGTGCTAGAATTCTCTGCCATCATGGTAACCCTACTTCTAGTTTATTTTTAGCTTCCCGATTTCAAAGTTTTGTTTTTTTCTAAAATCTCTTCGTTATGCTTTTTCCATAATTTTTTGAATGATGTATGCGTATATTGTGTGTTGAGTAGACTGCAGAAGCTGTGAACCCAAAAGCATACCCATTGGCGGATGCTCAGCTCACAATTACCATTCTTGACTTGGTTCAACAAGCTGCTAATTACAAACAACTCAAAAAGGGCGCTAATGAAGGTGGGCTATGTTTTTTTTTTTTTTGGGGTACCTTTAGAAAGCCTTTATATTTCTGTTGTATTTTAGGTTTATGTCCTTTTTGATTGATGTACTGCTGGAGTTAATAGAACTGTATTTTGTAATTAATTTGTTGCAGCAACTAAGACACTGAACAGAGGTATTTCTGAGTTCGTTGTGATGGCAGCTGATACAGAGCCCCTTGAAATTCTTCTTCACCTTCCACTTCTTGCTGAAGATAAGGTAACTTGTTTCTTGTTAGCCATATCAAATTTTATATCAGTTTCTGATATTTGCTTTTTCATAAGTTTTCTGTCACTATTTCGTGGATAGTTATAGAGATTGCGTAGGTAACAAAGTATTGATTTATGTGAAGAGCTAAACTTTTTTTTTGTTCTAATTTTTGGGGATAGTACATGTAATTAAGTGTGAAAGGGGTTCCTTTTGTTTTTTCTTTTTGATCGATCGTTTCCTACTTTCTTTATGTGGTATACTGGTGATGCTTGTATGATACAAATATGGCGCAAGTAGGATATTTGTTTGCTATTGTTTGGATCTAGGGTAAGATTAATGAGAAAGTAGAGAACTGTTGCCAGAAGTAAGTTGTGATAGACCTTAAAACATAAAACTAAATTATGTAGATTCATGCCTAATGCAAGAGATGATTAGCAAGTGCCTATTTTGGAGCAAGCAGTAACAATTTCCTCTAGGCTGTGTTTGAATAGTGGTATTTAGATCTGAGGAAGGGATTTGGAGTTAAACGAATTCCAATAAACAGAGAAAGTAGCTTAAATTAGGTGCTAAACGTGAAATCCATTGTAACTAGGAATTATTCAAACAAGCCCAATGAATTTGTTATTATGGATTAAAAAATCCTTTAATCCAAATGAAAACCCTGAGGAGTTTGAAGGATGAATAACATCATGAGATGTATTTATGCATGAGAAATTTCTTGATAGATATTGATTGTACTTGGAAATTTGAATTTGAAAGTTGCTTGAGTGAGACTGCTGTTTCCAGCTCTTTTGTGTGATTCTTTTGCATTTTTTACTCTTGAGAAGAGGTAGATCTATAAGACCACATTTTTGTTGAGCATGTAAAGGGTTATTTCAGTTGATGTTTTGGACAGTTAGTCTTTAATTATTCTTATCTTGCTTTATAAGCAGCAGAACATGTAAGAACGATATATACATATGTATACATCATTGTGACAAGGCTTTGGCGATTTCACATAAATATCAGAATGAAACTAAATTGCTTCTAAGTGTTATACTCTTGTAGTCTGCTTTGACATTTTCTTGATTTAGTCGAAAGTGTATGGTTGTCAGTGACGAAAAAATGAACTGACCCTTTACGTATGATTGCAGAATGTGCCCTATGTTTTTGTTCCATCTAAGCAAGCTCTTGGTCGGGCATGTGGAGTTACCAGACCAGTTATTGCCTGTTCTGTGACTAGCAACGAGGGAAGCCAGTTGAAATCTCAAATTCAGCAGTTGAAGGTAAATAGGAAAATGGTTTTAATATCTAATCAGAACTAAGATTTTCAAATTTCAATTATTTTATAGTTATATTAATTTTCATTTTTTTTTTTTGCAGGATGCCATTGAGAAGCTCCTTATTTGATTGGGGGTTTAAAAGCCTTATCCAGCGTGATGGGCCTCTGGAGCAAGCCTGAGGCTTTGACTGAGCGAGTTTTCCTATACGAGGGATTGTCTCACTGTCCGTTTTTGCGTATTTCTTGAACCCATCTGTATCGTTATTCACAGAGTTATATGTCTTATTGGCACATGAAATTTGAGGAAACTGATTATGTTACTTGTTATGAGCTCTCTCTCTCTCTCTCGCGCACTACATTCATCCACTCTGAATTTACCATGGGTGTGTTTGCAACCATTAAAAAAAATTGATTCTCAGGTTTTAATTGGAAAAAAAATACATTTTTAGTGGTTGTAAATGCTAACTTTTGCGTATGCTTTATGCTTTATTTAATTAAAGGGTGCTTTTGTTATTTTTGTATATAAGATGATTATTGATTTTGATATTCATATCTCCAAGTTTTTATCTTAATCCAAATTGTGTTTTTTTTCTTCTTAAATACACATATCTTGCTATATGGGTATTTAGGAAGAAAAAGCTGTATCATGCATTGATGCTATACCTATGTCTAATGTCCTTGTGCACAAAAGCTAATTCTGAACCTTTTTTCCAAAACGCTTCAGCTTTAATTATTTCAAACTTTTAGATTTTGTATTACAAACACTATCAAATTTTGATTCCCAATTTTATTTTTGAGGAAAAAACACAACCTTTCAAACTATGAGAGAACTAATTTATTTTACATTTTACCATACGGATTACACAAATTTTGCACTTTGCATACAACATTATTTGCCGGTGGAATATTCATGCATGTGCCCTCCACATGTGGGTAAAATCGTCTTTGTCGAGAATGTAAATAATAGTTGTTATATTTTACCATATGAATTTTACTAAAAATTGTACTTTGCCATTTGAACTTTGTGCAATTTCACTTTGACATGTCAATTTTAAAAAATAAAAATTTATGCTTATGTACATTTATTTATCTTTGTTAATACATAAAAAAAGATAAAAATAAGTTAGAAATCATACGTTTACAAATCTTATATAACATTTTAAATGTAAATTATGAAATTCATTATAATTGTAATACTCTTAACTTTTTTGCAACTTCGCTTGAATTTTATATAAGAAAATTATAAATGCATCTAATTATTAGAGTTGTTCACAATTTGGTAAACCAAGTGAACGGAACCGAAACCAGAAATTAAGCACGTGCCAAATTTATTTTTAGGATAAACTACAATTTGCCACCTCAAGTATGCAAATAAGATTTTGCAATTTGCACCTAAACCATTTTTTTTTAACACTTTACTCCCTGAACTTAGTGTTTTACTTTACACCACATCCCCAAGATGGTAAAGTGTACAAAAGATGTTAAATTCAGTGGGTAAAATTTCACAAAAAATTTAGGTGCAAAGTGCAAAAATCCGCATAGTTTTGGAGATTCAGTATAATTAACACTTAATTTTATATTATTTATGTATGTATTTTCGTATATATTATTTACCCACTAAAATTAACGAAGCAACAAAAATATATTATAATATTTATTTTGCTATTATTATTTTATTTTTGCAAAATTTGATTTACCAAAATATTGAAGAGAGTTCAATAAAAATTGAACCAAACCGATTATTTTGGTCAATGTTCTAAAAAGCGCTAGGCGCTAGTGGGGCGGCAGACTGGGGTCTAGCGCCTAGGCGGAGCCTGGGCGGGGTTAGGCGGGACATGAGTGGAGTTAGGCGGGACATGAGTGGAGTTAGGCGAGACCTAATCGGAAGAATAACCAAGGCGGATAAGGAGGGCCTAGCGCCTAGGCGGGAACTAATCGGGGCTAGGCAGAGATTTTTAGAATAGTGATTTTGGTACAATACACAAATGCATAATGAATTTTCGGTGCAGTTATGCTTTTTGTTCAATCACCAAACACCTACTGAATTTAAGCACTACTTGTAAAAGTACGAGATCAATATAGTATGGTACATCGACCAAAGTTGTCTCATAAGGAAAATTTTGTCGGGCATAATTATGTGAAGTTATGAAAAATAGAAACAATTTTTAAGCACTATAATAAGGTTTTGAATAAGCAATTACGTTGAAAATTGGGATGAAATCAACATAAAAAATGTCTAAACCCTAAAATAATTCGAAAATGATCCTAAAATAAATCAATATCAATACCAATGATGTCTAAACCCGCCTAAATTCTAAACCGTAAACCCTAAATAATATTATTGATAATATATTTTACTTAGTTGAACACTAATTAAATTTATTTTTTATGGATAAAAATTTGAAGAAAAAAATAAATACATGGGTATATTACATAATTCTTATTTTTTTTAAAATTGATATGGCAAAGTGAAAATTTTAACGAATTTCAGATGACAAAGTGTAACAACTTTTATTTAGATTTTAAGACGGTTCTTCGACCAGACTCAGTCAACTATCTCTTTTAGGGATGGCAAAAATGACTCGACCCGCGGGTATCCACCCCACCCCGTTCGGTTCGCCCCACTCCGTGACCCGCGGCGGGACGGATCTGGGTATCACTTCCACCCCACATAGAATTTTTATTCTTAAAATATATTTTAATATATATTTTACATATATAATATACATTATAACATAATTTTTTTGTATTCTTATATTGTATCTAACATTTATAAATTGATAATAACAACTTTTGTAAACAATATGTTATAAATGTATTTTTTTTTTCATTTTTTGTATTTAATTCAACTTAAAAATGGGGCTGAACGGGTCGACCCGCCCCACCCTGTTCTAGACACGCGGCGGATCTGGATCTTCACCGACCGGCGCCCTGCGGTGGGTGGCCCCATCTCGCCCCGTTCTAGGCACGGGGTAGGTCTGAGTCTTCATCGGCCCGCCCGACCCGCCCTATTGCCATCCCTAATTTCTTTTAAGGAAGACTGCACTACTTTGGGGCCAGGAAGCGAAGGGCATGAGGGTTGAAGTTCCCTTTGTCTTCGAGCTTTCATTCCCCACTCCACTGATTTGTTCCTTCATATACCTCCCCACCAATAGATAGAGACAAATGAGTAATGTCACGGAACATAGCCGGGAGAAATTTTGTCTAAGATGTTAAAATAAAGTCTGAGATATACATTTTGCAAAACCCGTTTTATATGATAATTGTAAAAATATTTCTCGAAGAGAACGCTGGGGTTTTTTTCTTCTTTAGATAAAAGTGTTGTGTCTTAGCATTGTTGTATGTGTGGGATGGAAAGTGCAAAACCTGTGTAGTTTATATGATAATTGTAAAAATATTAGATAATATGATAAATAAAATAAAAAAACGCATAGTCTAGAGGATTTAGGTGTTTTTTCTTCTTTATTTTTACTACAATAAAACCTTCTTTAGAAATCAAAAGTGTTGCAAACACTCTCTATATCATCAGGGGGATTTTGCTTGCCATGTGGAAACTTTGATTAGGACAGTAGTGAATCCCAGGTGTTCACTTATAATTGAGTTTTTAGTAGGATCAGTACTATTTTGAGTTGGAAAGGCATCAAAGAAGAAAGTGGTATGTGTCACTTTGTTGCTCATTGCCTTTCTGTACCACTTTCTTTATAAGTTAGTATTTGAGGCTTAAAATAACTCCAATCAGTCCAAATGCTGCCATCATCTGATATTAAGCCCATAAATATTTCACATCTCGTGTATTTATTTTTCACTTCAAAACAATTTGAACTTAGTTCCATAATCTTTTACTGAACCCCAGAACATTTTCAAGGTTTTGGATTAATTAATGAGACATTATAATGGTATAGTAATTAGAGAAGGACAATATTAGAGAAAGTATGGTGTTGAAAGAAAAGAAAGCAGGAAGGAAAAGTAACATGGGATGTTGATGATCCCTTGCATGTGCTTACCATTGGGTTTTAGGCATATTTAACCAAACACAAAAAGAGGGAGATTAAATTAAGGACATCATCTAATTATTTTAAGACACATGTGGTGGTTGGAATCCAGATAATTTTAGATTATATTGGCAAAATTGCAAAATTGGTCAATAAACTATAGGACGACAACCACAGAACCCCGTAAAAATCTCGTTTTGCGAAAAAGTCATGTCATTATAGAAAATTCTCAATTTTGGTCCTGTAAAATGCAAGTTTTTGCTAATTAATAGTCTTGTAACTATATGAATATCTCAATCTTGTACTAACTTCACCAAATTTCAATTACGTGAGCGGCACATGTAGTTCACAATTTTATGTGAAATTAGGACCAAAATTGAGATTTTTTCATATAGTTACGGGACTATTTTGTAAAACCGTGCATTTTGCCTGACAAAAACTGAGATGTTTACATAGTTATAAGACTATTTTATAGAACATTTTTCCTGTCACATTATATGACTAATTTTGAAATTTTACCGATTATGTTTGGTCTGCTACGTACACTGTGTACTTAATCAGTGAGCTTTGCAGAAATTAAAGAAAGATGTCCCAGCTTATTTGAAATTTATCACTTGAGCTTGTAGCTCAAGTGGTATCACTAACCCTTTATAAGGGTGTTAATCAGAGTTCAAACTCTGTATCTTTCAGTTTATTTGAAATTTATCTCCTCCCTCAACCAATACTCACATCTTATTAAAAAAAATATGTCCAAGTTCAGGTGGAGCATAGTTTTTATTTTGGGTTTTAGGCATATTTAACCAAACACAAAAGAGGAGATTAAATTAAGGACATCATCTAATTATTTTAAGACACATGTGGTGGTTGGATTTTAATCTTCACTTTTCTGGAACCATGTGGTAGCAACGTCAAGATAGTTTTGAACTATTTTTTTGAATTCATAATTTTCCTATAGAAAATAATAGTCAGGTCAATTTGACTGTCATTTCATACGTTAGTCAGCATGTAACATATACAATAATGATATTATCTAATACACGTGATATTAATTGAAACTAGTCTTTTACCCGTGCGATACCCCGAGGTGTATATTTTTTAGACCCCTGTTTTATATTGTTACATGTACATATATGTATAATAGTTTTATGAACTCAACCTATTGGATTTAGGGATGACAATATCCCCGCGGGGAACCATCCCCGTTGGTAACCAAATAAAATTGGACATAAAATTCCCGATTAATTCGGGAATGAGCGCGAGTGGGGATGGAGATTCTATGCTTCTATAGACTCGGCGATGGGACATGAATGGTATTTATATCCCGTCCCCCTTTCTATTTCGATTAGATAAAATAGAGATTCTCCGTTTCCATCCTCATTCCCCGAATATGTATATTGTTTTTATCTATTATTCATATTAATTCTATTTATGATTTTTTATTTTATCAATTTTAAGTATTAAACCTAAGAATCTTTATAATTTTATTTGTCCTCATTCTTTACTTTACAAATTATGTATTTATGTTATCTATGCTTAAAAAAATAGTGATTGCAAAAAGTTTAAAATTTCAAAAAATAACTAAAATATAAAAATAATTAATTTAAGAAATAAATCATACAATTACACCATAAAATATTATTATAAACTATAACAGAAATCTGTTTAAATACGAAATATTTAGTTGTGTGAATATAAATTGTATCTATTTATAAAACATATTTATTTATAAAAATTAAAAGTTGAAAAATATTTTAATTGTCCAATGTTGGAATATTTTTTACTGCCCCAATATTGAATGTTTAATAAATTATATTTCAATACAATCAATAATAAAATTATTTCAAATTTCAAGATTCTTTGGGGTTTAAAAATCTCAACAATTATCAATATTATCAAAGGAAATAAACAAAACCATGATATATATTTCCAACACAATTTTAAGGGAAAATGAAACATTTAATAAAAACTATTTTATTTTTATATACAAACATATATCCAAAAAATTATCAAACATTCAAATTCATATCTAATTCCAAATGGACAACTTTGAAACTTGAATATCAAATGTTGATAAATATAAAAAAAATCATATTAAGATGAAAAGATATGTTAATATATAAAAAATAAGTTTTTTTATATAAAATATCATTGTCAATATAAATTCATATTAAATAAATCTTAAATTACCTCTTACATAATTATATATAATATCACGATTTATTGATATTAGTGATATGTAAAATTTGTATATACATATTTTGAGATATTTTCTTCAATTACAATAAATATTTTTTAGTCAATTTAATCAATTTAACCAATAACCCAAATGCATAATTTTCATTGCCCATTAAAAATTATAGAAAAGGTCATAAATATTTATTATATTTTATTTATTTATTTTTATTATTTTATATATGCATTATGTGTATCAAACTGAAGATCGTAAAAAAATAATTAATTTGATATATTACACATAAAAAATAGATAAAAAATGAAAAAACTTATTAATTTTTTTTTAAAAAAGGTAAATACAACAATTAGTGCAATACACACACAAATTTGTGTATTTATATTATCTATGTTTAAAAACATAGCGATTGTAAAAAGTTTAAAATTTTAAAAAATAACTAAAATATAAAGATAATTAATTTGAGAATAAATCATACGATTGCACCATAAAAAATATTATAAGCTATAACAGAGATCTGTTTAAATACAAAATATTTAGTTGTGTGAATATGAATTGTATCTATTTACAAAACATATCTATCTATAAGAAATTAAAATTTTGAAAAATATTTTAACTGTCCAATGTTGAATTGTTTTTACTACCCCATTGTTGAATATTTAATAAATTTTATTATCAATACAATCAATAATAAAATCA
>CM071936.1:39477380-39754154 GCA_016081115.2 Rehmannia glutinosa | reverse complement strand
TTTCTAACATTGATGTTAGATGGAGAGCCAAAATCGATTAAAGAGGCTCTAAGTGGTCCAGATGCTCCGCTCTGGCAAGCAATCAATAGTGAAATCGAGTCCATTCTGCAAAACCATACGTGGGAGTTGGTTGATCTCCCTATTGGTCATAAGCCTTTAGGATGTGAGTGGATCCTAAAGAAGAAGTATAAAGCAGATGGAACTATTGATAAGTATAAAGCACAGTTTGTAGCTAAAGACTTTAAACAGAAAGAAAGGTATGACTTCTTTGACACTTATTCTCCAGTAACGAGGATTGCGTCTATTCGGGTGCTTCTCGCGATTGCTGCTTTGCACAATCTAGAGATTCATCAGATGGATGTCAAGATGGCATTTCTGAATGGAGAGAAGATGCTGAAATCTATATGGAAACGACATTTGGTACAACACCTGTTGTCACACTTGACAAAACAGTTAGTTCAACACCGAGTGGTGAAGAACTGAGACAAAGTAAGAGGCCTAAGGTGGTTAAGTCCTTGGGACCTGACTTTCTAACATTGATGTTAGATGGAGAGCCAAACTCGATTAAAGAGGCTCTAAGTGGTCCAGATGCTCCGCTCTGGCAAGCAATCAATAGTGAAATCGAGTCCATTCTGCAAAACCATACGTGGGAGTTGGTTGATCTCCCTGCTGGTCATAAGCCTTTAGGATGTAAGTGGATCCTAAAGAAGAAGTATAAAGCAGATGGAACTATTGATAAGTATAAAGCACAACTTGTAGCTAAAGGCTTTAAACAGAAAGAAAGGTATGACTTCTTTGACACTTATTTTCCAGTAACGAGGATTGCGTCTATTCGGGTGCTTCTCGTGATTGCTGCTTTGCACAATCTAGAGATTCATTAGATGGATGTCAAGATGGTGTTTCTGAATGGAGAGATAGATGTTGAAATCTATATGGAACAACCTGAAGGGTTTGTTGCACCCGGTCAAGAAAAGAAGGTGTGCAAGTTGATAAGATCCTTGTATGGACTGAAACAAGCTCCAAAACAATGGCATCGTAAGTTTGATAGCATGATGTTGTCAAATGGGTTTAAAATCAACGAATGTGATAAATGCATATATGTCTAAAGGACATCGGAAGCATTTGTCATAGTTTGTCTATACATAGATGGATTTGTTAATCATGGGCAGTAGTCATGATACTATCATGGACACGAAAAGAATGTTAAAGAGAAACTTTGACATGAAGGATATGGGAACTGCTGATGTGATCCTGGGGATAAAAATCAGCAGAACTCGTGATGGAATTATCTTGGCACAATCCCACTATGTGGAGAAAGTGATAAGGGTCTTTTTATGCATGTTTTATGTGTATATTTGAGTAGTATTCGAGTTATTTTATTGTTAGTTTTATAAATTTTTGATTGTACATAGTTCATATTACTCAGGTGCTTTTATTGATGTAGATTGACCATTTGGGGCTAATTTTGGTGAATTCGGACCATGGATTCATGTCAAAACATACCGGGGAGTTTAAGGATGCAAAAACGCTCGAAATTCCAAGCCAAACGCGTCATTTCGGGGCCTTTTGGTCCAACACGGGCGGTGTCGAGCAACACGGCCGTGTTCACCGGAGCTAAAAACTCGAATTTTTGCGAAAAACGGCCCCGAACACGGCCTGGCCGTGTCGTACAACTCACGGCCGTGTCATACAACACGGCCTGGCCGTGTTGTACAACACGACCATGTCGCCCATTTTCGATTTTTGTGCGGACGGCCTGCGTCTTTACCTAACACTGGCGTGTCAGGACCTCTTTTTGCAACTTTTCTTTGCGGAATTTGGGAAAACTCACCAACCAACCCATTTTGGCCACTTTTGTACACTTTTAACACCATATTTTCTTGAAACATGTCTCCATGTCCCTCCTCATCACTTGAATACAAGAATTCACCAACCAACAAGGAAAATGGAGGCAATTGTTTAACAAAAGAGAGTACTATCAATGTATTGGTTGCCTATAAAAGCCAAGGGTTGAAGTTGGGAGAGGCATTGAATTAGATACTCAGAAAATATTCATTGTATTCATTTCATTAAGTAGAATTGGGATCAAGGGGTCTTGGAGGAGAAAGCTTGGAGCAATATTGGAGAAGAAGGCTTGGAGCAACATCATCAATCAAGAAAGAAGTCAATTGAGATTTTGAGAAAGATAAGTACACCAATTCTACAATACTTAAATCTTCTTGTGTAATTTATTCTTTGGTCAAAATCATGTGTAGCTAAACTCCTAGTGTTTGAATGTAATGAACTCTAGAATGGATTTGTGATTAAGGTGTGTATGTTTTTAATAAAATCTTCATATTTTGTGTGATTCACTTATATTATGCTTCGTTCTTTCGAATTGATATATGCGCAATATTGATTTGAAGTTTATTTTTCATCCGGGAAATTGAGAGATTCATGGTGAAATAGAACCTATATAAGTGAAAAGAGTTGCATGCAATCCTAGATATGGGGCGACATAAATCTTACGGATTAGGGTCAAACCTAATATGGGAATTCACAAATCGTTATAATCTTTGTCTTGGGGGTTTTAACTAGAAAGAGATTTGATTAATCAACTTGAGATTAGAAGTTTTTCGCCTTGAGAAAGGTTTAACTTAAATTGGGAATTTCTACGGTCCACAAGACATGAGATTTTATTAAAAGAGGTTGGTTTTTGCTTAAGGGCTTACGGTTGTATTTTTAACTTGTCAAATCACAAAAACATTCTAGAGGAATTTACATCCCACGAGCATTGAAATTGAATGCGTTAACCAAGGTGTTAAAATACTTGAAGTATACATTGGAGTATGGGCTATACTACTTGAGATATCCCGAGCAATCCAAGCCACGAGCATTGGAAAACGTTAACCAAGGTGTTAAAATACTTGAAGGGTATATGCGACGCTAGTTGAGATTTCTTGAAGGGTATAGCGGATTCGAAAGATTCTTATTCCACTAGTGGATAAATATTCACCATTAGAGGTGGTGCGGTATCGTGGAAGTCCACGAAGCAAACATGTATAGCTCGGTCCACCATGGAATCAGAGTTTATAGCTTTGGATAAAGCTGGTGAAGAAGCAGAGTGGCTTCGAAACTTTTTGGAAGATATTCCATGTTGGAGGAAGCATGTGCCTTCAATGATGATTCACTGTGATAGCCAAGCAGCTATAGGAAGGGCACAAAGTAATATGTATAACGGTAAGTCTAGACATATTCGTCAGAGACATAATACCGTTAGACAATTGATCTCAAATTGTGTGATGTCAATTGACTACGTAAAGTCAAAAGACAATTTGGCAGAACCTTTGACGAAAGGACTGAATCGAGATCAATTGAGTAAATTGCTAGAGGGAATGGGCTTAAAAGTTCACAAAGTAAAATAACCATCATAGTGGTAACCCAACCATGATGACTGGAGATCCCAAGAACTTGGTTCAATGGGAAAACTAAGCTATGAAGGTTATGTTGTAACACTTGGAAACAATGTTTCAACCCATCCCTAGAGAGCAATGCCAAGTGTTAAAACACCTCCAAGTTGTGGTGAGGCTAAGTCATTTGACTTTTAATGATTCCTACACCTCGTTGAGGTTGAGTATGACAGGATACTCGGATAGGAGATCACCTATGTAAGTGAGAAGTGAGGGCCGCTTCAAAGTAACACTTATGAATCCAAAGTGGTGTCCATGGCCAGAAATGGACACAAAACGTGAGAACAGGAGGTGTTGAGACCTTACTGTGTTAATGCTATTATCTCGGTATACACCGTGGAGGAATAGTTCAAGGCATTGCGTCCACTAGGCCGCCAGTGTACCCGATAGTATTAACTACGGAAGGTTCAAAGCCACAAGCTACCTTTTCGGATGCAGTATTATCTCTTGAGGTCTACATTCATGCATGCATTAATTTCCACTCATGTGGGGGATTGTTGGAAATTTGGTTTTGATAAAGCGGGTGTCGACCCGACTTTGACCAAATTTTCGGTGGCTAAGAATTTAATTCTGGAGGAATTAAATTGTGAATTGTTAATCTACCTTTCGAGTAGATGTTCGTAGTATTTTTTATTTCTCAAAACTGAATTTTGGTGATGAGTGAGAAATTAATACACGAAGTTGGCCACGCGAATGGGCATAGTTTATCCTAGTACAAAAACTAGAAGGTGTTATTAGTTGGATACGCTATAACACAAGTGTATGATCACAAATGGGCCTTGGACCGGACCGACCCTTTGGGCTCGGGTTCAGGTTCAGTTAGTTTTGTAACTTGAAAATGGGTTTGGCCCAAATTCAAGTAATTGTTGGGCCTGATGAATCTAGACATTGGAGGTGTCCAGGTTCATGTGTGGATGAATCTAGATATTGGAGGTGTCTAGGTTCATGTGGCTTTTGGAGTTTGTAACTCCTCAAGTAGTGGTCATAAGTAAAGCCTTGTAACTCATGGGAGTTACATATGGTTAAATGCCCACTCTCTTATCTTTAATTTCCTACAAGTGTTGGAAATGATGGCCTATATAAGTCTTAGGCGTTTTGCTGCATTGAGGGGGTTAGAAGGAAGAGATGAAGTCAGAATACACAGAAAAATCGCATATCTCTGCATATTTTTCAAGTGTCGGCAAAAGTGTCATATCTTTTCGACGAATATTTTCAAGAACATTTCCTTCTGCACTCGTGTCCAACAGCCAGTTCTCGCATCTTCGAGTTCGAAAGGTGCCTTTGTGTCAGTGGTGCTACTGTACACAAAGGAGGTTAAGTCGTTTTATCTTTGGGGACATTACGTCAAACCGTGAGCACTAGCCGGGACGTATTTGTCTTGCGGATAGAGTTCTACTCGACTCCCGGCAAACCAAATGGAAATCAGCTCTTGCTCTTTTTCATTTTTGTTGTCGTCTAATTTTTGGTTTTCCATTTTTACCATACGTTTTTTTGTCTTGCTAGTAATTTAAAAATCTGCGGATATATGCAACATGAACGTACATATAAAAATTTGTCGAATGTAAAACGGTTAGTACTAATCTAATTCCGGCTTATAAGTTATACTGATTGTCTTTTTTTTTTTAACAGGTAACAAAAGCCTAAAAGAATAATTTATTTGTTATAACATAAAAAATAGGGGTGTTAATTTGGGTTGGGTCCGGGTTCGTAGGTCTGGGTTCGCAGGTCCGCGTGTCAGAAACAGTCGACTCAGACCCGATCTATTTAACTATTCGTGTCAGAATCTTGAACCCGGACCCGACCCTCCCCTGGCACTGCCCATGTCCCTAATCTCTTTGTTTGGTTTGGGTTAAAAACTCTGCTTTCCAGACCAGGTCTAATTTCCGTTGTTCCTAGAGTTTTAAGAGTTTGGAACCACAATGATGTTGTCCATAGATCAAATTATTTTGTGGATTGGATTTCACTTGACTGCCTACGGTTCCATTGCGTGTGCTCGGGGTAGAAGTTTTGTATAAATGTATCGCCATGCTATTAAGTATTTTGATTTAAGTTATTTTATTTCTAAGAGGTGCTTATTTCACAGGTAACCCGGACCCGACCCGCTTAACCAATCTAGGAATATTATTTTTATATACATTTAATAGTTTTAGCTGAATAAATTTAGTTTTTTAAAACCAATTACTATCATACTGTCACAACCACTTCATAATACAAAATTGAATAGAAATAAAAGATAAAGATAGTGGTAGGTGTTGGGGATAATGGAAGAAAAAAGTGGAGAAAGTGGAGAAAAATGAAGAAAAAGAAAATAGAAAGTGGGAGATAGTGGGAAAAATAGATTAATAAAAAGAAAGAATAAAAGATGATGGGGAGGATTAGTTTGAAGGAGAGATCGGGTAAGAGAAGAAATAAGAGAAGAGAAGAAGAAAGAAAGAAAAGAAAACAAGAGGAAAGAAAGAGAAAAAAAGCAGAAAAAAAGAGAGGAAATGAAGGAGGAAACAAGGAAAATACAAGAAGTATAATCCAATTTGCAGTACAAATTATCCGAAGAGTTTGAAGGTTTCTTAATTATTTCTTTAGTTTCATAATGAATTTGGTTAAGTTTTACTAATCCTATTATATAATAATTTATGTATAGATTCTATTGAGTAGAAGTCGGGGTGAATTTTATCTTAGTTGATCCGAGTCATCCGACAAACCAGGCAAGTAATCTCTCTAGTCTCCACGTACAATTATTAAGGTTACCTGAATTGAGATTGTTGGGTTAGTATATTATATGGATTCATGTGATTGATAACTGGAATTAATTATTATTTCGCTGGAAGTTATTATTTTTACAAGAAGGACAACGTAAATATGCGCAGATGAACAAACTATTTTGGAAACCATCCCACCGCTAATCTGAGTTGATGAACCTTGTTTCTAAAATCTATACATAAACCTTAGATATGTAGTCCTAATTCTATTTTGATTCTTAAACAACCAAAACCCCTTCAACCTACTTTTGATGTATTCCCATAAGTACAATTATTAAGGTTGTGGAAATTCATACGTGTCAATTTACACTTAATAAATCAAATATGTATTAATAATCATATCTATAGTCTTCACAGATTAATGAGTTGATAAGTTAAATTTAATCTAAAACATGTCTAGCATATATATATATATATATATATATATATAAATAAATATATATAGATGGAGTAGTAGTTGTTTGTTATAATCTCTCACATCAGTGCCATTGAATCTTAATTACCAGAGTAATTTAAATGTGGTGATCATTATATATATAGTTACATGTTTTATATTCTTAACTTGTTGATTTTGGAATTGAGAAAATAAGCATTTAACTTCTTTTAATAGTCGATAAATTGTAGGAAATTCCCTAATTAATTGAACGCAGGGTTTTCCATAGTTAGTTGAATATAGTGTTTGATTATCAAATTGTTCAAGTTAATGAAATTTAATTATTATGCTATGCGGTTATGTTATTCTCGCATTCATACACAAAGATTAAGTAAAGTCAAGTTTTAAAGTTTAGAAGTAATATTTTTAAAGAAATGGGAAATGGGCGCGGGAGACCGGCGTTTCGACAATGTGCCGTTTGTGGCTAATGTTAATGTTTAAGGAAATGGGCATTCGGGCAATATATTAATCGAGTTCCAAATAACAAGGCCCACTGCGACCCTGATTAGAACAATGTGTCACCAAGTAAGCTCACGTCCTAAGAACGTTTTACGGAAAGAAAGATAAGTTTTAAGTATGAATGTGAAAGTTTTTTTTTAAGAAAACGTAATGTTTTACAAAGATATGTAAGTTAAGTTATTGCATTAGGCATGAATTCATGTATGAGATTATTTGTTGAGCTTCTTCAAGCTCATCCCACGAATGTTTAATAATTTCAGATGAGAACCTTGACGAGGAAGGAGATGGCGCAGCGCAGTGACTCGCGAACCCACGTCTTTCATGATTTTCATGTTTTTTTTTAGTTTCTAAAAAAAGAAGTAAGTTTGTATTTTAATTTCTATTGAGATGTTGACTGTCATTTTTATTTTATTATGTATGTTTCTGGATTGATAATTGTTTCAAGTATTAGTCTTTATTCCCGCTGTAAACTTTGAAAACGAAGTAAAGTTTTATTATTCCGTATTTTTAAGAAAATTTTAAAGTATTTCTATTATAATTACTTATTTTCGCATAAAAATTCAATAAGCTAGAAGGTGCTACATTTAGTGGTATCAGAGCCGAGACTTTATCAATTCTGTAGACTTCAAAAGTTTTTCTTTAGAAAATATTTTAAGTCAAAAAAAAAGTCATGGGTTCTAAGTCACGCTTCGAGCATCTCCCTCCGTAATTTAGTAAGGATTACATTTACTGTCATTATTAATTGATATATTTTTATTTCTATGAGATGTATGCGTGTATGAAATTGATTGTTGTTTGAATTGAATAGAAAATTGATGAACTTGATATTTTTTCTAAAAAAAATTTTATTTTATATGCAAATAAAATTATTCACATTATTTTACTTCAAATTCCAACGTGATTGTTATAATGATACTATTCCGCATTAAGTTATACCGTATTAGAAGAATACTAATGATTACTTACACTAAGTTAGAAAATAATATTAGAATGGAACATATGATTGCAAGAATTTAATGAACTTAATAAACTTATTTCAGTTATATAAAATGAATCGCAATACTCGCTTGACTCACCAAGACGGTAATGGTTCCAACACCAACAATGCTCAAGGGACTCCCCTGACTGTCGAGGCTCTCTTGCAAGCTTTGACTACTTTTGGTGATACTAACCAGACTAGAAGTGTTGAAATCCCTGAAAGAAACTGGTTATCGGACTTTCTTAGGTTATCTCCGCCATCTTTTGCGGGTACCATTGATCTTATTGAAGCTGAAGGATGGCTTACTGAGATGCGAAAAATCTTTTCCGTAATTGACTGTACTGATGAGGAACGTGTTAACTATGCAACGTTTGTGCTTAAAGGCGATGCATATGATTGGTGGAGGATGGTGCAACATCAGATAGAGGGTGACACTAGCCCTTTTACTTGGAAAAGGTTCACAGACGTCTTCTATGATAAGTACTTTCCTAGGAGTGTTCACCAACATAAGGAAATAGAATTTATACAGTTGGAACAGAGGAATCGTACAGTGGCCGAATATGAAGCAGAAATTGCCAAATTATCCAAATTTGCTCTTGACTTGGTTGCTACTGAGGAATGAAGAGCCAGACGATTTGAAGAAGGGCTCCGATCCCAAATCAAGCTTGCAGTGACTCATTTTGAGCTTACTACTTATCGCGAAGTTATCAATAAATCTATGTTGGTGGAAAGGGCTCAATCTGTGAATCGGGAAGAGATGAGGATCCAACAAGGAGGACAAAAGTTCAAAAGGGAGAACCCAAATGTTTGGAATAATAATGGTTAGATAAGAAAGCAAGTACAAGTTCCACAGGGTGCCTCACATAATAAACAACTGACAACTGTTTGCACTAAATGCGGCAAGTCACATCGGGGAGAATGTTTGTTTGGTACATGAGTTTGTTTTAATTGTAAGAAGCCTGGACACATAACTTTAAACTGCCCAGAGAGAAAGAAGCCCACTCAGGCTAGAGTGTTCACAATGACACAAATAGAAGCTGAGGAAGCAACAGACGTGGTGGCCGCTAATGAATTAATTCTTGCATTTTTCTTCCGAATTTCATATCATTATGTTCATGCATATTTTGAGTATGTAATTATTTTGTAGGATCTATGCATGTTTGTGGTATACCTACTTATGTGTTAATTGATTATGGTGTTTCGCACTCCTTCGTGAACTCCAAATTTGCAATGAACCTGTCCAATTATGCTACTTCGTTGGACACTCTTTTCAGCATATCAACTCCATCAGGGGATGTTATGAACTCAACCTTAGTTTACACTAATTGTCCAATTTCCATTAATGGGAGAGAGTTATCTGTTGATCTTATTGGGTTGAATATCCATGACTTCGATGTCATTCTCGGAATGGATTGGTTGTCCAAACATCACGCAATAATCGATTGCCGAGCTCGAAGGGTAGTCTTTTATTTTCTTCAAGACTCCCAATTATTCTTTCAGGGAGTCTCATCAAAACCTGTTAACCCTATCATCTCAGCTATAAAGGCTCGTAAACTCTTGAACAAAGATTGTGAAGCCTATCTAGCCTCAATAACTAATGTTTCAAAAGAATGTCCTTCTATTGATCAAATTTCTATTGTCTGTGAGTATCCCGATGTATTTCCTGAGGATCTTCATTGCGTTCCGCCAGAGAGGGAGGTGGAATTTGTCATAGAATTAGTGCCTGGAACGATAGCTATATCCAAGGCACCATATCGAATGGCTCTTGCCAAACTGAAAGAACTCAAGGAACAACTACAAGATTAGCTCGATAAAGGATTCATCAGACCGAGTTTCTCACCTTGGGGTGCACCAGTCTAATTTACCGAAAAGAAGGATGGAACGATGAGGTTGTGTATTGATTATCGTGAACTTAACAAGGTGACCATCATGAACAAATACCCTCTTCCAAGAATTGAGGAATTATTTGACCAACTTCAGGGTCCTGGGTATTTTTCTAAGATCGATTTGAGATCAGGCTACCATCAATTGCGCATTCGAGAAGAAGACATTCAAAAAACTACATTTCATTCTCTCTACGGTCACTTTGAATTCCTTGTCATGCCTTTTGGTTTGACTAATGCTCCAGCCGCATTCATGGACTTAATGAATCGAGTCTTTTCTGATTATCTTGATAAATTCATCATAGTCTTTATTGACGATATCATTATCTATTCTCAGTTGAAGAAAGAGCACGAACAACATTTTAAACTAGTATTGCAAAGACTCCGAGAGAAAAAGTTATTTGCAAAATTCAGTAAATGCAAGTTCTGGTTAGACAGTGTTCCTTTCTTGGGACATATTGTTTCTGGAGAGGGAATTTCTATAGATCCTAGCAAGGTTGATGTGGTGAAAAATTGGCCTACACCAAAGAACGTGGGAGAGATCTGCAGCTTCCTTGGGTTAGCTGGCTACTACAGAAGATTCATCGATGGTTTCTCTGAGATCTCCGCTCCACTAACAACTAACGAGGAAGAACACTAAGTTTCAATGGGATGACAATTGTGAAAAGAGCTTCACGGAGTTTAAAGAAAGATTGACGATGGCTCCAGTTCTTACACTGCCAAATGGGATTGATGGTTTTATTATCTACAGTGATGCATCGTTGAAGGGTTTATGTTGTGTTCTTATGCAACATGGGAAAGTAATTGCATACGCTTCTAGACAACTGAAAGATTATGAGAAAAATTATCCAACTCACGATCTGGAATTAGCAGCTGTGGTTTTTGCATTAAAAATATGGCGACACTACTTATACGGGGCTAGGTGTGAAATTTACACCGATCATAAAAGTCTAAAATATTTCTTCACTCGGAAAGAACTTAACATGAGACAATGCAGATGGCTCGAACTAGTGAAGGACTATGATTGCATTATCAATTACCATCCGGGTAAGGCCAACGTGGTAGCAAACATTTTGAGTCGTAAAGGTCAATGATCCATTTCTACTTTGCATGTGATTCAACAGCCGTTGTTAAAGGACATACAAAACCTTGAGTTGGAAATTATTCCCCGAGAAAAGATGAGTTATTTGGCTACCTTGAGTTTACAACCGTCAATTCTGGGAAGGATAAAAACTGTACAACTAGATGACGCAAAGTTAAACAAGATTCGTTCAGAAGTCATTGAAAAAAAGCGACATGATTATGTGATCTCAAGAGATGGAACTTTACGTTTGGGTAATATACTCGTAGTCTCCAACAATGAAGACTTGAAGCTAGAGATTATGAAGGAAGCTCACAACTCACCTTACTCTATTCACCCAAGAAGTACGAAGATGAAACATGATCTCACCAAACATTTTTCATGGGTTGGCATGAAAAAGGATGTGGCATTATATGTCCAGAGGTGTCTTACCTGTCAACAAGTCAAGACTGAACATCAAAGACCTTCCGGTCTTTTGCAACCACTAATGATTCCTGAGTGGAAGTGGGAACATGTTGGTATGGATTTTGTTATGGGACTACCAAAGATGAAAATGGGATTCGACTCTATCTGGGTTATAGTTGACCGTCTCACCAAGTCCGAACATTTTCCACCAGTAAAAAGGACGCACAACATGGAGAAATATGCAGAACTATATATAGATGAGATAGTTTGATTGCATGGAGTGCCATTGTCTATTGTGTCGGATAGGGACCCTAAGTTTACCTCTGCTTTCTGGAAAAGCCTACACCGAGCTATCGGTACTCAGTTGAGTTTTCGTACAACTTTTCATCTGCAAACCGATCGACAATCAGAGAAAATCATTAGAACACTCGAAGATATGCTCCAAGCATGTGTGATAGATTTTAGTGGTACTTGGGATAAATTTTTACCACTAGTGGAATTTTCGTACAACAATAGCTATAAGAGTTCTATTGGGATGGCTCCTTATGAGGCTTTGTACGGAAGAAAGTGTCGATCACCAGTGCATTAGGATGAAGTTGGTGAGAGAAAACTAATAGGACCTGAGTTGGTCCAACAGACAGCTGAAGTAGTTGAGAAAATCCGACAAAGAATGAAAACTGCTCAGAGTCATCAAAAGAGCTATGCCGATAAGAAAAGAAAGCCATTAAAATTTTCTATTGGAGATGATTTTTCTTAAAGTGGCACCAATGAAAGGTGTTGTGAGGTTTGGAAAGAAGGGGAAGTTAAGTCCACGCTATATTGGACCATTTGAAATTTTAGAGAGGATAGGTAGTTTGGCATATCGAATTGCCTTACCCCCAGCACTATCTGGAGTTCACAATATCTTTCATGTTTCGATGCTTAAGAAGTACATTCCAGATCAATCACACATTTTAAGTTACGAGTCACTCAATATACGTGACAATCTGGCATGTGAAGAAACACCATTTAGAATTGTGGATAAGATTGAGAAGGAGCTTATAAGAAAGAAAGTTATATTAGTTATGGTCCAATGGATGAATCACACTATAGAAGAAGTTACGTGGGAACACGAAGATGAGATGCGTGTTCTATATCCCCAACTATTTGGTAAGCAATGAGCTTTTAATATACGATGTATTTTCGCACAATAGAATATTTTTTATATAGTTGTAAGTTTCGAGGACGAAACTTTTTATAAGAAGGGGAATAATGTCACACCCACTTCATAATACAAAATTGAAAAGAAATAAAAGATAAAGATAGTGGTTTGTGTTGGGGATAATTGATAAGGGTCTTTTTATGCATGTTTTATGTGTATAATTGAGTATGATTTGAGTTATTTCATTGTTAGTTTCATAAATTTTTTATTGTGCATAGTTCATATTACTCCGAGGTGCTTTTATTGGTGTAGATTGATGATTCAGAGCTGTTTTTCGTGAATTTTAGGCCATGGTTTTATGTCAAAACATACCCCAGGGTTTATGGATGCAAAAGCACTCAAATTCCCAAGCTAAACGCGTCATTTCGGGGTATTTTGAGCCGAACACGGCCTGGGTGTGCTTTCGAACATGGCCGTGCTTTTGATGGGCCAAAAACGAGCAAAAATAAGGCCACGACGTGCCAAACACGGCCTGGCCGTGCTTTTGAAGCACAGCCGTGTTCGGCAAAATCCGCGAACACGGCCTGGCCGTGGTTTTAAGCACGGTTGTGCTTTTCTTCCAGTCTGGAACATTATTTTGGCGGAAATTATGGAAGCTTTCCCTTTTTGCTTTTGGACAACTTTTGTACAACTTTTACATCTCATTTTGCTGCATTAAGTCTCATTATTTCCTCAATTATCATATGAAAACAAGGACTCAACAACCCAACTATGGAAGTGGAGCAATTATTTGTCAAAAGATGACATTGTTAATGTATTCTTTCACAACAACAATGTCTATAAAAGCAATGAGTTTGGGTTGGAGGAGGCATTCCATTGATTGTAATTCATTCATTCATTCACTCTAAGTTTCAAAAGCAAAATACATTGAGAGGATAAAAGAGAGGTAGAGTTGGAAGTTGAAGAGCAATCAACCAAGGAGAAAGTCTTGTATTGGTCTTGAATAAGAGCTAAGTACACCGTGTTCATTTTATTTAAATCTTCTTGTATAATATACTCTTTTGTCAAAGCCATGTGTATCTAAATTTCTAGTGTTTGAATGTAATGAACTCTAGAATGAATTTGTGATTAAGGCTTGTATGTTTTTAATAAAATCTTCATGTTTTATGTGATTCACTTATATTATGCTTTATGCATTCGAATTGGTATATGCGCAATATTGATTTGAAGTTTATTTTTCATCCAGAAATCGAGAGATTCATGGTGAAATGGAACCTATATAAGTGAAAAGAGTTGCATGCAATCCTAGATATAGGACGACATAAATCTTCTGGATTAGGGTCAAACCTAATATGGAAATTCATAAATCGTTATAATGCAATCTTGAGGGTTTTAACTAGAAAGAGATTTCAGTTAATCAACTTGAGGTTAGTAGTTCTTCGCGCTCGATAGAGGGTTTAACTTAAATCGGGAATTTCTACGGTCCATGAAACATGAGATTTTATTAAAAGAGGTTGGTTTTTACTTAAGGGCTTATGGTTGTATTTTTATCTTGTTTAATCACAAAAACGTTCTAGAGGGATTTACATTCAAACACATTTCTAGCTCTTGACTTCTTATTCTATAATCTACTTTTATTTGATCTGTTGTAAGTTGTGATTATTTCAAATTCTTTATTTTTCATTTTCCATTTTTTAACAAACAAAAACTCTGAAAATTGTTAGATTAGATAACAAAAAGACGGTAATTATTAGCACTTACAATCCTCGTGGGAATGACACTCGGTAATCAATAATCTATACTATAAAATGATAGGTGCACTTGCCTACGGTTTTCTAGAGTAGCTTTTGAGCCATCAAGTTTTTGGCGCCGTTGCCGGGGATTGTAATATTAAAACACTTTATTTTTGTTAATCTAATCATTTATTTTATTTTACCATTGCCTTTCATCTTATTTATCTTCGTAAGTCTTGGATTACACTTATCCTCTTTATTTACCGCAGTGCATGCCTACTCATCGCCGAATTTGGAAGCGCGAGACCGCCGGTAGCAACACAGAGGAAAGTACTAATACAGACCACGAGGAGGATATTAACGAAGGCAAGAATCCTGATATGGTGGATGAACAACAAAGAACCATGTACGACTACGCCAAGCCATCTATGGACGACATGTCATCAAGTATCGTAAGGCCCGTTGTTGCCGCCAATAATTTTGAGATCAAACCAAATGTTATTCAAATGATGCAACAATTTGTTCAATTTGACGGCCTACCAGATGAAGATCCCAATAACCACATCGCGAATTTCCTCGAAATTTGCGATACCTTTAAGATCAATGGGGTCTCTGATGATGCCATCCGTTTACGCCTATTCCCATTTACTCTTCGGGGACGGGCTAAACATTGGCTAAACACTTTACCAAAGGGAACAATCATAACATGGAGCATTATGGCTGAAAAATTCCTTTTAAAGTATTTTCCACCAGCCAAAACTGCACGACTGAGGAATGAAATTTCTTCATTCACTCAAGAAGACGATGAGACTTTGTGCGACACCTGGGAAAGATTCAAGGAGTTATTTCGGAAATGCCCACATCGTGGCCTCCCTATTTGGATGCAAGTCCAAACATTTTATAATGGGCTACTCTCGTCAACGAGACAAATGATTGATACGGCAGCTGGGGGAACATTGAACAATAAAACACCAGAAACCGCCCAAGATTTAATAGAGGGAATGGCCATGAATGGCTATCAATGGAAATCCGTACGAGGTAAACCTAACAGGACAGTGGGTGTATACAATGCAGATGCAGTGGTTACACTAGCTGCACAGGTCGAAGCTTTGACCCAAAAAATCGACGATCTAGCGGCTCCTAAACCACCACCACCACACGTTTTATCTTGTGAAACTTGCGTAGGATCGCATAATCATCAGGAATGCCCACACACAATACCGCAATCTGAACAGGCCAATTACGTTGGGAATCAAGCCAGAAATTACCAAATAATCCTTACAACAACACATACAATCCTGGGTGGTGACAACATCCTAATTTCGGTTGGGGAAATCAAGGTCAACCACGACCAATCATAATCTACACACGTCTCCCGGAGTTCAACCAAATCAAGGTAAGCCTAACTTGGAAGAACTTATAACAAAGTTTGTGCAATCAACAGATACCCGATTCCAGGCCATGGAAACATCCTTGAGAAATCAAGAGGCATCTATCCATAATTTGGAAAACCAAACAGACAGATTGCAAAAATGATTTCTGAAAATCCACAAGGAAGTTTGTCGGGTAACACTAAGCCAAACCCAAGAGAGCACCTAAAGGCAATCACCATCAATGCTCCACATGAGCATAACACTCTCATGCAGAAATATGTGGGGGATGACAAACCCGTGAAAAAGGTGGTTGTAGAATACAAGCCCAAGATCCCTTACCCAAGTTTAACTGAAGAAGATAGAAGGGAGGACAAATTTGGTAAGTACCTTGATTCTTCCAAGCAATTGCATACCAATATTCCATTTGTTCAACCTCTTTCAAAGCATTCTATGGATCTAAATGACATCATTCTTAATGAAAATAAGCTTAACAAATTATCAAATGTGCAATTGAATGATAAATGTTCTTCCAATGAATTACCACAAAAATTTAATGATCCAGGAAGCTTTATTATCCATTGTACAATTGATGGTTTACCTGTTGATAGGGCACTAGCAGACTTAGGAGCTAGTATCAGTGTGATGTCTTATGATACATTCAAGCATATGGGATTAAGTGAACTGAAACCTACTAGGATGGACATTCACTTAGCCGATAAATCGATTAAACATCCTAGAGGTATTATTAATGATGTGTTAGTCAAGATTGATAAATTCATGTTCCCAGTTGATTTTGTTATTCTTGACATGCATGATGATATTAATGTTCCTCTAATTCTTGGGCTTCCTTTCTTGGCTACGGCGAAATCTATCATTGATGTGCATGAGAGAAAATTAACTTTGAGAGTGGGGGATGAACAAGTAATTTTTAAAATTCATGTTGAAATTGATAAGGATAATACTTGTTCTTTTGTTGACTTAGTTTTCTTGAGTAATGTGAAAACTAAAAATCTCTTGGAGAAAAAATTTGATCAAAGTGCAGGCCAACTCATGAAAAATAATCTCCTTAGGAGACTTATTTCCAAAATAGAGACCCGAAAGGTCAAAGAGCATATTTTGAAGCTTGAAGTTGGAGGTAATGCTACTAAATGCCCAAGGGATTTTCATAAGTCCAAGGCTCCACCCTACTAATCTCCACATTTGGGTAAACGGTCCAGCTATACGACTTTAAAGAAGCGCTATCCGGGAGGCAACCCGATGTTGTGTGCATTTTTTTATTTTATTTTCTTTCAAATTAATCACAAATCTTTAGAGTCATTTCAAATCACATTTTGATTGTTTTGAGTCATTTTTACAATGTAAAAAAATACACAGGCATGCCGTGTTTGAGAACACGGCCGTGTTCGTCATTCAAATAGCGAACACACTCTGGCCGTGTTCGTCATTCAAATAGCGAACACACCCTGGCCGTGTTCAACAGTCTAAGGCCATGTTCTGAGTTTACGTACGAAACACGGCCAAGCCGTGTTTAATAACATGACCGTGCTTTTATTTTCAAGAAAAAAAACTGGGTCAAAAAAATGCGTACAGAACACGGCCAATTCAAAACGGTCGTGTTTTAGTTCTAAAAAAAAAGAAGAGAAAACAATTTTTTTTTCTTCTTTATTATCTTACTTGGGAATATTTGAGATTTCATGGTATTAGAGTTTTTTGTTGCTTATCCTTGATTAGGTATGAAGATGCCAATGAAGGTCCCGTACTAAACAACCCAATGATCGCTCAACACCGATTTCACTCTTATAGTAAGGTCGTATTTTTCTTTTTTCACCTCTTTTATTTTCTTCTAGCGTGGTTAATTTTTTAGTGTTGTGTTTGTGTTCGTTCATCTCTTTCTTTCACATTGAGGACAATGTGAACCTTTAAAGTTGGAGGTTGGTGCAATTACATTCTTAGAATGCTTGTGTGCTTGTTCTGAGTCTGTGTGTGCTTGTTTTTATTTTGAGTCTATCGACAAGATGTATAATTTTTTTAACAAATTGAGTGTTTGCTAGTCAATAACTTGGCCCAATTACACCAAAATTAACTTTTTAATTTGTGTTTTCAATGTGAAGCAATTGATTGTCTAGGATAGATTGACGTGGATACGGGCTAAATTTTGACGAGATTTCCAACACCATAATACTTGATGTGTTAAGGCATTTACGACAATACTTAGTGTTATGAACGTTCGAGAATTCATGATTTAGTGGTGGTTAAATAGTTGTTAAACCACTTGTGGGAAAAAAAACTGAAAAAAAAGGAAAAGAAAAAAAAGAAAAAAAATGAACCAATCGAGGTTATACTCCTCTATTTGTTGTTTCTTAGTAACTAAGAACATTCATGAGCCCCATGTTTGTCTTTTACGTAAAATGGCGACACAAATATGAGTATGGGAAACCACTCTAGGAGTGTTTGAACGAAAATTCAAAATATAAACCTAGTGGAAGAATGCCTCGAAAGATCCTACAAAAAAAAAGAAAAAAAAAAGAAAATCGAAAGAGAGAATGTATATAAAAGTTCAAGAAGCTTGGTTGTATGACTAGTAAGCTAACTACAATGATCTATTGAATTCTTGTATTTTCATGACATTATTGAATTGAAGTTATTCATAACTATCAATATTTGTGGAGTGATGATTTCAAGTTTGAATAATGCCTGCTGATATTACGGTCTTTCTTGACAGTTGATCGCTTTGCAAAACTGTGTTTTTACTGAATGGTTAATTCGGGTTGAGAAGGCTAAGAACTTGACTGCTTGTGTTCAATGTGTTGAAAAAAATCCTTGTGTGTTGTAATTTATTGGATCATTCTTTTTTATTTAATGTTTTGCTTGAAGACAAGCAAAGTTCAAAGTTGGAGGTGGTTTGATAAGGGTCTTTTTATGCATATTTTACGTGTATATTTGGGTATGATTTGAGTTATTTCATTGTTAGTTTCATAAATTTTTGATTGTACATAGTTCATATTACTCTGAGGTGCTTTTATTGGTGTAGATTGATGATTCGGATCTATTTTTGGTGAATTTTGGGCCATGGTTTCATGAAAACATACCCCGGGGTTTATGGATGCAAAACACTCAAATTCCCAAGCTAAACGTGTCATTTTGGGGCCTTTTGAGCCGAACACGACCGGGCGTGCTTTCGAACATGGTCGTGCTTTTGATGGGCCAAAAACGAGCAAAAATACGGCCACGACGTGCCAAACACGGCCTGGCCGTGCTTTTGAAGCACGGTCGTGTTCGGCAAAATCCGCGAACACGGCCTGGCCGTGGTTTTAAGCACGGCGTGCTTTTCTTCCAGTCTGGGACATTGTTTTGGCGGAAATTATGGAAGCTTTCCCTTTTTGCTTTTGGACAACTTTTGTACAACTTTTACATCTCATTTTGCTGCATTAAGTCCCATTATTCCCTGAATTATCATATGAAAACAAGGACTCAACAACCCAACTATGAAAGTGGAGCAATTATTTGTCAAAAGATGACATTGTTAATGTGTTCTTTCATAACAACAATGTCTATAAAAGCCAATAGTTTGGGTTGGAGGAGGCATTCCATTGATTGTAATTCATTCATTCATTCACTCTAAGTTTCAAAAGTAAAATACATTGAGAGGATAAAAGAGAGGTAGAGTTGGAAGTTGAAGAGCAATAGAGGAGAAGGCTTGTAGCTCAACATCATTGCAATCAACCAAGGAGAAAGTCTTGTATTGGTCTTGAATAAGAGCTAAGTACACCGTGTTCATTTTATTTAAATCTTCTTGTATAGTATACTTTTTATCAAAGCCATGTGTATCTAAATTTCTAGTGTTTGAATATAATGAACTCTAGAATGAATTTGTGATTAAGGCTTGTATGTTTTAATAAAATCTTCATGTTTTGTGTGATTCACTTATATTATGCTTTATTCATTCGAATTGGTATATGCGCAATATTGATTTGAAGTTTATTTTTCATCCGGAAATCGAGAGATTCATGGTGAAATAGAACCTATATAAGTGAAAAGAGTTGCATGCAATCCTAGATATAGGACGACATAAATCTTCTGGATTAGGGTCAAACCTAATATGGAAATTCATAAATCGTTATAATGCAATCTTGGGGGTTTTAACTAGAAAGAGATTTTAGTTAATCAACTTGAGGTTAGTAGTTATTCGCGCTCGATA
Organism: Rehmannia glutinosa; assembly: GCA_016081115.2. Taxonomy (NCBI): domain Eukaryota; kingdom Viridiplantae; phylum Streptophyta; class Magnoliopsida; order Lamiales; family Orobanchaceae; genus Rehmannia; species Rehmannia glutinosa. Next base: position 39,734,264 of record CM071936.1, on the reverse strand, counting down.
GAGGATTTAACTTAAATCGGGAATTTCTACGGTCCATGAAGCATGAGATTTTATAAAAAGAGGTTGGTTTTTACTTAAGGGCTTATGATTGTATTTTTATCTTGTTTAATCACAAAAACGTTTGTTCGCCTTATTTTTAGCTTCACCGCAATTGTACGGTGTAGTTTATAGAATAGGGTAAGCAAGGTCGTATCCACGGAGACTAATAAATTAATATGCTAAGTATTGAACCAAGATAGTCTTATTTTTATTTAGACGATCGAAATTTGATGATTGTTGTATCGAGATTAAGACAATTTAAATCACTAAAACACAAGATTAAAGTAATACAAATGATAGAAGTATCAAGATAATGAAATGGATTTCCGAGTTAAGGTTTCGATTAATAATTCTCTTGTTGTCCGGTTTAATCAAGCCACGTTATTATCAATATTCCTATAAGACGATCACAAAGCTATTTTATCCTCCCTCTCGAGATGCATATAAAACGTAGATTGAAATACTTATGCTAGCATCTCTACTCAACATGAAGCATTCAACTCCCAAAAGTTTAAAAGATCAAATGTCATCACAAATATTTACAAACCTCTCGATTCATGCAAATATTTGTGTCGAGTATTCAAGATCTAATATTGAAACTCATCTCTCGAATTATGAATCAATATATCAAACAAGTTAAATCATTGATCAAGTGATAAAACAAGAATAAGCTCAAAATACTCAAATAGGCTTCAAGATAATAACGTCAACTAAGATTAAAACATCCAACAAGAGTTCATTAATCTACTTCCAAAACCCGGAAATCTCTAGAGTTTAGCTACACATGATTAAACAACTTATAAACAAAGTGTTCAAAGCCATTACACATGAAAATGAAAGATTGAAACTAAAAGAGAAGCAAGAAAAACTTAGGAATGTCGACAATCTCTCGATATATCTCCGTTCTTCAAGCTCCGATGCAACCCGATTGTCTCCTTGATATCCTCCTCCAAGATTTGACTCTTGTCTTGTGTTGTAGATCCCAAAAATGCCAGAATATCCTTGTGTGCGCCCCCCAAAAAGCCTTTTTATACCCACCATCAAGTTTAGGGCATAATCTCAGTGCAGACATGGGATTCAGTAGCAGATGCACGGGTGGTGCGCCCACGCACGGGTTACCGTGCGCCACCCTGTTGAAATAATCAAAGTCTCTGTAGGGCGCACGGGTGGTGCATCGGAGCACGGCCTACCCGTGCGCCATCCCGGTGAAATCATTTATCCTCTGTAGGACGCACGGGTCATGCGTCGATGCATGGGCTACCCGTGCGCCATCTTTGCAGCTCTCCACTTATCTTTATACGGGGGTGCACGGGTGGTGTATGAGGCACGCCCAACCTGTGTGCCCCCTGTCTTTTCGTAGACGCTCAACTTTCGCTCTTTTAGGCTTCACTTTTCGTATACCCACTCAATTCTCCGAGTTTCCACTTTGCTATCTTCGTATTTGTATTCAATTTGCTTCAAATATCATGAAATTCCTACAAAATAAGCAAAGTGTAATATCTTTTCCACAAGGAGTGAATATGTAACATTTAACGCGAGTATGTGCATGTTTACCCATCATTATAGCTAGAAATACGCCTCAAAATACATGCAAAACTCACACCTATCAAAATCCCCCAAACTTAAACTGTTGACCGTCCCGATCAACAATATTTAGAACACGATAAAGCACAATAGGGAGATAAGAATAAAAGCGCACACAACGGATCCAAAAAGAAATTCATATTGTTCATCATGAATGTCAAGCAACAAACCAATCAAGCCTCAAATATCTGATCAAAGAACACGCCTCAAGTAAAACAAAGTGAAATGCTCTGAAGTCCAACTCTCAAAGTTAAGTGTATACTCTCATCTCACGAGGATATAGGACGTGTTTACGCTCAAATCAATTCGATGTCGCAAAATTACCATAGGCTTGCAATTCGTCTCATATCTCCGCCACGAGAGTGTATGCAATTTGTGAATCAGAAAGGACTTTCTCATAAGGTTGTAATGAAGGCTCTTTGGTTTAGGTAGAAAATTTTGGATAAAGTGACTCAAACTCGAGTATATAGAACGATGAGCATATCAATCATTTTCATTATAATCCCATATGCTACTCCAATCATCCCTCATTTTTTTATCAACTTTATTTATCTCCATTTCCTTTCTTTCTTTTGAGAATCGCCTCAAATCACAATCCTTCACCCCCCAAGTTTATCAACTTTTCAATTTTTCATTTGTGCATTTTCAACACTTCTTTTTCAACTCCTTTCTTTCCTCTTTTTGTTCCATTTAACCAAGTACGCCCAATTATCTTATTTTTCAATTTCCACCCATTCAACCTCATTCATTCCCTTTACTCAACGCTTATACATTCGAGTTTAAGGTGATGGATATATTAAGATCAAAGGTTAAATTTTGTGGTTATCAAAGAAATAGGCTATAGGCTCAACTTGGCTAACTAGGAATTTCAACATCTTTAGGTAAGTAAAAGGCTTGAAAGGCTAGCAAAGATGGCCTTTAATCACATTCACAATTCGCATACACATGTGGCCTTGACAGAGATACCCAAGCAAGTTCTAGAATTCTGACAACACGAATGATACCCTCAATCACAACAAGACTGCACAAGATATAAGCGAGTAAAGGCTCAAAGCTCACAGGCTTGTCAAAATGTAATTCAAAGCATCACACCAAGTTTTTCATATTAACATGCTCAATGTCATCTATTCAAGGCTCAATCAATTCATAACCAACATCCAATCTCAACAAAATGAATTCTCAATCAACACACAAACAACAAGTTGCAACATGCCCGGTCAACTCACTCTCTAACCACTACGAAAGCAATAGACGTGCTAAAGCTATAAACGTGCTCTAATGCAAATGCAACCTAGAATGCTCTAATGCAACTATATGAAAACGAAATGCATGATTTTTTTTTTTTAAGTATCCACACTTTTCATATATTAAAATACCATCTCTCCCCCAAACTAATTATAGTGTCCTAAGGGGAAAAAATAGAATTTCAATAACGAAAAGTGGGGATATACCTGAATCACTGCGGTGGCGGCGGTGGGAAGTGGCCTTGGGAAATATGCCACATTTGTAACTGTTGGAGCACTTGCCACGTCTCCTCAGAACGCCGATCATAGCGCTCGCTGAATGCTAGAAAATCAGCCCGATGTTGCCTCAAATCCTCCCCTTGTTGCCTCAACTCCTCTCCTTGCCGACGCAAGTCCTCCCCAAACGCATATAACATGTCGTGAAAATCAGTGCCGCGTTGGGGCCCTCCACCATGAGAAGTACCGGGATGATCCCCGCTGTGAGAACGTCGGGGTAATCGCCTCCGTGTGAGGACTCGGGTATATCATATCCAATTTGGGGGTGATGAGGTTCCACCCCCATTTCTTGTCCATGTATCTCATCCTCCTCCGCCACCATATCCTCTTCATCCAGGAAACCTTCAACTCTGCGCTTCTTTCTTGCCTCTATAGCCTCTGTAATTCGGTTATGTGCGTCAGAGTTCATTAGGAAGTTGGTGGTGTCCATCAATGTATCGACTGTGGTGTATGGCGGGTTAGGCAACGGAAATACATCACCTTTCTTTTGTAGAAGTACCAACGTGTTGTCTTCGTTTGCTATGAACTTCATGTGGTGCAACGATGCCAAATTAACCCGAGTGCTGCCCGGGATAGGCTCCAAGCCTCGGAAATCGACGTTGAAATGCCGGGCAATAGGGGTAATGAGGCCCCCTATAGAAATCGTACCCCCTTCCCGCCTAGCTAACTGCTCTATTTGCTCTGCGAAATTGACGGCTGTGTTGTAGGGGGTATTTGTTACCATACACCATAGTAGATATAGCTCTTTAGTAGTCATCCCTCCAATATTTTCTCGGGCGAACACGGAGGATGCAGTCACGCGTTGTATGTACCGGAAGACTGGATTCCGGATCCAAGAGGCTTTGGCGGTCCGGGCGGCATACAACATAGGCCCCATTTGTAGTGTTTCCACAAGCATTCTCCAGAAGTCATATTGGTCATAGTGGGGCATCGGGCGGGTACGAGCGTTCGTTGGAACCTCAAAAATGGTGTTCAATTGGGTCATAGACAGTTGTCTACGAACGTTCCCCAACTGAAATTTTATCATATATGGTTCAAAAGTCCCGCCTTGTTTGAGTACTTCCACGGTACTCAAAAACTCCAATGTATATCGTTTAAAGGTCGACCACCTTCGGCTCATGAAGTTCGTCCATCCAACTTTTGCGAATAGACGCCAAACGTCCTCATGTATCCCCAAAGTTTGGGTACAATCATCGTCGGCATAGCGGGATGGAGCTATTTGGCGACCGACCAAGCGATTCCATCGCTCAAGATCATCCGCGTTTGTCAATTCAACCCCATATGCCGCGGGACTATTTTGGTCGACCACTGGCGGTGTCACGTCGCATTGTGCCGCCCCGCGTGCACGTCTCCTTCCACCTTGGGGATTTCTTCGCTCGGCCATGGAGGATTTGTACCTGAAATACATTCCATTAGCATCCCAATATCATCAATGGCAACAACAAAGTAGGGGATTAAAGCTAACATATTAGGTGATGCAAATTCACTTCCCTACTTTACTTTGATCGATCAACTATCCTAAGCAAGAAAAAAATATGGCCATTCTAGACAAGTATTAGCTTAAACAATCATTGGCCATGCCTTATTCATCAACAATTCATCCAAAATCTCCTCAATTACACAAGCCCACAAGGTGTTTGATAAATTGCTTCAAAGCGTTTTTCATTCAAAACATAGCAAAAATACCAAAGCTAGCACCAATCTTGATTCTCATGACATAAATGACAAGAAATTCACAAAGAAAAACGAAGCTCTTACCGGATTTTTGAATTTCGAATCAAAGTGAAGAACTTGAACCCTAGGTGCCTTATCTTCAATTTTCTTCAATCACACTTGAATACAATGCAAATTGTGGTTCTAATGTGATGGGGGGGTGATTAAATGGGAGAATTTGGGTAGAAATTACAAGAAATTTCGAAGGCAATGAAAGAGGAAGTAATGGGCGCGCGAATAGGGGGATTTGGAGAAGAAGAACAGTTTAAAAACTGTCATATTTAAGCCCCTTCTGTACGGCGCACGGGTGGTGCGTCGAAGCACGGGCTACCCGTGCGCCACCCCGGTGAATTTTCCCAACTCTCTGCAGGGCGCACGGGTGGTGTGCCAACGCACGGGTAACCCGTGCGCACCTGTACAATAATTCAAAATATTTTTTTTTTAATAAAAAACACACAAAAATGAAACAAAAACACACAAATCATACTCATTAATAGAAACACACATATCAAATCACTCAAATCACACAAAATTGAAACTAAACACACATAAAAATGAAAGTCACACGAAAAACCGTTGGGTTGCCTCCCAACAAGCGCTATATTTAACGTTTTTAGCTTGACGCCTGTTTTGTTAAATTACGGGTCGCGCAAGGTGGTGGATGTCACCTCCTCTTGGTTTCCTCGGTGGAAGTAGTGCTTAATCCGTTGGTCGTTTACCTTGAAAGTCTCACCTTCTTTTGTCAACAATTCTACAATCCCGGGTGGATTCAATATTTTCTTTATCACGAATGGCCCCGACCACTTAGACTTGAGTTTTCCCGGGAAAAATTTAAGGCGTGAATTGAATAGGAGCACCGGTTCTCCCGGTAAAAACTCTCTTTTCTTGATCATCTTATCATGCCACCTCTTGGTTTTTTCCTTATAAATTTGGGAGTTTTCGTAAGCTTCATCCCGAAATTCTTCCATCTGATTCAAATGGAGCAACCTTTCCTCACCGGCCTTTTGAAAATCCAGATTTAGTTTCTTGACAGCCCAAAATGCTTTGTGCTCCAATTCTACCGGCAAATGGCATGACTTCCCAAAGACAAGTTGATATGGAGATGTGCCCAACGGTGTCTTATATGCATCGATGACGCCCACAAAGCGTCATCCAATTTTAACGCCCAATCTTTTCGGTTGATGTTCAACGCGTCTTTTCAAGGATTTGTTTGATCTCCCCGTTAGCCACTTCTGCTTGTCCATTGGCTTGTGGATGATATGCCAATGCAACTTTATGTTTGACCCCATATTTTGCCAACAAGTTGCTCATCAATTTGTTTACAAAATGCGACCCTCCATCACTAATTAAAGCTCTTGGAGTGCCGAATCTAGTAAAGATGTTTTTCTTAAGGAATCGCATTACAACCTGAGCATCATTTGTTTTGGAAGGAATCACCTCTACCCAACGGGATACATACTCCACTGCAAGTAGAATATATTGATAGCCCGAGGATGATGGAAATGGGCCCATAAAGTCAATCCCCCAAACATCGAACAATTCAACTTCGATTACGTTTGTCATCGGCATCTCGTGCCTTCTGGAAATGTTGCCCATTCGTTGACACCTGTCACATTGTTGCACAAACAAATAGCAATCATTAAATAGAGTGGGCTAGTATAGCCCACTCTGCAATACCTTCGCAGCGGTGCGGGTTGGGCCAAAATGTCCGCCAGAGGGTGGAGAGTGACATTGTTGTAGGACTCCCTCCCATTCTTCTTGAGGTATGCATCTCCTTATTATTTTGTCAGCACACCTCTTAAAGAGTAGAGGATCGTCCCACATGTAAAACTTTACATCATGTAAGAATTTCTTCTTTTGATACGGTGATAGATCCGGAGGTAGAACTCCGGCAGCCAAGTAGTTGACAAAGTCCACATACCACGGGAACTTTGCCTCAAGCATGAGTAATCGTTCATCAGGGAACTCCTCTTTTATTAATCTCGTACTTCCTTTTGCTCCCTCTTGATTTTCCAATCGAGACAAATGGTCTGCTACCACGTTCTCGCATCCTTTCCGGTCCTTGATTTCCACATCAAACTCTTGCAATAATAAGATCCATCGAATCAACCTCGGTTTCGCATCCTTCTTGTCAAAGAGATATTTGATAGCCGCATGGTCGGTATGCACAATTGTTTTCGTCCCGATCAAGTAAGATCGGAATTTATCGAATGCGAAAACAATCGCCAACATCTCTTTCTCGGTTGTGGTATAATTCTGTTGAGCATTGTCCAACGTTCGACTTGCATAGTAGATGGATCGGAACAATTTTTCCCTCTTTTGACCGAGAACAGCTCCAACCGCAAAGTCGCTTGCATCACACATCAGCTCAAATGGTTGGCTCCAATCTGGGGCGACGAGTATAGGTGCGGTCACCAATGTTGTCTTCAACTTTTCGAACGCCTGCAAACATTCATTGGAAAAAATGAAAGCAACATCTTTTTCTAGCAATTGGCTCAAGGGCTTAGAAATTTTAGAAAAGTCACGGATAAACCTTCTGTAAAATCCGGCATGGCCCAAGAAGCTCCGAATGGCTTTCTCGTTTTTAGGAGGTGGTAACTTCTCAATTCCTACAATCTTTGCCCGATCAACTTCCAAACCTGCGGAAGAGACTCGATGACCAAGTACAATGCCATCGCGTACCATAAAATGGCATTTTTCCCAATTTAGTACTAGATTGGTCTCTTCACATCGCTGTAAAACTAGGGAAAGATTGTGAAGATAATTATCAAAAGAATCACTAAACACAGAGAAATCGTCCATAAACACCTCCATAACTTTTTCAATAAGATCGTGAAATATAGCCATCATACAACGTTGGAAAGTGGCAGGCGCATTACATAAACCAAATGGCATGCGATTTAAATGCAAATGTGCCATACGGACATGTAAATGTTGTTTTCTCTTGGTCCTCCGGCACAATCATGATTTAATTGTACCCAGAATAACCATCTAAAAAGCAATAATAATCATAACCTGCAAGACGATCCAACATCATATCGATAAAGGGGAGGGGGAAGTGATCTTTTCGAGTGGCATCATTAAGTTTTCTATAATCAATACATATTCGCCACCCGGTAACAATTCTAGTAGCAATTTGTTCCTCATTTTCATTTTTCACCACTGTTACCCCCCTTTTTTCGGCACCACTTGTACCGGACTCACCCATGAACTATGAGATATAGCATAAATGATCCCGGCATCCAACCATTTCAACACTTCCTTCCAAACCACATCTTGCATGATAGGGTTTTAGTCGTCTTTGGTTTTGCACTGATGGTTTATAAACATCTTCCATCCGAATTTTATGCATCACAATGGATGGACTTATGCCTTTTAAACCAGTTATAGACCATCCTAGTGCTGACTTATGTTTCCGTAAAACCCTTAACAGTTTATCAAGTTGAGTAGGAGTGAGAAGAGATGAAACGATTACCGGATTTGCATTATTTGCCCCAAGGAATGCATATTTGAGGTGTTCAGGTAATTGCTTGAGTTCCGGAGTCGGTGTTGCCATTTCAGGGTCACGCACGGGTTGCCCATGCTCCAGCGCACAACCCGTGTGCTCTTCAGAGAGCTCAGCTCGTCCCTCAGCATCACGCACGGGTTGCCCGTGCGTGGACGCATGGGTCGTGCTTTGCTGCAAGTTTTGCTCCCTTATTTCCGGCTTTGCATTCTCGCCTCTTGCGCTCTTAGGTAGTTCCTGCATATGATCTAAGGCACAAACATAGTCGTACAAATCTTGGTTATCAAAATCAAGTACAACACTCGACATTGAGCACGAGTGGGTTAGACCAAATTCCAAATCATCTGTAGACAATGTATGATCAACATAATCCTCAATGCATGAACTAACTATATCCAAAAAATTACAATTCTCCACCGAATCATGAAATTTCATTGCCTTATATATAGAAAATAAAACATGCTCATCATTAACACGTAATGTGAGCTCTCCTTTTTGTACGTCTATTAAGGCTTTACCAGTAGCAAGAAATGGACGTCCAAGTATCAGTGGAACGTCACGATCTTCTTCCATATCAAGAACCAAGAAATCCACGGGGAATATAAATTTATCAACTTTTACCAATACGTCTTCAATAATTCCCCTTGGATACGTAAGTGATCGGTCCGCGAGTTGCAATGTCACCGTAGTTGGCTTCACGTCGCCTAATCCAAGCTTCCTGAAAATGGACAAAGGCATCAAATTAATACTTGCCCCCAAATCACATAACGCTTTATTAAAGAAATTACCACCAATAGCACAAGGGATAGTGAAACTCCCCGGATCTTTCAGTTTTTGTGGTAGCTTTCTTTGGATAATTGCACTATATTCTTCCGTCAAATTCACCGTTTCAAAGCTTGTCATCCTCCGCTTTTTCGACATAACATCCTTAAGAAATTTCGCATAGTTTGGCATCTGTTCTAGTGCGTCTGCAAAAGGAATGTTAATGTGCAATTTCTTAAATATATCAAGGAATTTGGCAAATTGATCATCAAGCTTTTTCTTTTGAAATCTTTGAGGAAAGGGAATAGAGATAGGTAATTTAGAGATATTAGAGTTGGATGATGATTTAAGCTTCTCAACCCCTATTTGTTCCTCTTCTTGTCTCTCTTTTTCCCCATTTACTTCAACATCATCTTTCATCACGGATTCTCCCACTTCCGGTCTCGATGCTTCATCTGAAAGTTTCAGATTCCCAGATTTTTCTTTAGGCCCCTCATATTCCGTACCGCTTCGTAAACGAATCGCCTTGCATTGTTCCTTAGGATTCATTTCCGTATTACTTGGAAATTGACCCTTGTGATGTTGACCACCCACAATTGTAGCCAATTGACCCATTTGAGTCTCCAGATTCTTTATCGAGCTTGTGACTTCTTGTTCTATCTTATCCATCCGAGAGTCTTGCTTAGCGAGGCGGCTCCTCGTATCATTCATGAATGCATTAGATTGATTTATGAAGGAGGTGAGTCGTCTTCCAAATGACGATTTGCCTTCCCCATTTCCGCCTCCACTTGAAGCATTAAATCCCTGGAGGTTGTAACACATTCTTTGTATTTGCGTAGGAAAAATTTTCATGATTTCTCAACCCTGGATGGTAGTGCGTTGTGTTTGAATTATTCCTGAAATTGTTGAAATTCCGGTTATTCACATAATTTACCTCTTCCATCGGATATAGAAGAGCTTCACTACCCATGCTCGTGCTTGCTTCTGGACCCTTCATAATTACACTCAATTGAGTTGTCAAAGCCGCTACTTGTGTCGTCAATGTTTTAATTGGGTCTGAATCCGATATTTCGGCTACTCGTTGTACATTAGATCTTTCAGATGGCCACTGGTAACTGTTCATGGCCATTTCCTCAAGAAGGTTCAAGGCATCTTGTGGAAACCTTGCCAACAATGCTCCTCCCGCTGCGGCATCAACAAAGGCCCTCGTTTGCCCCATTAAACTATTGTAGAAGAAACATAACTCTTGATCCTCTGGAAATCCATGTTGTGGACATCTTCTTAACAAATCCCTAAATCGTTCCCAAGCCTCGTACAAAGGCTCGGAATCAAACTATCGGAATTGAGTGATCTCACTTTTGAGCTGCAAAGTTTTGCTTGGTGGAAAGAATTTAAACAAAAACTTTTGGCTCAAATCGTCCCATGTGCTCACACTTCCTTGCGTCAAAGTACCCAACCAATTTCTCGCCTTATCCCATAAAGAGAATGGGAATAAGCGCAATCTTATGGCGTCATCCGAGACTCCGTTCATTTTGATCGTATTGCATATTTGGATAAAATGTGCAAGGTGAGAGTTAGGATCTTCAGTTGCGAACCCCCCAAATTGATTATGTTGCACCATATTGATCAGTGCCGGTTTGAGCTCGAAGTTGTTGGCATTGATAGGAATATGGGCAATACCACCGTAATTACGATTTGTTTGTGGTCGAAAGAAATCACGAATGGCTTGTTGTGGAACCGGTATCGGTAACTCATTTCCACCATTGTTTGCCGGTATTGGTAACTCATTCAAATCCCCCATTATCGGATTGTGTTGTCTTTCAGCCCGTCTAGTGGTAGCACTGATTCTTCTCGCGAAAGCCTCGACTTCCGGTATAAGCGGTATCAAGTCCCCTTGTCTCGAGCGCGTGTTCATGCACTACCTGGACCGAACTAAAAGAAACAAGTCAAATAATGAAGAATTAAAGTGAATCCAAAATGTAAAAATAAAATTGTCTAAATTAAAATTAATTCTATCTATCGCAATATTAGCACCAAAAATTGTATTAGTCCCCGGCAACGGCGCCAAAAACTTGTTCGCCTTATTTTTAGCTTCACCGCAAGTGTACGGTGTAGTTTATAGAATAGGGTAAGCAATGTCGTATCCATGGAGACTAATAAATTAATATGCTAAGTATTGAACCAATATAGTCTTATTTTTATTTAGACGATCGAAATTTGATGATTGTTGTATTGAGATTAAGACAATTTAAATCACTAAAACACAAGATTAAAGTAATACAAATGATAGAAGTATCAAGATAATGAAATGGATTTCCGAGTTAAGGTTTCGATTAATAATTCTCTTGTTGTCCGGTTTAATCAAGCCACGTTATTATCAATATTCCTATAAGACGATCACAAAGCTATTTTATCCTCCCTCTCGAGATGCATATAAAACGTAGATTGAAATACTTATGCTAGCATCTCTACTCAACATGAAGCATTCAACTCCCAAAAGTTTAAAAGATCAAATGTCCTCACAAATATTTACAAACCTCTCGATTCATGTAAATATTTGTGTCGAGTATTCAAGATCTAATATTGAAACTCATCTCTCGAATTATGAATCAATATATCAAACAAGTTAAATCATTGATCAAGTGATAAAACAAGAATAAGCTCAAAATACTCAAATAGGCTTCAAGATAATAACTTCAACTAAGATTAAAACATCCAACAAGAGTTCATTAATCTACTTCCAAAACCCGGAAATCTCTAGAGTTTAGCTACACATGATTAAACAACTTATAAACAAAGTGTTCAAAGCCATTACACATGAAAATGAAAGATTGAAACTAAAAGAGAAGCAAGAAAAACTTAGGAACGTCGACAATCTCTCGATATATCTTTGTTCTTCAAGCTCCGATGCAACCCGATTGTCTCCTTGATATCCTCCTCCAAGAGTTGACTCTTGTCTTGTGTTGTAGATCCAAAAATGCCAGAATATCCGTGTGTGCGCCCCCCAAAAAGCCTTTTTATACCCACCATCAAGTTTAGGGCATAATGCTGCAGATTATGGGATTCCAGCGCAGACGCACGGGTGGTGCGCCCACGCACGGGTTACCCGTGCGCCACCCTGTTGAAATAATCCAAGTCTCTGTAGGGCGCACGGGTGGTGCGTCGGAGCACGGCCTACCCGTGCGCCACCCCGGTGAAATCATTTATCCTCTGTAGGACGCACGGGTCATGCGTCGATGCATGGGCTACCCGTGAGCCATGCTGCAGCTCCACTTATCTTTATACAGGGGTGCACGGGTGGTGTCTAAGGCACGCCCAACCCGCGTGCCCCCTGTCTTTTCGTAGACGCTCAACTTTCGCTCTTTTAGGCTTCACTTTTCGTATACCCACTCAATTCTCCGAGTTTCCACTTTGCTATCTTCGTATTGGTATTCAATTTGCTTCAAATGTCATGAAATTCCTACAAAATAAGCAAAGTGTAATATCTTTTCCACAAGGAGTGAATATGTAACATTTAACGCGAGTATGTGCATGTTTACCCATCATTATAGCTAGAAATACGCCTCAAAATACATGCAAACTCACACCTATCAACGTTCTAGAGGGATTTACATTCAAACACATTTCTAGCTCTTGACTTCTTATTCTACAATCTACTTTTATTTGATCTGTTGTAAGTTGTGATTATTTCAAATTCTTTATTTATCATTTTCCATTTTTTAACAAACAAAAACTCTGAAAATTGTTACATTAGATAACAAAAAGACGGTAATTATTAGTACTTACAATCATCGTGGGAATGACATTCCAAAATCAGAAAAATTTATAATGTTAAGTTGAATTTATTATTCAAAATTTTAGTATTCGAAATTTACAAAAAGACGGTAATTATTAGTACTCAAAATAAGAAAAATTTATAATATTCGAAATACTCCAAAATGATCGAAAAATAACTTTCAAGGATTTGAATTTATTATATAATAATGTTAAGTTGAGTCTATTTTCAGCTGAAAAAGCTGAGTTAATAAAGTTGATATTCATGTTTCACGTTTTAGTTAGTTAGGGTAACATTTAAATCCTGAGGGAAATGTCTTGTATAAAAGCTGGTGTACAGCTTCTTCTTCAATGATTTTGATGGAATAAAATTTTCTATACTTTGATTCATTAATAGAGTTTATATTTCTAGTATTTTAACTTATCTTCATGGTATCAGAGCCAGGTTACGATCATGGCTCAAAATCACAGAGGAATTATGAATGTCATTCATGAGGAAAAGAAGCAGGATGCTGGGAAAATCATATCGGTTTATGCGAAGGATTTGGATCCTCTTTCTCTGCATGGATCGGACCATCCTGGTATGGTATTGGTAACAAATCCTCTGACTGGATTGAATTACTTGCACTGGATTAGAGCAATGAGATTAGCACTTGAGCCAACTCAAAGCTTGGTTTCATCTATGTACTGTTGCGATTCCGGATCAGAACACTGAAGCCTATGAGCAATATTAAAAGGTGGATTTCATGGTGATCTCCTGGTTGCTAAATGCAATATTGAAGGAAATTGTGGAGGCTTTCATGTACGTCAAAAGTTCTAAATAGTTATGGGATGAATTGGCGGAACGATATGGAGAGCAACAGACCTTTGAGGTATACGCTTCAAAAGGAAAATGCAAATTTCACTCAAGGTAGTTTGAGTGTTACTACTTATTTTACGAAGTTAAAATGTATGTGGGATGGATATGCATATATTGTGCAATTGCCTGAATGTGTGTGTGGTGCTGGGAAGGCGATTTGTGATAATGACATGGATATCAAGTTGATGCAGTTCCTTATAGCTAGTCAAAAATCAGATCCTACTTATGGATCCTTTGCCTACAATAAATAAGTCTTATTTTATGATTATAAATGTTGAGAAACAAAAATCGGTGCACACTAAGGTACTTGATCCATTAGATACTACAACTATGTTGGCTAGAGGTAATTCTACAAGGAATTTTAATGCTCTAACATGATGAATGGAAGAGGATTTGACAGAGGTGTGGCAGGATCTAGTTCATTTGGCAGAGGGAGAGGACATCCAAAGCGATCAAAGGAAAAGAAAGCAAAACTGTTATGTGATCAATGTGGATATAGTGGCCATGAGATGAATGTTTGTTTTAAACTCAACGGATATTCTTAGTGGTATAAGGAATGGAAGGAACATAGGACAAACTTAGTTGTTAATATGGTGGAAGGTGTTGTAGAGCCAACATCTATCAAACAAAAAGGTGAAGAAACTCGAAAGAAAAATGAGCTTCCAGATTTTGCTATATTAATTCAAAAGGAGGTGGCAAAGTATCTGTCAGGGCATGGTGTTGTGGCTGCAAGAGACATACACTCTTTTTCACATTTTTCAGATTTCTCAGGTACACCACTTAATACATATTTTGCACCGTCGTTGCTTGGTACACTTGAAAAGGATAGTTGGATAGTGGATACAGGGGCCAATAGACACATTTGTTCCTTTCGAGATTTGGTTGCCAAACCTAGGCTCATGGCTAGCCATGTCACAGTACATTCTCAGTCACGCACACAGGAGACATTCAGTTATCAAAGGATATCACACTCACTGATGTGTTAATTGCTTCTAGCTTCAAATATAATTTACTTTTAGTGAGTCGGCTACTTAAGGGAAACAAACTACAATGTGTTTTTACTCAAAAGAGATGTTGGTTGCAGGACCCTAACGGAGGAGGACTTAAAGTTGTTGGTAGAGATTTGGCAGGGCTCTACATCTTTGAGGTATCTGAATTTAGTGGTAATTATGTTAGTAGTGATGATATGAATGTTTTGCATATTTGGCACAGAAGGATTGGCCATACTTCTTTGTCTTGTATGCAACATCTGAGTTTTTTGAAACCTTTTTGTAATAAAGATGATATGAATACTCATGATACTTCTCATGCGGCAAAGCAATGTAAGTTGAGTTTTCCATAGAGTTCTATACAAAATAAGTAAATGTTTGAGCATGCTTACTATTGTTGATGGTTATACAAGAGGAACTTGGATTTACCTCCTGAAGCACAAGTCATAGGTTGTCATTTATCTCACTCACTTTGTTAGGTTTGTGAGAAACCAATTTCAGCACAAAATGAAGAAAATAAGAACAGATAATGGAACTGAATTTTTGGGAAGTGAGGCAGAGGCTACTTGCAGATGAAGGAATTTTGCACCAAAGGTCTTGTCCATACACACATCAGCAGAATGGAGTTGTGGAAAGAAAACACATACACATTTTGGAGATTGCTATAACCTTACTATTTCAATCCAAGATTCCAAAGAAATTATGGCCCTACACATTATCGACTGTTGTTCACATACTTAATTCTCTGCCCTCTGCAGTGTTGGGGTGGAAGTCTCCTTATGAGTTGCTCTATCTTGAGCCACCATAATATGACAAATTCAAGGTGTTTGGTTATTTATGATATGCTTCCAAGGGAAGGGCACCTAAGGGAAAATTTGAACCAAGAGCTTCAACTTGTGTTTTCCTGGGATATGTTACAGGTGTTAAAGGCTACAGATTGTATAGTCTTACTACTAAGGAAGTTTTCATTTCTAGAAATGTCATTTTCTATGAAACTCAATTTCCTTTCCATGTTCTATCATCCACTACCACTGAAGTTTCTTTACCAGTTATTTCCTTTATTTTCCTAAGTTTGATGAGTTATCAGTGGAACTTGAGGAGTGTGTTGCATCATCACCTTCTATGGGTTCTGAACCTCTTGGCAGAGGACATAGGAAGAAAGTACCACTTAGCTAGCTACATGATTATGTGACTAATTCCATTCAAGCAATACCACTTGTTCATTCAGATGTTGTATCTCCTGCTATCAAGAGTCCCACAACTCATACTCTAGATTATTTTCTTTACAGCAAACATCCTATGATGTCACCATCCTACAGTGCACTTTTGGCTCAAATCACAGACACTAAAGGTGAACCTACTGGATATTTGGAAGCAGCAAAGGACACAGCTTGGGTTAATGTAATGAATAAGGAGCTGAAACATTAGAAGCTAATGAAATATGGAAATCGACCACTTTGCCAGCAGGAAAAAAGGCTATTGGGTCGAAATGGGTATACAAGATAAAGAGGTACCCTGAAAGAAGTATAGATAGATATAAGACAAGGCTTATTTCAAATGGGTATTTACAAGTTGAAGGGGTTGATTTTCTGGAGAGTTTTTCAACTATTGTTAAATTGGTTTCAGTGAGGATGGTAATTGCCCTGAAAACTCAATAGAATTGGTGTTTACATCATATTGATATTAACAATGCATTCTTGCATGGCTACCTAGATGAGGAAGTGTATATGCTACCCCCTGAAGGGTATTTCAAGGCCAGAAAAAAGTGAGGTATGTTTACTTAAGAGGAGTCTTTATGGTTTGAAGCAAGCTTCCGGACAGTGGAATCTTGAATTTTCAGAGAAATTATTGGCTTTTGGTTTTGAGCAGTCCCCTAATGATAACTGTTTGTTTCTAAAAAGAGAGGTGGTAAGTTTTTGGCTTTAATCATATATGTAGATGATGTTCTTATCACAGGGACTTTTGAAGGGTGTATTCAATCTCATAAGAATTAGCTCAATGACATATTTATAATCAAGGATTTATGGAGTGCCAAATATTTCTTGGGGCTGGAATTGTTAAGGAGTAAAAAAGGAACTCATTTGAGCTAAAGGAAGTATGTGTTGGATTTGCTTTAAGATGCTGGATTAATGGGATGTAAACATGTGTCTACCCCTTTTCTATAAGGATAAAATATCACAGCTCAAAGTAGTCCCATGTTGGATGATGTGGGTAAATACAGGAGATTGGTTGAAAGATTGTTCTATCTGAATTTGTCTAGGCTTGACATTTCCTATAGAGTGCAGCAGCTCAATCAGTTTGTGCATACACCTACACAAGCTCATTGGGATGTTGCCATTCATCTGCTTAAATACTTGAAAGATACTATGTCATAGGCTTGTTCTATCATGTGGGGAATAAATGCAGATTTGAGGCTTATTGTGATGCGGATTTGGGGCACATGTCTCCTTACTCGAAAGTCACTTACAGGGTATTACATATTCTTTGGTGATTCACTTATTTCTTGGAAGACTAAAAAGCAAAAGACAATTTCAAAATCATCGGCTGAGGCGGAGTATCGTTCTATGGCTGCAACTGTGTGTGAGATTCAGTGGTTGATTGGTTCGAGCAAGGACTTGCAGCTATCCATTTCTTTATCTGTTAGTTTATGGTGTGACAACAAGGCAACTTTACACATTAATGCTGATTCAGTGTTCCATGAGCGTACCAAACACCTTGATATTGATTGCCACATTGTGCAGAATAAATACAAGGAAGGTGTTACTAATCCTCAACACATTTCACTCGCATACAACCTGCTAACATGTTCACAAAGGCTCTTGGAGGTCCTCTTTCCCGTTAGTTTTTATTCAAGTTGGGAATGTGTTCTTTCTCCCACATTCCAACTTGAAGGGAAGTGTTAAGTTGAGTCCATTTTCAGCTGAGTTTAAAAGCCGAGTTAATATAAAGTTGCTATTCCTGTTTCATGTTTCAGTTAGTTAGGGTCACACATATTTTGCTTTTCTTTCTCCAGTTGTATGAAATGTGTCGAGCTCCAATTGGGGCGTTTAAATCTGGAGGGAAATATCTTATATAAAAGCTGGTGTATAGAACAACCTAAAATTCATGCCCATGTAGCCTATAACAATTTTTATCTAACAAAATCGCGGGGTGCTAAGAGACTAAAGTATAATACATATATACATATATAGTAAAAAGAAAAAAAAATTGGGAGGGCAAGGCCCTTCGAACCATTATGTGGCTCTGCCCCTGTAAGTACCTACGTCATTAGATGCAATTGTAAAATAGAAACAAATAATTGGTGTTTATATTATTTTGAAAAATTATTTTAATTAGACTAATCCTCAAAGAGAGTTATTGGGCCTCTTAAATATGAGATTTGTACAGACACTTAAACTTTGAAATTCCTCCAGTACACAATTTTGGGAGCTTCTATAGCAAATTCTTTACCTTGTTTATAGTAGATTGATCGCTAAAAATCCGTTCAACCTAAATTCTATAATTTTAATTGAGCTCGGCTCGATTAATAACAAAATGATAAATCATATGTAAATATATCTAGCAATCCGAGTTCAATTCGACTAAAGCTCTATTTCGAATAATTAACAATCAAACCAAGTAAAAAATGGTGATTTAGTAAATTATGAAAAAAATAGTTTCGTATGCCTACGTGGATATGACATTATTATATGGAACCACCGAAAGATACTATATAAGTTTCATTGAAGGAAAAATAAAATTGTTTTAGCACTTTTACGGTTTACCACAAGAAGATTCCACATGTCATAGCACTTTTATTTGTATTGTGAGATTCCGGAACACACGAGCTACATTCTTCCAAATGATACATTGCAGATAATTCTTGAGGCTTCGGACCATCAGATCCTAAGGGTATGTTTGTTTGGTGATTGGGAGAAGTTTTTCTGGGAGAAGTTGTTTTGGGGGAAGAATTTAAGAAAAAAAGTAATGTTTGGTTAGTGATTGTGGGAGACAATTTCTACTGTAGATGTCATTCATGTCTGTATAGTGGTGTCACATCAATATATTTTTATATTTTATATGAAGTAAAATATATAATTTATTATTTTGTAATGATTGATATTAGTATGTTGATATTATTATATAAATTGGAGATTGGAACATGTGTTAATATATATATATATATATAGTTTTAGTACTAATTTGTACTTTTTTAAATTGTAATATATATTTGTAAGCATTGATGGACATGAAATTGTAATAATGTATTAATATTGTATAAAACATGTACCTTCCTTGTCGTCTGCTTCATTATATGTATTTAAAAATAATCGAATAATATTTACATTAATTTTATTATATTATGATTCATGTTTAACCATGAGCAAAATGAAATCGGCAAAAAGTTTATGTTAAAAATGGCAGCATAATGAATTTCACTTTATAGCTTCTTCTTCCTAAACTCTCTTTTCTCAAACCCTAGCATCCTCTTCTCTCAAACTCTCTTTTGCTTCTCTTTCTTGTTCTTCATTATTAAGAGGTGATTTTTGGCCATTTTTGGCCTAAAATCACCCCATCTACATCCTTTTTATTTTTATGTTTTAAATAAGTGGTTTATCCACGTAGATCTGGGATATTTGTTTTTCTCTTGTTTGTGATTTCGCCGTCTGGTGCGGCGTTTGGTTTGTAGCCGTCTTGTTGCGGTGTTTTTTGTTTTTGGGCGATTTAGATTTGCGGCAAGTTATCGGTTCGACAGAGATAAATCTAATTGTGGTCTTCAACATGTTGCGATCCGGAATCATAGGTATTCTGGCATTATAGATTTTTCAAAGATGTAGGCTTTAAGCCGATTTTTTGTTATTAACCTAGATCTTTATGAAATTTTTCATAGGTTCATCTTTTATGGTTTTTAACAGATTTGTTTATGTCTTCTATCGATGTATTGCTAGTTGAATTGATTAATAAAATTATTTTTCTTGTCAAAAAAAAAAAAATGGCAGCATAATGTTGCTACAAAATAAAAATGGCAGCATAATGAGAGGAGAGAGAAAGCAGTGATGATTCCCAAATGGCAAACTCTTCTATGCAGTGTATTGTGTAGGAGAGGTGACAGAAAAAATGTGGCAGATGAGAGAGAATTTGTGTCAGAAGAGAAAAAATTGCTTCCGCCAGATTCAATTCATTTTTCTGCCGGACACAATACAAACAAACATGTTTTGCATCCGGAGATTACAAACGCGTTGGGCGCTTTCTAACCAAACATACAGAGATCTCAGCCTTACAGCCCCACTTGTGGGCCCTACATGATGAAAACCTAGGCATTCTCTTTTTCCTTTTTTTAGTTTTCCCTTTAGGCCCATTCAATATTCCGAAGTCCAATGGGTAGTGTTACTAGGCCATGTTTTGCATCCGACGAGATTACAAACGCGTTGGGCGCTTTCTAACCAAACATACAGAGATCTCAGCCTTACAGCCCCACTTGTGGGCCCTACATGATGAAAACCTAGGCATTCTCTTTTTCCTTTTTTTAGTTTTCCCTGGGTTGTTGATAGGCCCATATCAATATTCCGAAGTCCAATGTGGAGTGTTACTAGGCCCACTGATTCTTAAATGAAATGGGCTTTTGCAGAAAAGCCCATTGAAGAAGAGCGTGAGAGTCATGTGACTCATATCTCCCCGACGCTCCATTAACCGGGGGCCAGTTGGAGGGAAACCCATCCCACCGTCCATCCAACACTCAACGGCCAAGATTATTTCCGCTTAATCCCAATTCTTCAAAGGGCTTCTTTTTCTCACATTAAACTCACCAAATTCAGGCTCAAATCAGAAAACAAAAGAATTGTACTTCAAAAAAAAGAAAAAAGGAAAAGAAAAAAAGAATAAAGATAACATAGTTGTACAGAAAAAGAGCCAATTTTTCCACTCCATTGAAAGAGAAAATAAATCTGTAGCATTTGTTACCTTTTGAATAATTATATCATTGGTGTTTTGTCCAAGTTTTAACCTTCCTTCAACCAAGAAAGCAAAAAACCTTGTTCCTTGAGCTGCTCTTTTCAAACAAAGCTCTCTTATTCTTTGTAATCTCTCTCTATCCATCTCCCTCTCTCTTTATACACATATATTTATATTTTTCTAGTTGTTCTTTTTTCTGCATGGGATTATGCTGATTTATATTATTTTTAGATTCTTGAATACAGGGTGAATCTGGACAATCTTAATAGGTACTGTCATCTAAGACAGATCTTGAGGTGGGTTTGACTTTTATTTTTTTTATCCAGCACATTTTAAATGTTTATCTGCATTTCTTGTGTTTATATGTCAAAAGATCTCAAATGGGGTGCTTTATGTTTTTTCACATATAGGTATGGATAAGTTGCAGTGGGGGAATAGAAAGAGGCTGAGGTGTGTAAAAGTAAAAGACTCATCTTTGAACGGAAAATCAGATGGAGGCGGCGGCGGTGGTGGTGTTGTGAAGAAGAAAATCACTTCAAGAGTGGTGGATAATATTAACAGCAGTAATAATGTTAATAACATCAGTAAAGATGGACATCTTCTTCCTCCAGTCCCATCTCCTCATCGTTCTAACAGGTGACAAAATTTAAGGCCGTGAATGAGGGAAAGATTGATTTTTTTTTTTTTTTACATTTTCAATTTTTTTTCTTTAATGGGTTTTTTGGACAAAGTGAGATGAATGCTTAGATTTGGTTTCTACTGAATATTTTGGATTTTTGGAACTATGGGGTTCATTTTCTATTCTAAGTTCTCAATAAAGGAGGGTGCTTCAGAAAACTTCTCCCTTTTCGTCCCTGTAATTGCATTTTGTAATTTCAAATTTTCTATATTTATAAGTGTTTTTTTTGGGGGTTATAAAAAGGTAGATTTGGGTTTAATCTTTCAATAGAGACTTATGGAATAGGTAAACTTGAAAAAATTTCTGGGGTTTGTTGGAGTGTTGGTTAGATCCACACGGCTTTTCATCCTTAGATAAGCTAGTTAGATATAACTAATATGGTCAGTTAGGCTTCTTGGGGTGGACTTAATATAGGGCATGGAAGGACAAAATATCAGGGATAAGAAAACTGTCATTTAGCCAAGTTCTTTCTACAAATTAAACACAGTTTAAGAATATCAGAATTACTAACTAATAGCATACACAAAATGAGAGTGAAATAATCATTTTGACAAACTTTTTTTGCAGGGATTTGGGGATGAGCAGATCTATTGCAAACGATAACCGGAAAGCATCAGCATCCTTATCGCCCGAGAAAGAAGACCGGTATTATACAACTAGGGGATCCGGTGGATTCGATGATGGCAACAAGTCGTTTTTGCAAATCCGAAGGAGGAAAATAGGAAAATCGTTTGGCCGAAATTGTTGATTTCTCTATCGAGTAAAGAAAAAGAGGAAGATTTTATGGCAATGAAAGGTTGTAAACCACCTCAAAGGCCCAAGAAAAGGGCCAAGCTAATCCAAAGAACCATATTAGTAAGTTTTTTGGTTCAATAAAGCAGTTTGAGTAACTAAACATATATAGATTACCACATTGGGATACTATTAACGGCCTGATTTCTCTGTTTTTTTGCAGTTGGTGAGTCCTGGTGCATGGTTGACAGACTTGTGCCAAGAGAGGTATGAAGTGAGAGAGAAGAAGACTTCTAAGAAGGTAATAATTTAACCCCAACATTTGCTTGATCCTATTGTACTATGTCATTTTCTTTTCCCATATTGTTTTTTTATGGGATAATTACAGTAACTCCCCTGAGTTTTGGGCGAATTTTTGAAATTTTTCTTGCTTATGAAAGGAGAAAATGCAAGACACAATCAAATCTCCAGGGGCTTTTGTAATTTAAAAAAACCGTGTAATTAGTCCAAACCTTAGGAGGGGTTTTGCAATTATCCCTTTTTTTTCTGATTCAAATACAAATCTTTTTTGGAGTAGTATATGAAATCGATTCGTTGCAGAAACCCAGAGGATTGAAAGCTATGGGAAGCATCGAAAGTGATTCCGAATGATGGGGGTTGGCTGTGAGAAATGCAGCATCGGAGAACAAGAATTTTTCAGTTTCATTTTTGGAATATGCTGACGGTTATATAGTCGAAGTTTTTGAGCATAGTATGTGGTCAGATAACGAACGAGGTAGTACCATTTTGGTAGAGTGAAGTTTCATCACATCCTTTGTTATGCGTACCCCCATTTGTGAAGAGGGGGTTGTAGCTATACTGTGAACTGCTCGTGCTATTTTGCACGACGCTACTATATTCTTTAAATATATTCGCTTTTAGCCCCGTTGATAATTATGATTTCCACTTAGAAGCTGAGAATAACCTTTTTTTCTAGAGTTTGCTAACACTCCCTATAATGAGATGTAGCTCGTGTTTGTCTTCCTATGGAATAGCTATGCTGTATACTTGCGTTTTTATTTTAATGGTGATGACCTTGGAGATTTTTCCCTGGTGATGAATACGATGGAATAGATGGCCTAATCTGTTGGAAGATTAGCTATAAGAATTGGCACATTTTGGAGGTTTTTTATGTGGATTTTAATGTATGTCATCAAGTACAAGTAGAATCCACAGGAAATAGTTCTTATTTTACTTGATTGATAAATGACATTGTTTTTATCCTTGGATTGAGGTGTCAGAATTAGGGTTATAACAAAAGTTCTTTTTATTGGAAATATTTTTTTACCAAACTTTGATGCAGTTGTTGTCCTAACGAATCTTTATAAGGTAAAAAGTTGATAAATGAAACACCTCACACATTGTGCATTATATCAATAATAAATTATAAAGGCATTTTAAATTTGAATACATTTTTTATTAAATGGATTTTATATAAGATGAATTTGAAAGCAGTAACTGGAAAAATATTTTAAAATACGAGTTCAAGTAAGGATTTGAAATGCATCAATGGAATTTGTTGTTATTATGGATTTAAAATTCTCGACTTTAAACCCATCAATCCAAATGAAGCCTAAGAGATAACATACAATAGAAGGGCAACCAAGATAGATAGATGTATACAAAGTTGAGTTGCTCATTGGAGAGGAAAGAACACAATAATATTTGTACAATTGACTTCCTACCTAATCTATAAGCTGCAGAAAATTGCAGCTGAAGCTTCAAATTTTTGCTTCAGCCACATTGCTCATCTGTAATTCTCTACTGAACTATTCATCGTCCTATTTCTTTGAACCATTTTTCGCCTTTACGGCTCATTTACAAGGCCACTTCCTATGTTCTTACATCTACTCAATATACATCTTTCTGGTTCTCTTTACCACCGATAACCCCTTCTGAAGGCTGGGTCACGTTTCCCAAGCATGATGAGAAGCTGTCCACAGCTTTTGATAGTACCGGTGGCAAATGGTATATGGGTTGCTGTTGGCTGCAGCCCTACTGCAAAAATAAAATATACCTCGTGTAAGACGGTATTCTGCTAAACGTATACATAACAAGCATTGCGAGTATTTGAAACTTCAGGAATTAAGACAATTTGTCGATTCATGAAAAACAAAAGCCGTCCAGAATGATGGAGAAATTTATTTCACTACTCGGAAAAATCAGAGGGTGGCGAACACTACCCCTGAGCTTTAGCCTAATTTCAAAAAACTACGGGAATTTTTTATTTTTCAAAATTATAAATACCCTCTCATTGAGGTTTGCATTTACCTAACAAATACCTCCTTGAGAATGCATTGAGGGTGCAATTAGTAAGATAAAACAACATCAAGGGGGTACTTGTAATTTTCAAAAGATAACTGGATTTATTTGTAATTACGACCAAAGCTCAGGGGTAGTTTTTGTAATTAACCCTAGATGTCTAATATAAAGCAGAGCAGTGTAATGGGACCTGGCTTAAAAAAATTACCATCTTATTTTGCCGCCAATTTTGTGTCCCCGGCTGGCGGGCAAACGAGTGGCCAAGGGACAACCACGCAAAGTAGGCCACTTGTTGAGGCACTCTGAACTCAGAAGCATGCGAATGCAGTAACCGCATTGTTATAAGGCTTCGAGTGTGATCAACGATTTGGTGAACACAGATAAAACAAAGGGTGCCTCTTCTCCGGGGTGTATCGTGGTCGGCACAATCGTGTACCCCTTTGGATCAGGATCGAGGACCATTTCACACGATATTTCCCGAGAATTCACATAATCAGTTCCACCAACCGATTCATGCAAGTAAATGTTGTAGCCAGCTCGACAGCCACGGGTCTTGAGAATCCTCATTCCTATGTAAAACATCATCGAATCATGGCTCGACTGGTAATTCCTGAAACCAGCTGTCGTTCTCGAAAAGCTCACGCCCTAGCAGTGCCCACATTATTAAGGTTTGAAACAACAGAAGACCACACAATTTAGAAAAACACCAGTAAGGTTGCGTAATAATAGACACTGTACCTGAGTTAATGTAATGAATACATGAATAGGTAATGATGCATCGGACCCACAGGCTCTCAATCGAAACTGTGGGTTTTGGTGCCAAGTGTCGTAGTCTTGGCAACCTCCGGCACTGTAACCACGCCACTGGCTATGGATAGAGTAACGCATTTCGGGTGGGTACACACGGCATACGTATATCGACCTGAAGTGTATTTGAAAATCTTGCCACGACATCCAAAATATACCATCTTTTGCCTGTTTCCAAATTTGCATCATTAGAAATTGGGTAAATTACAAATACCACCCCTGTAGTTTAGAGTACTTACAAAAAATGTCCAGTTATCTTTCAAAATAACAAATATCCCCTCAAAACGCGCAATTTTTGAAATAGAAACAAGTATTAAGAGGGTATTTGTAGTTTTGAAAGATATCTGGGTTAATTTGCAATTAAACTGAACTTCAATGGCATTTTTTGTAATTAATCCTCAGAAATTTCAAAAAAGTGCATTGAACTTCTATGAATGTCATATTCATTTATTAGTGGCGATATCAATTTTGAAAGAGTACAATCATTAAATCCAGTCTTGAGGGAGTAGAAATTCAATTAACCTGTGGGACATGCTTGAGCTTGTGCTTCATCCTATCCGTCCATTCAGGTGATGAATCGGACCAAGGGCCATTCCACTCGACTTCGTTTGCCCATGGATTTCTGATCTGAACAAGTTTGTGGCCATCTACTTCACGCACCTGAATAATTAAAACACGCAAAAAAGAGTGATCAATGTATTCAAAGCTCAAAATCCATCTAGTCCTAAATTAACGTTCTGAATTGGCGTACCTGCAATATCGAGTAAGCATGGCCTTGCACAATCCCAGAAGAAGACACGTGCACATCCGACCCAGAAGGGCTACCAGCGCCGAGCAAAAAGCCCTCTTGTTTGAAGTGTAATATTTGAGACCAAAGTCTTCCACTAGCAAGATCAATTTGTGATTGAGCACTTCTCAAGTCAATCTCCTCACCAGCGCCGCCTGTAAGGTCCACGAGAGCATCCTGTACAAGCCCGCCTTCCAACGCTTCATATGACCCATGAAGCTTAGCATATGCCTTTTCCAGTAAAGAGACCCATAATTCGTTCCCTTTTCGGCTCGTCGCAAATGCAGGTTTGCCTGGCAATTCGCATGGGATCCAGTCATCTACAACAACAGGAACCCATTCCCCCTAAAATGAAAAGTCAATATTAGCTCCAAAGTAAACCAGCAATTAAACGAGGAGAAATAAAAGTGAGAAGAACAGCTGGATCACCTGAATGCAAAACCGAACTGTATAAATTCCTTCTTCATTGAAGTCTGGAGTAATAATGACTTCTGATATGCGTGAAACCTCAGTCAGCACAGCAACAGCACTCAAAAACCAACAATCACCTAGTCGCCCCTGTTCAAGATAGATTAAGAGCACTAAGCAGAGCAATTAAATACAGAATTCACACTTCTCCCATCCAAAGTAAGTGACACGGAGACAGCCCTAACCACAACACTCAAATAAACATGTATAATATGCACGCTCATGCAGGCATGAAGATACAGAGGATGAGAAACAGGCAACATGAGCAAAACCTGACAAACATCAGACGGATTTGGTGTTCCCGAAAATAAGCATGGACCAGAATGTAGACGCTTCTCTTCCACTATTTCTGTAGGTCTCATCCATTGGGAAACCACCTATGATAAAAACATCAAGTTAGACAATCCCAAATAGTGCACTAACATGGTAAAACCAATAACGATAACAACAATAACAATAATAATAATAATAATAATAATAATAATAATAATAATAATTATTATTATTATTATTATTATTATTATTATTATTATTAAAAAAAAAAAAACAAACCAATTACCTTTCAAAATTACAAAAAACGCACTTATGGTATTACAAATACCCCCTCGAGGTTTGCATTTTTTTCTTAACAAATATCCCCCCTATTGAAGGTGCAATTTGTAAAATAAAAATAAATATCAAGGGACATTTGTAATTTTGAAAGATAGCTGGGTTTTTTTTTGTAATTAGACTAAACCTCAAGGGTATCTTCTGTAATTAACCCTAATAATAATAATAATAATAATAATAATAATAATAATAAAATAAAATAATAATAATAATAATAATAATAATAATAATAATCACTATTACGCGGATGCAATGTTGGGGGGAAGAAGTTACTTGTAACTTTGATGGGGGATTGTCAGGATCAACAAATAACGAACGATCATTTGGCGGGAACTCTTGATCAGTAAAATTCAGTTCTCCTCTAGCCAAGAGAGCTTCTTTAACAGCCAATTCTACAGAGCGCATACGTTGATTGATTTCCTCCTGAGTCTCCACTCTAGGTTTCCTCAACCTTCTCGCAAAAGAATCTACATCAACAACGACCCCTTCCCGATCAGATCTTCTCTTCCCCCCACTTGAATACTGTCCATCCCAATCCACCTCATCTCTGTCATAGAGATCGACCTCAGCAGGATCGCTCTCCCAGTCCTCAACCTAAGTCAAAACGAACGACGCAAGCAATCAGAGAGTAGTTTACTGCATAATAGAACATTTAACACTTGTAAGGCAGTACACAACAAAAATAAGCAAAATAAGCACGAACCCTTGGAGGAGAATCTGCCCACTGCCAGTTATCATCAGCGTGATCAAACGAATTGTAACCTCCAGAACCCACGGCAGCTGGGAGAGTAGCAATCTCATCTTCAGTCAAGCACCTTCCCCAAAGGAAAACATCCATTACATGCATCTTCGATTCAGCGCTTTCGCTATCTGACCTCCCAAATGCATCGACATCTGTGGGTGGTCTAACCCCAACCCAGACGTCTGTTCCTTGTTCCCACATGCCATTTACCATGTTTAAAGGGAGCCCAGTCTGATGGCCATCATAACCACCATCGATGAAGCAAGTTGCCTCGCCTAGATCAGCATCAATAGTCATTGTGACAATATGCCACCTGCAAGACAATTATTTCAATATTAAAAATAAAGCTACGTAAAATCTATTAGGTTGCGTTTGGATGGAAGGATTTGGATTTGAGGGAATAATTTGGGGAAAGGATTTGGAATGACTTAACATGAGCTGGATTTCAAATTCACTACAACGTCTCAAAAAATTGCTTAAATGGGAGCCCAATCACTTGAATACATTGCAACATAAAATCGTGTAAAGAAGCTAAATGGGTTAATCATTATCCTTAACTCCAAATCTATCAATCCACACTCCAAATCCATCAATCCACACACACCGTCAAGGAAGTTTGTATGTTGCTATAGGCAAACGCGAAATGAAAGAAAACAGGATGTTACAAAGAAAAATGATAAGGGACAAGAAGCACATAAAAGTATAAAGACCAAACGTAAGGCCATGAACCTTCCATCTGCAATACTGGAAGAACTTATACTCCACTCCTTTGCGACAGTAGTCTGTCTATCACCTTTTGTGATCAACCGGAGGCCGACTTGTCCAGCTTCAATTCCTTGCTCAGAACCAGCCACAAGAATTTCCCAGCAAACTTTCCGCTGAAATTCAGTGCCCAAGAGACACACTGGGCCAGACTCAGGCTGGATCATCACAGAAATGGAGAAGCTAACTTTTGGGTTCTGGCATAAACTAGGATCAATCCGGCCACAGTGCCGGCCACTTGTTGTGGGCTCATCATCAAGAACACATGTAGCACCAGCAAGTCCAGTCTGAAACAATGATGAAGTTCAAAGAAAGGAACACACCAGCAATTTACACACTCTTTGTTAAGCTTAGAAGCTAGACAAACAGCCTACTTCAACTCAACCACGCTATGCACCCACCCCAATTAAGAAAATGGTCAGGTGATCACGTAACCTACAGTGGTCAAACATGACGTTTATGACTGCTATAATTACCTCTACACCGCATGATAAATACTTCTAAAATGCAGAAAGTTTGGCACATCATTATATTGAAGATTCACTAAATAAACTATGGTATTAACAATAGTGACCTGCAGCGCTCGTTGGGATAACTGCGTTGCGCGTATCCTACGAGCAATGTTTGAGACTCTCTCTCGTGCAAAGGAATCATCAATCACTGAATCACCGCCTACAGCACGAACAGCAGCTGCCATGGCTGCAGCCTCCCTGCTGCCAGCATTAGGAATAGTTGAAATGAGTGATGCTTCAATCTCCTTCCACTTACGTTCCTCCTTCTCCAGAAGAGCTTTTCTCCTTTCTTTACCCCTTCCTTCCTCTTCACGTCTCTGCATCAAAGCTTCCTCTTCCATCTCCTTCTCCCTTATATAACTACAAGCATCAACAAAGAAAAATCAGAATAACATGGAGAAAAAGTTGATATGGGACTCAAATTTGTAAAAACTACTTTCTAACCTCTCCTGTATAATCTCAAACTGTCTACGGTCTTCAGGCATCCACTTCTTAATTTTTCTCGCACTTAGGTCTGAAAAACCTATGCTATCCAGGAACAATCTCAAGCGAACCTCATCCTGGATAAGCACAACCACAGGGTAGAAGACCATCAGCAGGTAAGATCAAATACAAGGCCATGCAAGAATAATCAACTATATATACCTGCACCCTTTCTGCCTTGGCAGTCAAACCAAGCAGAAGAAGTAAATAACCACCAAACTTATCCCACATGTAAACCCATTCAGTATCAATAGCTTCTTCCAGAGCGAGAATTCTGGCGTGGGCACACATTTCTCTCCAATGGCCTACATCATTGGTAACTTCATGCCGTAAAATCCTCCAACTTCTCAATCTAGAGAAGACAGATCCTGCAGCCAATTCTTCATTTCTCAAACGGTCTCTTAATTTGACAACATCAGCCCTGGGAAGCACAAAATTCCCTGCTCTATCTTTCGCAATAGTAGGGTCTCCAACCAAAAGTGCCGCTGAACTGGATGATCTCTGAGGAGCAGAGTATGTTCCAGCTAAAGCATTTCTTGTCTGCATGCAATAGGATTGAAAATTAGATCCAAGCAACATATCATGTAAAGGTTCCATTTTGTCAGCATGATTAAGAAAGAAACTTAAATCAGACAACTAGCCAGCAGAAAAGTTCTTCAAGTGGTATCCACAGCAATTTTTTTCTTCAACTATTTCACCTCTTCATTACACATCCTTCAAGGGGATGGTGAAGATAAAAGAAAGAAGGGCGCTTAAATAGATGATATAGCTTCATTAAATGATGCCAGGCACGGAACAATGTGCAAATGGTATTGACCTTGCAAGAATTTGACCAAAATACACATACTAAATATTATATAGGGATAATAATAAAAACTACCCCTGAGATTGGATTAATTACAAAAAAAGAAAAAAAACTAGCGATGTTTGAAAATTACAAAAAACCCCTTGAAGGTTGATTCTTTGTAAAATGTAAGGGGGCAATTGTAACATTTTTACAAATGTAAGGGGGGTGGGTTTGAAATGTTTTTGCTTATAAAGAGGTAAAGTGTAACACATAATCAAACCTCAAGGGGATTTTTGTAATTAACTCAAACATCAGGGGTAGTTTTTGTAATTATCACTATTATATATGTTAAGAGTTTGTGTTTGTCCCACATCGCCAATTTGTTGGGCTGTTATTATGTATAAATGAGGGTTGGGCACCCTCTCCCCTTGAGCTAGCTTTTGGGGATGAGTTCTACCCAAGCCCATTTATCATGGTATCAAAGCACCCGGGTTTTGGTTTGGAGGAGATGCTAAAAATTGGACCCCGACCCATTTGCCTTGGCAAGCTCGGCGTGAGGGCGGGTGTTAGAATTTGTGTTTGTCCAACATCGCCAATTTGTTGGCCTGTTATTGTGTATAAATGTGGGTTGGGCATCCTATCCCCTTGAGCTAGCTTTTGGGGATGAGTTATTCCCAAGCCCATTTATCAATATATATATTAAAAAAACATATTATGATATCATTAAGCTGAAAACTCTTCCTTTTGTGATAGTCAACAATTTGGTCAAGAAAATGTAAGGCCCTTCATAATTTGCAGGAAAAGAATAAAATTATAATAAAATCCAAAAAATTACACAGGTATATCTATGATGTTGAGAAACTGAAGAAAAGAAAGGAAAAGAGAAGGTACAACAAAGTTCATTTTAGCTGCACCCTCAGAAAAGTGAAAAGAATTTTTATTGAGACGTCAACCAGCAACTACAATGGACTCACCTTGGTTGCTGATCTAGCAATTGCCTGAGTTACAGTCTCCTTACTGAGGAAGTGAACAGCATCTTCCACCATCTAAGTGAAACATTATGTTAGAGGAAAAGGGAGTGTGCAAAATATGCAAGATGAAAAATAATATAGGGGATGGTAGAATGAAGACGTGTTCCAAGTTGGTTCTTTAAAGAAGAATAATATGTTACAGAGGAAAAGAGAGTAAAATGCTGAAATATGCAAGATAAAAAACAATTTAAGGGACGGTAGAATCAACACATGTTCCAAGGTAGTTCTTTAAAAGAGAAGATCTGTATGCATACTAATACCAATGCTATATTTTTCAGATATTAGATTGTGAGAATGAGGCCAAGGTAAATGATAATACCTCTAGAGTTAAACATGGACGTGAGACAGCAAAGCCAAAAGCCACAACAAGTGTAATAGCTGATACAGAAGCACCAGCAAAAGGAGGGTATATTATTAAACTGGCAACAACACCCCAGCCTTCAATTGCCAATGCTATCCCATAAAGCACAAGAAATGCAGCGCTGAACAAAATCATAAGATCAGGGATACTTGGAAACTCAGCAGTATGTAGCTAAGCAATTTCTGTTAACAAAACTGGAAAGAATACCTACCATAGAACTGAAGAAATAAAAGATCAGATATTAATAAAGGAACTCTTTTATGTGCTTGCAGAAAACAATAATTTAGCGTACCTGACATTTTTTCCACAATCTGCATGGGCATCATAAACATATACAGGCAATACTCTTGGAGAATAAACTACTATAGGAGGAGAAAGAAGCACCTGCAAAGTCCATGCAGAAATGTAAAATAAGATACAGCATATCTAGACAAGAATAATAGCTTTATTTCATACACTAGGCAAAGTTGAAGGTGCATCTTCAGGTCGCAATGTTCTAAAGTAAGATGTTACTTACAGTTAATGCCCTTCCAGCCAACAGAAAAAGAAATGAGAAGTAGCCGACAGATGCACCAACAAAAGCTTTATCTGGGAAACATAAATAAATTATAGTGTCATATACCTTCTTAGACAAAGGTCACATCATGTGGATGAGAAATTGGATTAAGTAGATAAAGGAAGTCATTTAATGTGATTGTTCAATTACTAGGTACAGTGAAAGATAAGAAATGTTTTACCTTGAAACCAGCCAACAAAGAATGCAGCCAAAGCCAAAAGAAATGCAAGGAAACAAACAAAAAACATCTGAAATCGTGTCAAGTAAAAATTGTTTGAAGCCCAATAGTGAATGACACCTATGGCCAGAACCAGAAGAAGAAGAACTAAAAGGAATGCTGCACCAATCTGCATCAATGGAAAAAAAAGACAACAGCTAAGGTAGAGCTAAAATGACATAAAATGCAAAATACAGATGCATTAAATATGCTTACTCACCGTCCATGGTTGAATTGTAATTGTAATTGCTGAAATCGCACCAAGTAATAGAACAAGCCCAATAATCATGAACATATAAGCACCTCGAGAAAGTTTCCAATTGTCATCTTTCCTGCTCATAAACTAAAAATGTTAAGTTTTCAATCACTCTTAAACATACGGATCCATGAAAATAAATTCTCATGAATACAAGAAGCATTGAGTCAGGAACTGCAACTGATCAAATCATATTCATAAAATCACATACCATTTGAGTAAACCAGAACATAGAGACAGTATTGCAGGCATGCAAATCAATGGGAGCAAAGCAGCAAGAAAGTCAGCCTTTGTTGGAACCTGGTCGATCCTTGAATTGACAACCTTCAAATATGATGCTCCACAAAAGGACATGAGGACAGCTACAAAAGGAGGGAAGAAGACCTTAATAATGCAATGCCACACAAAGCTGGTAAATGAAATGAAATTTAAACAATGACGATTCAAAGTGTAGGGAAAAGCGTCAATGAAATAATAAATGACAGTTCACCTGCAAACAATCCAATACATACAGCAGACGAGAGAGGAAATTGATAAGTTGCAAACCATCGTACTATTGGCAGCAGCCCAGTAACTATCAAGGCAATTGCTGCAGCCATTGCCCAGCCAAGATATATGGATGATGCATAGGGAGTCGAAACACTTTCTTGGTCACCAGTCCACCCTTTGTAGCTTAAATCATCCAACGGCTTCACAGATATGATTCCACCAAGAGCCAATACAGATCCAGCAAATAAGGATATACAAATGAAAAGAACAATACCCTGAAACAAAATGGGATTAATTTCATGAATTACAGACACAAGAAACTGAAGGAGAAGTCATAACTCTTATTATACAGACAAATAGTGAAGGGATTCACAAAATTATAACATAGTTTGCTAAACAACAGATTCCACCGAAGTTTTGTGACAGAAGGTATCAACCACAGCATGTAAGAAACTAACAGCAAACTCATTTAAGAGTTTAAAATGAAATGGTAAATTTTAAGGATTCATAATAGAAATAACGAGGCTTTATTAGGACAGGCACTATATAATGCATCGCTAGCCATCTTATTAGGGCTTAGCACCTTCTGATTCAAGTAATTCAAATAGCCAAGCCAAGCAACGTTGTGTTAAATGTTTAAATCATAGAAGTGCATAAATGTTAGAAGGAAAAAATTTATACATAACAATAGGGGATTTGCAGCTTTAGCCCCTAATAAAACATGCAAACTAGGAAAAAGTTCGAGCAAATTACACATGGATCTCCAGTGAACCATCTTGCTCCGACAACAAACAAAATATTAATGGAGCCTCGTGTAAGCCTCTAATCATATGGGACTAAATTACATAATAACCCACAATCTGTATTCCAACAATGACTTAGACAACTCTGGAAGTCTGAATATGGTTGCTGGAAATAAATGGACTGGACAGCTTCCCCAAAACAAAATCAGAATTAAAACATAAAGAGAATGGTCTTTGCATTTCCCTGATAACCTGCACCTTAATCTGGTACGGATCAAGATGCACCATCTAATCTATCAGTAATCCATCATATTTGAGAAAACAACTGAACAACAATCCGAAAAAGAAAAAACAAAAGCTAATACCTCTTTCTTTCGATTAACTGCATGACCTGCATTGACACCACCAGAAACCCAAAACTGGTAACCATTACGAACCCACAAGGGAAAACCAATAGACAGGCATGCCACCATCAGAGGTACTGTCAAAGACAATCCCAGAAGAACTGACGACTTGCTGCAGAAACATATACAATCAGGATTGAATTTATGTTCGTAGGTAACAAGACGGGCACATTGACAGCAGAGTGGGGTAAGTTAGTTTAAGGATATCAAGACATGATCCAACACACCATACCTTAAGAACGAAAGCAACAATCCTACGGAAGTGCTCACTAACCAAGCAACAAAGCCATACTGCTCGAGCAGAAAAAGGCAAAAGAAAAAAAAAATCAATGCCAACAGAAATGCCATAAATCAAAAGCAAAAGAGGACTGATGCATAGTGTTGCAATTTGAGAACTGTACGCTAAAATTTACATGATTAAGACAACTAAAACACCTAAGAGACAGAGAGAGAGAGAGAGAGAGAGAGAGAGAGAGAGAGAGAGAGAGAGAAATACATAATGTGATGACCATACACGACTACATAAATACCATGCTTGCTTTATCTAAGAGCAAGTTCTATGCAAGAAGAAGAAGAAGAAGAGAGATGGTGGATTGAAAAATGGTACTCCTCAACATTCAAGTTTTCAACTGAAAAAGCATATAATAAATATCTTGAGTACATTAAAAATTTAAACTGCAATAAATGATTCATAAAAGGTCAAACTCTGTCCAGTGAAGAAACATGTAAACCGCATATGTAAACAATCATCAAGGAGAATATATGATAACAGTACCTTCCAAGGTTTTGAAGTTGCAGACAATTCTTCAGATTGAAGTGACCTAAGGAAAGCCATGATTGACCAGACAACAGGGGACAATAGCAGCACGGCTATGCCAAATTCAAACTGCCAAAAAGCACACCAAACTTGTATATGAGAGTTTAAGAAGGTGTTGGTAAACACAGATTTCATAATGTTGTCACAGTCAAACACACTGTACAGCGAACCATACATTTTAATGGCAGATTACCTGTTGGTGAGTAGCATTTATCAGATTTATTGTGTTAGGTTGGAAAATGGCTACGATAGTGGTCTCCATGCTAAAGACAAAACTGAATAGAAGCCATGATCGTTCTGGGGTACCAGCTATATAGTGCAAGACTAGTCTACACAGTTGAAGCCATTTCTCCCACCCGTGGAGCCTAATCTCTTCAGAGAATGAAATGTGATTAGGCAGCCTATTGTCAGTACTGTTTGAGTCAATCATAGTCGTGTCAGTATTGTCACGGTGATCTCTATCTGCATCTAAACTACTTCTTTGCAGTAATGCGAGGATCCTTGGATCCAATCCATTCTCCTTCAGCATCACGGCAAAATTAGGATCTAGTCCTTTATCTTGCAGTAAACTGGTAAGTTCAAGCTCTCCGTGTCTTCCTCTTCTCAACATAGATGTAATCCTTGGATCACTCAGCTTTTCCTGGAAAGCAAGTGCCAAATTCAAGTCCAGAGCTTGATTTGCAGAATTTGACGCACTAGACTCGCATCCCTGGCTTTCTAAACCACTACTAGAACAAACAACTAAAGAGTTATTATGGTCAAAACTTCTATCAGTATATGACGGCCCAGTTTCAGTTTCTTGAACTACTGAATGACAAGAACTACTATGTAACACTGAACTTGGCCTTCCACTATCCATGCTCTTGTCACTATGAATCCCTTCGATGTTATTCCAACTAGTAAAAACACCAGTACAAGGTGCACCACTACCAAGGTTAGCAGCATCTGCACTACTACTACGTTTTACACTTGAACCACAGCCTTCAGATGAGCTGGATGAGCAGTTCAGCTCTTTTTTACGAAATCCTTCTCTGAGGCGAATTACAGTACTCTCCAAGGCATCTCTTCTTGCAGCTGATGGGTTAGTAACAGATAAATGACGAGAAACGGCAGCACCAAGTAGCACAGATGCCACTACAGCGTAGCTTAAACAGTGTCCTATGTACCTGTAACAAAGAAATTGTGGTACAAAAATCAAGACAAACCAGACCGAATATATAAAAAAACTTGGTCAGCGTAGAATATCCTGCCACAAGGAACGGAACAAACCAGTAATGAACTCCAAAACATATTAGGAAGACACGGGATGTTCCAGCAACAAAAAGTGCAGCAACACGACTTTCAAGAAGCTTGAATCCATAGAGGCAAGTCCCCACATTCCAATCTAGTGAGGAAAGATCATAAGGATAAATACAGAGAATGATAAGAATAAGCAGAAATGGAAATTATAACGAATTTGTCTAGTAAATATACCAAGAATTACAACTGCAGCTGATGTAATTGCTCCAAGCCAGTGTGACTCTTTGGATGTCAAGCCATACAAGATGGAATACACAAGCAGAACTAAAAGGGAGCCAAGGTAGAGAAGCCCAAGGTGCAATGCCCTGCAATGATTAAATCAAATGAGAAATGTACAAGTAACCGATAAATGACGAGATGAACTTACTATAACATAATACAAGATGGACTTGCAAAATGAAGAAATATGAATGGTTGGGTACCATATGGGCAGATGTAAATACAATTAAGGCATCATCCAGAAGAGCACAAGTATGATACTCACAAGGAAATATATATCGTGGAATGTCCCATGGGAGAAGCACAATTAAGATTAATACAATTAAAGACTTGCCTACTAGATTGTCGAGGGTATAGTTCATCGGGATCTGGTGGTTCAGGTAAGCAAGCCACAGGACCCACTTCGATACAATCAGAGTAAGCAAATTTATATGCTCTTCTCACATATTCGTCAATATCTATACCATTTCCTGCCAGTATTCAAATGTATATGATTACCAAAACACAAATGTCAAAAGGAAATAGTAAGAAACTGAATTAACATGAAGTTTGAATACCCAGAAAACAATGAATGGCGTACCATTGAAAACCATTCTGCATATGAAGAGCATGTTGATTGCTAGGGCAATTGCTGACACACCAAAGAAAAAGCCTGAAGATGAATAACGCTCAGATGCCTTTGCACCCGCTGTAACATATACAGCAGAAAGTTCGTATGCGCAAAGCAATCCAACAGCCAGAAGAAGAAGAACGGCAACAGCTCCTGTGGAAAATTGATGTAAGGATTAGATTTACTGGAATGAATTACAAATTTAATATAAATAAGTAGCGACACAGATTTCAATTCATTTAGCACAGATAACCAGATTTTGATACAAAGATTTGGGAGCTTTTAATACATTTTTGCATCTGTTTTCAGCAATTTTATCAAAGTGAAGTTTTAAAAATGTATGGTTAAGCTTTTGTCATATTTCCGGACCTACCACTGGCCTCAACTTAAATCACCATCCTCATCAACATCAACATATTGAAGCAGTAAAAATCCACAGTAATTTTGATTATTTAAAACAACAGAGCTCACGGGCACACCAACGGGCACACTCCAACTCAGCCACTGTCTTCTGCCCACCTTGATGCTTCCTCTTCTGATCTCCTCTCTTCCATCCAACAGCCTACAACTCTACTCTCTCCTCTCAGAAAAGTAGTCCACCGCCCCCATCTTCTCTCAGTCCATTGCCAACACTTGCAATCCCACCGCTTTTGAGCAGACCATCTCTCTTTTCTTTTTTAATTGTTTTGGCTATTTCATGGTGACACATCAACGACCAATCAGATCATCTCCACATTAATACTCAGCCTATTTAATTAGACTAGTTGGATACAGCCGGAAGGACAGACGACCAGCTATAGGGGGAGGTCAGACAGGCAGCAAAGAGAGATTCTAGGGACAGTGGTGGTGGCATAAGCAGAGATCCCTTTGGAGGTGGCAGTATAAAAAGGCCAGTGGTGGTAGTAAGAAAGATGCACCTTGAAGAAGAATGTTAGGGACAAATAAGGATGGTGTACCAAATATAAAGGAGGCTGTGACAAGTTGGAGTTACAAGTGGTTCAATGTAAAAGGATTCTTCTATTTAAAAATTATTCAATGCAGCACATCGCTATGTTTGCAATACATTAGAAGTTATATCCATTAAATGGGAAAACATCTTGCAGGATGGATACCAATGTCACCATTTTTTGCATTAGGCTTGCAAGCGGTCTACATGCCGAGAAAGTGCGGATCAAGAAAAAAGACCCACTTCTGTTGAGAATAATTCAAAAACTGTGATCCAAGAAAAAGAGTTCTGAAAGCTAAATAAAACAGAACAAATAACATCTTAACTACTGCAAGCTCATAAACACAATTGTTGTCTACTTTAATATGTCGTAATAAGAATGAAATTCCAACTGAAACAGTGGGGAGAAAGAAAGTATATACCAACCATTAAAGAAAATTATTTTCTTCAGTAACACTACATTTCATGTTAGAAGGAGACTTCCAAATTTTGTTCAAGAACAGAATAGAAAAAGGAAGAGAAAACTTGATCAGCTGACAAATCATAGTTGGACATTCCCCAGTAATTGTGTGGACATGGATCAATCTCTTCAGCAATTAACTTGAAACTGAGGATATGATTTGAACTGAAGAGCACTTTATCAGTGCAATGCATTGAACCATTGACCATGTTTTCTTATAACAACCAACTTTGAAGTGTTCACATATGCCGAAGAAATATCGAGTATGTTGAATCTTAAAGGACAGAACACATTAAAGGGTCATAAATCACTGAAACATGCGTTCCGGTAATTCCATATTAAAAAATGTGAGTAAGCATGAAACAGAAAAGCTTATTTCACATGACATTATTTTTGTTAATAATAAATAAACTCCAAAAAATTCTTGAACTATGGGGATTTATAGAAGAAAAGAAAAGGAGTAACAGAAGAGGAGAAAAAAGAAATAATATTTTATAGTTTCAAATGCCTGAAAATTTAAACTTTTCAAGCTAGGATGGCATAAGTTGAGGAATGACATCAGCTCTTAACTTCACAAAAGTTGAATACTCTAAATTATGAGTCCACCGTACACTACACTTAAGTATGATATTCAAATGAGTTTCACATCAACAAAAGGGCCGGAGATTGGATTTCATGAAATTGAGAAAAATCAAGCCTTAGTTTCTAATGAATAAAGGTAATCATGTTAATGCACACTAAATTTAACCCAAGTGTTATCCAGTGTATAATATATAGCTTCCAAACAAAAGTTTTCAAATCCTTATCAAAAGATCAGAAATGAAAAAGGAACAGGAGATACATACTTGAGCTTTGCCATTGTGTTCTCCACCAGAGCATTATGGAATAGAATGCCAG
This sequence comes from Rehmannia glutinosa, assembly GCA_016081115.2. NCBI lineage: Eukaryota > Viridiplantae > Streptophyta > Magnoliopsida > Lamiales > Orobanchaceae > Rehmannia > Rehmannia glutinosa. The sequence continues at coordinate 39,694,614 of CM071936.1, read as the reverse complement.
AAGTAGAGCAACTCCAGCCATTATAACAGCTAGACCAATGATGTCTCGCCCTAATATCACTATTAACCAGCATCCCCATGCAATAAGCACCATGACAGGTGAGATAACAACTGTCCATGCACAGAGGGAAAGAAGACCACATAATATTCCCAGCTGAGGTCCTTGCAAGAAACCTGGCCATTTTCTAGCAAAGATCCAACTGCAAAAGTGACGACGGAAAAGAATTCAGTCAAAATAATTAGGTCTTCAAGTGCGCCTGAAGCATGTCTATTTTCAAAGAGAACAAAGCAAAGTTAACTTTGAAATTGGAACCATAAAATTTATTATAAATCACGACCAACTGTATTTGTGCACAAAAGATAAACTTTTGACTTGGATAACTGGATGGAGAGACGGAAAAAATCTCAATTGTAAATTTTTAATCCAGAAAGTGCTACAAGGATATTGAACCACCCTAATCAGAATGTAAAGCTCCATGACTGCAAAAATTAACTAATAATGAACTAAAAAAAGAGGAAAAAACAAATTTGTTGAGTAGAAAGATCATCTTCGAAATCCCAGAAGGACAAAAATGAGGATATTAATTGAAAAAAACATAAAGAGGCTAAAGAAGTTCCCCCTTTCCGATTGTAGTGAAATGGGCATCACATTTGAGTGCACATCAAAGCCCTTGTAAAGATACTTCTCTACTGCTTTATCAGCTTAAATGCAGAAAACAACATAAATAATTATGCACAAGACACATATATCACTTAGACAATCCACAATTCCACATAATATGAAAATGATGTTGACCAAAACAAAAGCATCCAGCAGCTTTAACTGATTAAGTTAAAATCAACCGACGGCGAAGGCAAACTTCACCAATATGCTAAACATTGCTTGCCTAAGGAGTGATTGCTTGACTTCTCGTTTCAAAAAATTCTTTTCGCTAGAGAATATTGACAAAATTTTGTTTTGAAAAAAGAACGAATTTTGAGTGTTTGGATGTGGGATGAAAATGTAATGTTAATAGTTGATGCGGTCAACTAAAATGATGATTGGATGTATGTAATTGGTGATTAGAAAATAAGAGTTAACGAATAGTGTATTTGTGTGATGCAAGTGTACTTATGACAATTGATGTGACTTTTTTAATCAAATGGCGATTGAATTTGATTGACGATTGGAAAAACGAGAATTAGCGAATAATATATTTTTAAAAAGTTTCACAAAACAATACCGTGTTAGGACAAAAAAATTCTCTAGCAAAAATTCTGCAAACATTTTTCATAAGCTAACACTCCCTCAACAACTTATATCACTCTCACTAGCTACATATCCCAATTATACATCCACACCCTTGCGTAAGATGCATTATGTCACAGCTAAACAAGACCCATTACAATTATATTTGGACATACCACTACCTAATACATCTAAGTTCTATCTTTAATTCATTCTAATGGGACCCATCAACTAAATTATCATATCCAATTTAACATTCAAAGTAGACCCTGCCACTACAAAATTTGTCTAACTAATATATTATTATTTTCAAACTACATCTTTGTAATAAAGACCCACAACCACCTGCAACTCATCCTAATAAATTATCACATTCAAATTAAATATTCAAAGTGGCCTCACCACGACCGCTTCAAAAATTATTATATACATAAATCATGGAAATAATGACATTGAAAACATAGAAGCAAACACAATTGCACATTCGCATCAAAAAATGCAATACACTAAACAAACAATTTCTCATTTTCAAGCCTACATATTTTCTATCACAAGTCAACCGTCCAACATATTTTCAATTTTTTCGCACGAAAACCAATAACCCCCAGAACTCCAATGGAAACGACGGAAATGTGAATTCTCATTGTGGGGGATAACAAACAAACAAAAAAACCTCATAACTCCGCATCCTTTAACAGTTCAGATTTTTCAGATAGGTATTAAAATTACTTCAGGTGATCAAAACTAAATAACCAAATGCAATGCATGGCAAACTAAACAATCCTCTATCAGAATTGACAATTTTTAGTCAGCCACAGAATTACAGTATCCTAGGAAACTACAATTTTTACACTTCAAACTGTGGCCATTTTTACCCGCTCCGACCCACTGCCGAAGGAATATTATATTCGATGAAGATTCGACCCATGCCTCGCACGTGGGGGAAAAATCGTCTTTCACCTCAAACTAGTTGGATATTACTGAACTTTACAATCTGAACTTTGCACGATTTTCACTTTGCTATCTGAACTTTGCGCACTTTACAAACTTGTAAAATTATAGTTTACTTTTTCTTAATTTCTTCATTAATTTTTTTAGTAATCTTCACATTAAATTAAAATTAAAAAAAAAACATTGAAAAGAAAAAAAACATAAAAAAATGAAATAGAAAATAATAAAGTATATTTTGAAAAAACAAACAATACATTAATTTTATAGTAAATTTTACATTAAATTACATTTTTTATTGGGGGACGCTATTTGCATCCTCTTTTCCTCTAAATACACCCCATTTCTAAAAACACCCCTACCCCCTTTTAAAAACCCACCCATTTATTTAATACACCCCTTTACCCTTCCCATTTTACCCTTCTGCCAAATAAACCCAAATTGGCACCCTTAAAACATACACCCACCCATTTGGCTTCGAAACCTAGGGCACAAGATATACTCTTTTTAGTATTTTTATTATCGTGCGATGTTTAGAGTAGCATTAACTTCAAAAGGTTCATATATTTATTAGTTTGAGTTATGAATTGACCGGGTTCGAAATGGGGTGGGAAATCGTGCGACTTTTTCTCTTGTTCGAAATGGCACAATCGTGTCATATTTTTCAAAAACATATATGGCACGATCGTGCAATATATATTTACAAATGATATGGCATGATCATGCCACATATTTATGGCACGATCATGCCATTCTATTTTACAAAAAAATATGGCACGATCATGCCATATATTTTACGAAAAATATGGCACGATCGTGCCATTTCGAACAAGAGAAAAAGTCTATATTTTAGCAGTATATTAATAAGATTTTTACATTATTGGTGTCAATGAATTTATTGTGGTCCATATTGCAACAATTTGGGTGTTGAAGAATTAGGATTTACATTTTTTTACAGATTTTGTGGAGAAAGAAGAAGAATGTGAGTGAGGGTAGGGAAGAAGAATATAAGCTTGAAAAAAGATGGGGGTGTATTTAGTTTTTTGGTGGGTGCATTTAGAATTTTTTTTGGTAGTAAGGGTATTATAGTCTTTGAAGTCATGTCATTTTTGAAAATAACTAAATATTGGGGGGTGTATTTATAAGAAAAAAGGGGTGCAAATAGGGCCACCCCTTTTTTTATTTTATTGTAAAAGTTAATAAAGTATATTTCAGAAAATATACTGAAATCTCCGGCAATTATTCCGCCAACGGTGGTTGGAGCGGGTTCTGTGCAAAACCCGTGTACTACATGAGGCAAATTGAAACTCGAAATGGTTTTATACAACAAAGTGCAAAAATGATAATAGTTGGGAGGGCAAATTATTTTTTCTCAAATCTTTATTACAAAACTTGACTCATTCTCAACAAAAATGCCCTTGTTCTTTTTGACGCATACAATGATTCGTGCCAAATCACAACACTTGACCATCTCCAAACCAACATTCTCATGTTTTAAAGTTCAAGAAATGCTAGTTTAAGTATCAGAGAGAAGTCGTAATAATTTAACGAATTCAGTACATATCAACTACTGTGTTCGATAATTGATTGATTGAATATTTTTTAGAAGATAATTCCTTTCGTCAGATAGCCAGATTTTGTTCAAGATTCACTTCAGAAAATAATTCCTGGTGTAATATTTGACTTTTAGGTCGTCTTGAAAATGTCAAGTCTTTATACAGTAAAAAACTTCAGAGGGTGAAAGGAGATGTAGATACATTAGTTTTTCATTAAATAGTATCAATTACGAAGCCGCTTGAGGTGGAAAAACAAGTTGCTAATTCAACAGCTGATATAGCATATACCCAATAATATTATTCTATTCTGGGATTTTAGTGCTATAATAATAAGATTATAAGAATTGGAATCAATCCACCATGTTCAAGTGTTTAAAGCTATTCTTGCATTCATTGCTTTTAATTCTGCCATAAATCTAAGCAGAAGCTTTTTTTGATTAAAAATTGATCTAAATAAGACTCATTTATTTAAATGTTAATACTTAACAAACCGATTTACCCAAAATTGATTCAGAATAAACCAGATATAAACACATAATTACCTATTAGGACCAGTTATGGTTCTTCCCATAGGATAACTTAACTTCAGAGTTAAAAAAATACCAAACTTTCACCCTCATCAATGCAAAAAATTCATTAAAAAAATCCCAGAAACTAATCTATTAGCAACTAAGACTATATTAGATGTTCTCAATCCCCTGTATTCTTATTTCTTACAAATTGAGCGGCAAACACCAAAGTAAACAGAGAGGAGACAAAAGCCAGATAGTTAGGATGTGATGTAGCAGAAACGATTGATGAGAAATACCATCACGGAAGAAAGAACAACCTTCCATATCTGTTAATTCGCTCACAAATACTAGACTATAGGCATCCAAAAACTCGTTGCTTCCTATGAATACCAAGAGATTGGCAGAAACGAGAGAAACCTCTCTTTTACATTTTATAAATTTCTTTATGTCCTCTAAAAATGGCCACAAGACTTACATTATATAGGAAACACAATGAATCAAAATGGAAACAAAATAAAATGATCACAAAATAAAGGTAAACAAAATTAAAGGAAATTACATTAAAGTTAAACAAAATCTAATTGATATGGTCCAATTTCTAGGAGATGGATAATTCCTTGATAAGCTGTATCAGGATGGTTTCAGAAATTTGGCATATTTACAAATGAAAATGCTATGGGGAATAGTGGGAAGAGAAAATACAAGTTAATCATGTAAATGAAAAAAATTATAAATATGTTGGGATGATTTTTATTTGCTCTGAGCTAGAAGGATTTTCAAAAAGAAGGAAGAGGAAATTTGCAAGAGAAATACGATATATCTTTCCAGTATGTACCAAACTTCATTTAGCATTCTTTCGTTATCAATTAACCAAGGAATGAACAAAGTTTTGATATTCTATTTCCAGTGACCCACAATGATATTTGCTTGAGATTTATTATAGCATAAAAATAATACTCATTATTCCCATGCTTTCTTTATACTTTTCGTATTGTTGCAGCAGCAGAAGGCGGTATAGTCTAGTCCAGCCCAGTGTCACAAGCACAAGCACCACAAAAGGGCTACCAACTGCTGACTAAGTTGCCAACAGCAACTAAACAATAGTATTCAGAATACATAGGCACGGGGTGAGAGACATTAGTCTAGCACTTGTTCTTGATAGATATTAGTTGCCACCATCTTCTAGAATGAATTATAGAATCATTCTTATAAACAATATTAGATTCTCAAAGCCTCTACAAAGATAACAAGACGAGGAAGCAGATTACAAGAACTCCAGAGCTGCATTTAAGTGAGGTTATTCACTTGAACCTTCATTCCAAATCAATCACTAACTCAGCAAAGCCTAACGTCACATATCCCAACTCCTAAAACTTCTATCGCTCTCTTATTACATTATTACTTTCCTAGTTCCAGTTAATTCTGGAAAATAACAAATCCTACATAATCTTAGTCCTATTTCACCAATCCTTTTTTTTTCCAATTCAATAATTTTGGCATGCCCTATTTCAAAAAGGAAATGGCAACAGAAAACTACAAATGGGGTGGGGAGGGTGTGGGAGGGAATGTAGTCACCTATAAATGCGCCAAGGCCGCCAATTCACCGACCACAGTATCACAAAGGAAGCTGCACCCAGAATAGAGAAAAGGGTCCCTGAAATTACGCATGCCAGGATCAGCCCAGGCTCCCCTTCCATTTATCAGCCTTTCTCTATGAACTATAACCACCACAAAAAATTACCCAACACATCAAGAAACTAAACAAAATTTTCACAATGCAAAATAATATGAACTTATAAGAAAAACCAAGCTAACGAAATGAAAGCCATAAAACAAATATGATCAGTTCAATTCTCACGGGACCATTCAAAACTAAGTAAAGCGGGTACTTTCAACTTCAATGAGCTAAAGAACGCAAATCTTTTCAAGTTTTTTACCTATTTCAGGAGAATTGGGGCATTTCGTTGAAGATTTCAGCTAAGAAAGCTAGGTTCTTTGAGCATAATATATGTCCCCCACCACAATCAAAAAGAAGTGAGCTAGGGTTTTGCCCTAATTTCCGAGCTTCTTCACATCCAAAAATGGAGTGGGGAAAAATACAAGAAAAAGAAAGAAAAGGACTCAAAATGCATATAGAAAAGTCAAGTGAGGCTTATTTTAAAAAAACCTACACTTTTTTTGACAAAAATGTCAAAAAGAGGAGTGAAATTAGAGAGAGTAAAAAAAATGCAGGGGTTTATAGGTTTCTAGAGAGAGGACGCACAGAGAGAGAGAGAGAGAGAGAGAGAGAAAAGAGGTAAAACATAAAAAGTAAAATTATCTTTTTTTCTTGTGGAAATATAAAATTATCTAAGTCTCTTGTTGTAAATAATAAAAGTAACAGCCGTGGAATTTTGTCCGAAGAGACAAATATTCTCACCTGCTCCGGTATAGAGTGGCGACTACGGGCCAATAGGGTGTTAGCACTTAGCATGTATGGGTGTGAGAGTAATGGAGTGGAAGGTTTTTTTTTTTTTTTTTTTTTTTTTGAGTGGAAGGTTTTTGAATATTGAGACATAAGTGTGATTACTTCAGGAAAAAAACAAAAGACATGTTTGGGTGATGAGGATTTGAAGGAGATCAGTATTACTAAGCAAGGTTGAATAATCGTTAGATGCTAGACGCTAGTTGAACAACAGTGTGAAGCCTAGATCCTATTTTTACACATTTAATCAAGTGTATAGACCTAATTTTTGGTCGCTTAAATTGATTTTTACGATATATTTAATAATTTTCTAGAATGTAATAAGATGCCCAAAATGAGACTAATCATAATGTTTGTTTTATTATTAAACAGAGTTTATTATCAATGCTTGGGTGGTAGGAGTTGATTTACCAAATGGTGCACTCCACAATATTTTCACCTTGTCAAGTATGTTGAATATTGTATTTCCACCCAAAAACAAAATATTAGCATATATCATCGAGTATAATATTTATTATGTATTATATTTTATTTTCTAATACAGATATCCACTTGGCACTAGAGTCAAAAAAAGCTCAGTCCAATGGGCTGGCCCGACCGGCCCAATAATAGAGCGGACTGGACTGCGATTTTGTAAGCCCAAAAAGAGTCCGGCTCATTAGGCCCGAAGCACTGGGTCGGGCCGAAACAAATCAAATGTATTTTTAATACATGGATTGGGCTGGACTCCCCAAAACAGCGGTCCCAAAAAAATTTCGGATCGGCCCGACCCGACCCGATTTTCCCACTTGGCCCGACGGCTAGCATTGGGCCGGCTTGGCCCGAACAAAGTGACAGCTCTAGTTGGCACGCATCCAATTATTTAAATTGCAATGTACTAAAAGTAACATAGAAATATTGTATGACTTCTTGTACACATATACTTTAGATAACGAATGTAAACTCTAGTTACTAGTATTCATATATTATCTTGAGCATCAATGAATTTCACTCATTGTAAAGTTCTTACAAGTAATAACAATATCGAGTAAGAATTAGTTTAAAACAAAAACAATCAAAACCTATACATATCTGATTGATTCTTAGAATTAGAAGACGCAAAAAGACGACGAACAAAAAAACATCCTAATGGAGTTGGGTGCTATCCAATTGGGTGGCATCGAACTTAGATGCTATCCAAATGGATAGTACCCAACTTCGTTGGGATTTTTACAAATGTCCATTATTTATTTTTTTTATTTTAAAAAGCACATTTCCTCATGTCATAAGTTGACACATGTAAGTATTCTAATGGAGTTGGGTGCCACCTAATTTGGTAGCATCGAACTTCCCCATCCCATCGATGTAGTGGGCATTATTTGCTTTTGTAATAATTAACAAATTATAGATTGTTTTTATTATTGGTGGGAGTTGATTAATATTTATCATGTAATAATATATATGTATATACATATTTTGGAAAAATATATTCAAATGAAAGAAAAAAAAAAAGCGAGGAAAAGGATGGGCTTATAGTCCTTCGGAGAATGGAAATTAGAACAAATTAAAAGCTGTTTTCTAGTTTCAATCTGAAAATATATTCCTTGAGAATTACGGCCCATTACACTGCACACTGGGCTTTTACTTCGAATTGGGCGTGCTCGGAAAATAAATGAGAAAATTTAATGGGAAAATGACACAAATGCCCATCTATTTTTGACCGGTACCTACAAAATACCAAGATTTTACCAAAATTACCTAACAATACTTTGTCGCATTCTATTTACCAACAAATACACTCAAACCCAGCACATTACCAAAACAATACGCTGCATATAAAAACAACCACCAAAAAACCAATAAACAGAGCACCGATTAGAGATCTGAAACGCAGCAGCCATAACAAGTGCGCAAACACTGTGCGAAGGAGAAGACATCTTTTCAAGCACAAAGGAAGAAGAATCGGACTGCACATCAGGAAAAGAGAAGAAAAACATACAGGAACAAAAAAACAACAAATAGAAGAAGAAAGCAGGACACTGTTTCATATTTGTTTCAATTATGTTTCTTTCATGTTTTAAATAAAACAACAAAGAAACAACAAAGAAACAAAAAATAAACAATACATCTTATACGAAAAAATTGAAAAATAATAAAAACAATAGATCAACAAAGATAGAAACACAATGAAAACAACACGAAAAAAAAAAAAACAAAAATCCATAGAAAAAATAAATAACAAAATAAATCCATTAATATAAAAGAAAAAATACCATACTTCAGTAGCATCAACGCCTCTAAATCCAACAACTTTCTTTTTGGATGATTTTCCTTAACAACTTGTTTTTCATCAACATCCACAAGTTTCATCTTTCTTTTTTAGAAGATGAAGAAATTGGGGCTTCAAATTTTGAACAAGAAGTTACCAGAATCAAAGAGAAAACAACCAACAATGGCGGACATGCAAAGGAAAAACCAAACGTCGAGAGGAAAGAGAGAGAAGAGGTGACAGATTGGACACGAAAAGGCTGCAGCGTAAATGAGGGAAAAATTACAAAAAGAGCGTACAAAAAGTAAAAAAATGTATGGATGTGAGATATTAGTAAAATCGGGATTTGTGCCAAAAGGATGGTATTTTGTGTAATTTCCCCAAATTTCATTATAGGGTCCAAATTTAAAAAAAAAATCATTTCAAGACCCAAAATTTCGATCTTCTCAAGTCAAGACCAAAATATTATTTTTTTCTCAAATTGGGCCATCCCTCAATTTCTCACTTCAAGACCCAAAATTTCAACATTCTCAAATCAAGACCCAAATTTTATTTTTTTTCTTAAATCGGTCCTTCTCCAAATTTTGGGTTCTCACTTCAGGTTTTAGAATTTTAACAAAAAGAAAAATATTAGTGTAATATATCACACCAGCCATAAAAATTATTTTTCTTCCTCTTTTCGTTTTTTGGCTCATTCTTTTTTTCCTAATCCATACTTATTGTCAATTTTATTTAACATGTAGATACCCGAATCTATAAATTTAAATGTAGGTAGCAAGCAAGATGAAAAAAGTAGTAAAATATTTATTGGTTACTAAAAAAATAAGATATCCAAATCATGAATGAAAAATAAGTAGTAAAATATTTTGTGGGTACTAAAAAAAATAAGATACCCAAATTATGATTGAATTTTTTATAGTTTAAAACAAGTATATTAGGAAAAAAGGAATGAATGAAAATTTGAAAAGAGAAAGAAAAATGATTTGTGTGGCTGGCGTGATAGGTTATATTAACATTTCTCTTTTTATTAAAATTTTAAAACATGAAGTGAGAACCCTAAATTTTGGGGAAGGCCCGATTTGAGGGAAAAAAATAAAAATTGGGTCTTGATCTGAGAAGGTTGAAATTTTGGGTCATGAAGTGAGAACGCAAATTTTGAGGTAGGGCTCAATTTGAGAAAAAAATAAAAATTGAGTCTTAAATTGAGAAAGTTGAAATTTTGTGTCTTAAAGTGATGAATTTTCCTAAGTTTAGACCCTATTATGAAATTCTCCCCAAAATAAATTCCTAGGAGGGGGCCATTTCCCCTTGATATTTTCCCTTTTATTATATATAAAAACTAGTATTGTGTGATGCACGAAGTGTAATATGATAAAGTATTATATAATTTTCATATTAAAAAATTGATATAATATAAGAATGGTGATTGAGCGGGCATGACGGATATCTCCAATACCCAACCCGTCCATGTCCTTTAAACGATGGAAAGGTTGCGGGATAACATAACGTCTTAACCCGAACAAAATAATTTAGGGTTTAGTAACTTATTATTGTTACTTTTATTATTATACTAATTTAATATATTTTCACAAAATATTGTGTTGAATATCCAACATTAAATTAAAACTTTAGAAAAATGAGAAAAAATAAAGAAAACAAATCCATTATATATTTAAAACAAGTTTATACACCTATTAAAAAACACTTGTGAGTTATCTAAAATTTAAAATACTATATGTTTAACTTAATAATTTTCAACAACTAAATTAAGTTAGATCAATTGAGATATTGCTTAATTTATACCAACAAATTTCTATACATTTAATAAAATCAGAGTATCATTTGATTTCGCAATAACATTATCATTCTACTCAAATCATGATTATTAGATAAACTATCTTATAACATAAAAGATTGTTGTTTAAGAAATAACAAATAAATACAACATAAGTAATAGAATAAATAAATAGCATTTTTTATATAATAAGTATTTAATTATTTTATGTTCAAAAAAGTATGTACAATATAATATTTGAATTATAATATATATATATATATATATAATTACCATTTTTTATTACTCAATAGTTTTTAATAATAGTTCATCATTATGCTAAAAAAAAATAGTTCATCATTTTCCATATCTAGATAGGTGAAATGAGCGGAATTTTTCTTATTACTACTCTAGACTCCTATCTTTATATATATATATATATATATATATAAAGATTTAATTTCTGCTTACATAAATATATACAATGTTATGTATGGATATATATTATATAATATTTGTATACACTTGAGATATTTTTTAAATTAAAATAAGTATTTTTTAATTAAATATAATAAACTTAAATACGATCTATATAATTATGCAGAAATGGGAGAAACCCAATAACAATTGTACGTGTCACAATTAACAAATTGCCAAAATACATGAAAATACAAATTGACGTCCAATATAATTTTTAAAACCCACTACAAAAGAAATTATGAGTAAATATATATTTTATTGTTATTTATTATGGTTATTTTTATTTTATATATGCACTATGGGTGGCAAACTGAAGATCATAAAAAGATGATTAATTTGATATATTATACATCAAAAACTAATTTAAAAAAATATTTGAAAAACTAATTAATGCAGTATATACATATTTTGTAACCATGAAATCCCAAAGATTTGTTTTATCTTTTTTTTTCCCAGGACTTTTATTGCTTTTTATAGCAATGAAAAATGGGAGGGAAAAATGTTTGGTTACTGTTTTGAGAATAGTCTCATATATATATATATATATATATATATATATATATATATATATATATAGGGGAGGATCAAGTGAGACCATGTCTCTAGGTGAGACACAATGGACTAATCTCAACCATCCCCCACTATTAATCAATGGATAAAAAATATATTAAAATATTAATTTAATCAATATAAGGGTAGTAGGGTAAAATAACATAACAAGTTAGTTACAAAAATGGAATCAAATCTCTTTCTCTCTCTCATACATCTCCCAATTTCCACAATCTCATCTCTCTCTCTCTCTCTCTCTCTCTCTCTCTTCTCTCATTCCCCCATTAACGCAAATAAAGAAAACTGTGAAGAACTCAAAAATTACAGTTCATAAAAATTACAGAGAAAAAACAAGAAAAATCGGTGCAATATTACAGAGAAATAACGAACAGTGAGTTCGAAAACTAAATATGCAACAAAACTCAACTAAATATGAATTATCTGAAAACTATCGATGCAACGTAAAAAAACTAATATGTAGTACAGTATATCCAACTATGCAAGACGTCATAAACTATGCAACAAAATCAACTAACTATGTATTATCTGTTTGATAAATGGTTTTATCATAATTTTGATGATTTTGTTTTATACCAAAACAATGGTTTTAAAGGTTGTCCAAATACTCCTAAATGATTTAAAATGGTTTTAATATTTTCCTGGAGTATAACTTCAAGTTTTATTTTCCAAAATTGGACAACACTTTTAATGATTTTTATTAATGTATTTTTACACCAAAACAATGTTTCTAAATATTGTCCTAATACTCCCGATCGGTCTAAAATGTTTTCACTATTTTTCGAGTATTTCTTGAAGTCTATTTTCGATATAAAATTGGACAACACTTTTGTTTGTCAACCGTCACGCCCAGTATAGGGCAACCCGTACACGAAAGTTGAGAAAAACAGAAAACTTCATGTTTGCGAAAAATGGTCAGGGGCAACCGGTCGCCCTAAAGCAACCGGTGGCGTCGCCGATCGACCCCTTATGCGACCGTAAGCAAAAAAACAGAACGCTGCCCTTCGTTTTTGAGGTTGTGCGACCGGTTGAAATCGGGACGACCGTCCGAACCCTAAAACCGATGCCGCCTGTGTAAATGTGTATTCTCATTTTCAAACTTCTATTTATGTCGACGGTTTTTGATAAAAAAAATTCTAAATTGTGCAAATAACAACTTTTCCCTAAATTGTGGGATTGATTTCTAATATAATCTTGTTTTTAATTGCAATTTTTGTAGAAATCAGATTCCAAGAGGAGCTATCAAGTATCAATCATCTTCTATAAATAGAGGAAGTTTTGAAGCACAACAATAAGAGAGAAAACTACAACACAACAAGATACACTCAAGAATACACTTGTTCTTACATTGTCTTATTTCTTGTTGTAATTTGCCTAACTATTCACTTTCACATTCTTGAGGTCTAGGCTATTCTTGATTACACTTGCACTCTATTGTATTATCAATTATCGAGTTGTAATCTTGAATTTGTGGTCGCCATTCAAACACAAGATATCATTGTGAGTGTTCTTGTGGTAAGAACACACTTAGGTGAACTAGGTGTTAGGTGTAAGAAGATTGTGGTAATCTTCTTGTTGAGGTGTTGAAGAGTGTGGTGCTCTTCAAAAGATTGTGGTAATCTTCACAAGGTGCCGTTGGAGATTGTGGTAATCTTCAAGTGAGATTGTGGTAATCTCAAAGGTGGTGTTGAAGAAGAGTGTGGTGCTCTTCAAGGTGTTGGTGTAAGATTTTGTTGTAATAATTTTGGTAATTATTAATAAAATCTTTTTCTCTTTCGAAATCCATCCCGGATATCTTTGGGGTGGTAGAGAATTAGGCCCTAGGTGGGTTGAACCTCTTTAAATCGCGCGTGTTGCTTACATTCCGCACCTTTATATTTGTCTTTGAGCATTCAATTCGAAAAAAAGAGGGATAAATCGAAAGATGGAGATAATCTATTCACCCCCTGGTTATCGTAGCAAAACTTACAAGTGGTATCAAAGCCAAACTCTTTGGCAAGCTCGTTTCACATCGCGAGTGAAGAAAAACGATCGTCGTCTAAAACGAAGCTCAACTTTCCCAAGGCACCTCCACCACCAAGCCACCTCGGTTTGATTCCAAAAATTTTATATTTTGGAAAGAAAGAATGGAATGCTATTTACAAGGTTGCGGGTTCGATATTTGGAACACCGTCATCAATGGAGAATCCATTCCGATGAAAGATACACCACACACCTCAAAAGGCTTCAAAAAGCTCAATGATGAAGAAAGAAAATCATCTCCTTAAATGGTAAAGCTCTTAATATTTTACATTGTTCACTTACCACTTTGGAATTTGATCATGTTGTAGGTATTCGGTCGGCACATGAAGTATGGCAAAAATTAGAAGCCATCTATGAAGTATATGCAAATGAAAGGAGCAACTCAAAAGCATCTACTTCACAAATGGATACAACATCAAATTCAACAACATGGTATAAGCCTTCTACAACCTCCCATGATGAACAAGTTGAACAATGCCTCATGGGCATCGAAGAAAAAACGAGGTAAGTTCTAAACCCTCTACTTCTTATGACAATGAATTGCAAAATGAATATAGTGACTTGCAAAAATGATTATGATGAGCTACAAGATGAATTCCAAAACTTACTTGTTAAATACAAAAATTTGAAAAAGGAATTCATTGTTTTAAAGAATGATAAGGATAGTTTATTTACTTCCTATGAATCACTATCATGTGCTCACACCACCACTCTTGTGACAAAGTTAGAAACCTTGAGAAAGAAAATAGTACTCTTGTTGAGGATATAAATTGCTTGAAAAATGATTTATCTAAATCCAACTTGAAGTACCGATAAGATGACCAATATTGTTGATTGTTGTGATAATTGAAACTAGAACTTGATCATAAGCAAAAAGTCAATCACATGAAAAGGAATCAAGTCTCTAAAGACGTTGGTCATTATGCTCCTAAATTATTACATGCTTTTATTGCGGTAAAAAGGGTCATACGGTAAATACTTGTCGGGCTAGAAATAGCTCAATTATTGTTGGAGACCTAAAAGTCTCAAGACTAATCCCAAAGGACCCAAACACATAAAAATTACCACAAAACAATGTCAATTAATTAGGTAAATGATCGAAGAAAATTTATACACGCCATGAAGACATCAAATGACCGTTTCATTTGATCAAAGAAGGAGAAACTATTTTTCGACAAAGCCAATTTCAAGAAGAGGGTATAATCAAAAATGGGAAGAACACAACCTTGGAAATGGCAAAGACATCATCAACAAGATGATTTTCAAAGAAGAAGAGACTTTCAACAATGGGAAAGCAACAAACCTTGGAAATGGAGCAATCAAAGAAGTCATCATCAACAAAGTGACTTCTCAAAGATATCATCAACAATGGGAACGACAAACCCATGGAAATGGCGTAATTGGTAACCCGTATCTCCCTATTTAAATATGCATTTTATTTTGTTATTATGCATACTTTTATTTGTGTCTTAATTGCAAAATGAGTTTTCAAATATTTATTTTTTAATTAAGGTCTTCAATATATACTTGTGCTTTTAAAATATTTTTGAAAAAGAAGACCTTATATGATGTTTTTAAAACTCTTGTGCATTTTTGTAGACTAAAGTGTGTTATCATCTTTTATGGATTTTTATGGCATGAGCTTACTTGTGATATCTCTTAGCCTTACACTTTTATCATTATGATTTGTGCTAGATATGTTTTAAGAATTGTGTAGGATTTACATATTTTCACAAATGGCCATTTACGTCATTATTTGTCAAGAAAGGCATAAATTATCGAGGTACATTTACTTGTGTTATTCTTACTCTTATAGACTTTATATGTATTTCCATGTGCCTATGTGCTTGTTTTTCATAGTATTTCATACAAGTGCCGTTAAGAAGATTTTTAGATTTTTTGAAAGGCACTATTCGATATTTGATTGCACATATTTGCCGTATCAACTCTTGTTCAAATATTTTAAATAAGGTCTCAACTATATGCTTTTCGGATTTTCAAATTTCAAAAGAGACCTTTTGTAGCTTTCTTAAGCTTATTTGAACTTGCATGATTTATTAGACTCTTGATGATCTTCTAAATGCATAGTATGTGTTTATTGCTTCATGGTCTATATATATATGTCTTTTCTACTATGCTCTTATGCAAGATATTTTTGTGATTGATGATTGAGGCATGTTTTTACACTTGGACTATTTTTTCTTGCTTATATAAGCGAAGTTTGTTAAGTTGTGTAGATGAGAAATGAAGTACTCCAAATATTAGTTACCTCAAAATATTTGGATGTAAATGTTCTATTATGAACACCTTAGATCAATTGGATGGCCTATGATGATAGTGATGAAGAAGACAAAAAGGGTATTCAAACAAACTCGATGACCAAGGCAACATTGGTCGAACTAAAGCAAGGTTAGTAGCTCGAAGGTATTTTCAAGAATAATTAATTTTGTTGTAACATTTGCACTCATAGCACATTTAGTAGCTATTTGCATTTTACTTGCCCATTCTTGTTTTAAAGAAAATTTCAAGCTTTACCAAATGGATGTTAAATCCAACTTTCTAAATGGTTTTATTCAAATATAAGTCTATCGAGTCTAAAATTTTAGGCCAAATGATTTTTATAAAAGGCCTTGTACAATTGATAGACTTAGCTATTTTTGCAAAATGATTTTACAAAAGGTAAAGTTGATACTACACTTCTTGTTTTGAAAAAGGGCAAGGAGTTGTTTACTTGTGCAAATTTTTGTTGATAATATTTATGGTGCTACTAATGAATATTTGTGCAAGATATGTTTTTCTAAGTTGATACTAGGTGAGCTTGAGATGAGAATGATGGGGAGCTCAATTTCTTGCTTGGACTACAAATTATTCAATGCCAAAAGATGGTTATATAAGAACTCTTGAAGGAGTTAAGCATTGAAGGAAGAAGAACCATCTCAACCTCTATGGCTAAAGATTGACAAAGGTTGAGAAAGGCATATCGGACAAACAAATTCGAGGTATGTTTTCTTGTATTATTCCTATAGACTCGACATTCCATATGCCTTATGTCTATGCTCGACTTCAAAAACTATCCCAACGAATCTCATTAAAGTCTATTAAAAGAAATTTTCAAATATTTGAAAGGCACTTCTTCTTATGACTTGTTGTATCCAAAGCTTTAAAACGTTCTTATTTTTTCGGGATAACAAGTTCGGTATCTATTATACGGTTATTCATATTCAAAATTTGGTTAAATAATCGAACTAAACATATTGAGATTCGATATATTTTTAAGGGATTGTGATTTTTAACAAAAACTTGAGATGTGTTTAATTCTCTCAAGGATAACTCGCGGACTTTTGATCGTTAACCACCAGTATTTTACCTCATTTCGAGCTTGATTATGACATAATGTATATTGAATGAAGTCTACGTTTGCATTTTGCACGTTTTAAAACTTAGGGGCAAAAATCGGATTTTTGGTTGAAAATTCGGATTTTGGAAAAATGAACAAAAAATGAAAGGGTTGAGGGCAACAAATTCGCCCTCAACCTCGACCGTAACCACGATTATTGTTAAAATCTTGGATTAAAATGGTTCTGTCTTATATTCGCATTTAACTTCTTTTGGCCATTTTTCGTCCCTTTGCAAATTTCACACACAATTCACTTCAAATGAGTTTTGATGCATGAATTATATATTTTGGGGATTATCTAGCTCGACTATCATCATCATTGCTCGTCTTTACCGATTGAATGGTAAGAATTTCACTATCTTTAGCTCAATTGGGTTGAACCATGAGCTTGTGGCTTATATGTATTTTTCTTGATGTGATTCATATATGTTTGTGATGAGCTTATTGATTGTTGATGAATGATTTTGTTAAATTGTATTTGGTGATGAAAATCTTGGCTTGATTTCATTTACAAGGACTATATATAACTTTTTCTATTTTTGACACCGCCATTGTTCGATAAAACGTTTCAATGAAAAATTCATCACCTACATGATTCTCTCGATTTCAAAAGTCTTATACATTTATAGAGATCATGTTTTGGTAATCAAATGAGTTTTCATAAACCTCTACAAGTCGTATGATTCGACTTTTCCCTCCTATTTGGTTTATAAGCTTCAATGCTCAAATAGCTCGATACATCGGTTTAGTTGTACTATTTGATATGAATATATGATGTATTTATCGTGCTAACATTCTTTTTGATGATTCCAAAGGGGAGAAACAGTGGAGAAACAGGTTATAAACTCTTTAACTCATAAAAGCTAAGTCATGCTATATATAAGCTATGGCTTCATAAAGCCATAAGTTGTGGATCATATTTAGTCCACTTGGTGCATTATGGTTATGTATGAATCATGGTCCTTTGGTTGTAGTATGGACTTATATACGAAATGATGTATCTTTGTGGGGGAGCTTTTAAGTTTTTGATACTTAAGCTCAATATCGAAAAGCTAAGATTTTAGCTTATGTTGAAGTTGCTTCTATATTACTCTTGTTGTGCATGTTGATAGGGGAGCATTTGCTATAAGTGTTTAAATATCTCTACTCCCATCTTTGTGTTTATATTACATGGAATGTTGTACAACGGATAGTTCTTTTTAACCGGTAAAAAATTGTTTTGTTTTCAAAATCGCCTCTCAAAATTGTTTTGTTTTCAAAATCGGCCTTGTCAAATTGTTTTGGTTTGTAATCATCAAAAACTTGTTTGATAAATGGTTTTATCATAATTTTGATGATTTTGTTTTATACCAAAACAATGGTTTTAAAGGTTGTCCAAATACTCCTAAATGATTTAAAATGGTTTTAATATTTTCCGAGTATAACTTCAAGTTTTATTTTCGACAAAATTGGACAACACTTTAATGATTTTTACAATAATGTATTTTTACACCAAAACAATGTTTCTAAATATTGTCCTAATACTCCCGATCGAACTATTTTTCTGAGTATTTCTTGAAGTCTATTTTCGATATAAAATTGGACAACACTTTTGTTTTGAGGTCAACCGTCATAGGGCAACCCGTGCAAAGTTGAGAAAACATCAAAAACTTCATGTTTGCGAAAAATGGTCGATTTGAAAAACTAATTAATAAGAAAAATATACATCGGCCGTCGACCCATAATCCCAAAGCAAAATTGAAGCAGATCGCCGCCGTTTTTTTTGAGGTTGTGCGACCGGTTGAAAAACTCGGGGGATTTACCCTACGTCGGCCGTGCCGCAAATGTGTATTCTCATTTTCAAACTTCTATTTATGTGCGACCATATCGCTATGCTTTGACAAAAAATTCTAACCGTTGTCGCGTGAGACAACAACTTTTCCTAAATTGTGGGATTGATTTCTAACACTATAATCTTGTTTTTAATTGCAATTTTTGTAGAAATCAGATTCCAAGAGGAGCCTATCAAGTATCAATCATCTTCTATAAATAGAGGAAGTTTTGAAGCACAACAATAAGAGAAAAACTACAACACAACAAGATACACTCAAGAATACACTTGTTCTTACATTGTCTTATTTCTTGTTGTAATTTGCCTAACTATTCACTTTCACATTCTTGAGGTCTAGGCTATTCTTGATTACACTTGCACTCTATTGTATTATCAATTATCGAGTTGTAATCTTGAATTTGTGGTCGCCATTCAAACACAAGATATCCTTGTGAGTGTTCTTGTGGTAAGAACACACTTGGGTGAACTAGGTGTTAGGTGTAAGAAGATTGTGGTAATCTTCTTGTTGAGGTGTTGAAGAGTGTGGTGCTCTTGAAGGGTGAAAGATTGTGGTAATCTTCACAAGGTGCCGTTGGAGATTGTGGTAATCTTCAAGTGAGATTGTGGTAATCTCAAAGGTGGTGTTGAAGAAGAGTGTGGTGCTCTTCAAGGTGTTGGTGTAAGATTTTGTTGTAATAATTTTGGTAATTATTAATAAAATCTTTTTCTCTTTCGAAATCCATCCCTGGATATATTTGGGGTGGTAGAGAATTAGGCCCTAGGTGGGTTGAACCTCTTTAAATCGAAAAACATTCCGCACCTTTATATTTGTCTTTGAGCATTCAATTCGAAAAAGAGGGATAAATCGAAAAGATGGAGATAATCTATTCACCCCCTCTAATTATGTATTATCTAGAAACTATCTATGCATTGTGGAATAACTAAATATGCAAAACATTATGTAACATCCCATTTTTATAATTTCCAAAAGCAACATCTCATTTTCATAACTAAATATACATTATATTGAACCTATTTATGCGAAGTATAACTACATATACGATACGTAATATTCAATTATGTCTTATTTTCGTAAAATAGTGCCAACAAAATAACTAAATATGCATTATTTGATGTCTAATTATGCAGTAGAAGAACCCTAACTATGCCGGAAAATAAAAATATTTGGAAAGAAAACAGGTTCCTTAAATTCCGCCACAAAATCCTAGCGGTGTTAATTTCAAATTTAAAATCACCGAGACCACTAATTTGAATTACAAAATTACAATCTTACCCTTAAAATCAGCGAAAATTAGGAAATAATTAAAAAAACTGAATTAATCACATCCCTTCATTTTTTTATGATCAATGGGTAAGATGAGTCCACACTGTCTCACCTAGGGAGGGTGGTCTCATTTGAACCAAATCCTATATATATATATATATATATATATATATAAATATATATATAGAGAGAGAGAGATCTATGAGACCACAGCTATAGGTAAGAACATAAGACCCCATCCACACCATCCAACAAAATAAAGTAGAAGGCTAGGATTTAATGGGATTTTCTAGTAATAAGAAAATAGTGGGGACCGAATATGGGTACAATAGGAACATCAATTTTAGCCAAAATAACCGTTCCCTGAAATCAGAGAATGAGATCTTACCATTAATAAC
The DNA here is from genome assembly GCA_016081115.2 of Rehmannia glutinosa. Lineage (NCBI taxonomy): Eukaryota > Viridiplantae > Streptophyta > Magnoliopsida > Lamiales > Orobanchaceae > Rehmannia > Rehmannia glutinosa. Next base: position 39,673,926 of record CM071936.1, on the reverse strand, counting down.
ACGTCCATAATTACCATCTTCTTCCTCCCATCTTCTTCCTCAAAGCCATAACCACGTAAATATATGACCTGCAAAATAGAGAGAAAAATCGACATTCAAACCAGCAAAAACATCAAGATTGAAATCAAGCATCGAACCACAAATCATCAAACCAACTAAAACACCAGAAAATCGATATACACATCAACGAAATCGAGTTTGCGATGTCACAAAGACATGATTCCCCCTCCACGATCTATTCGCATCAAGGTAATAATTTCACACCAATTCATGCGTAATGTGTGGTTCGAATGCATGTAGTGTTGAACAATCAAAAAATTTACGACCCCAGCAACGCGGAATGGATGTGTAATTATAACAAATATTGTGTATGTTTACTATAAATTTTTTGTACATATAGCTTTCCAATTATGTAAAACATAATCTCACATAACAACAAGCAAATTTTTTACTAATATGATAGTTTAGAATAAAGATAATGCATGTATAATGTTTTTCATGTGTATAGCTATAACAAAATATTGGAACAAATGAGGATTTGTATAAGAAATCATGCATTTAGTTTGTATTAATGATATGTGTGTATAGTGTTCCGAATTTGTGTATTTAGTATGAAAAATATGTATCACATGTAATGTATTCTGTAATACGTTTTTGCCTAATTACAATGCATGTATTGTATGCTTAGAGTAGTAATAATGTACATAATGTGCATTAAATATGTGTACTTATAAGATAAAAATTGGTGAGTACGATTTTGCACCATACATTCATGTTCTATAAATATAGTATTCTATATTTGTATGGTTGGAGTGGTCATTATGTACATAATGTGCATTTAAAATGTGTAACTAAAAGACAAAAACTGCATAATACGATTTTACACCATACATTTAAAGTATGTGTACATAGTATTCAATATTTGTATATTTATTATGTAAATCTTGCCTTTTTACCAGAGCAAGCTCCAGATTACATAGTTTTTGTTAGTCAGAGGCTCGAAATCTCGCCAGGATCGACTAAATATTGGATCCCAGAAGTGGAACAAGAAAAAATCCCTCGCGCCGACATGCATTTCCGTACATTGGAGGCTGGAGTACAATTTTACAAGGATTATGGTACGTGTATTGGCTTCGATATTAGGAGAAGCACTACAAAGAAATTCAAGAATGAGGAAATTCGTGTGCAATACGTGGTTTGCAATAGAGAGGGCTAGAAGAACTCTAAAAACCCACACCTGCTGAAGCATCTGAGTATGACGACAACATCACAAAACAGGGGGCACGCAAGAGAGTCTCAATGTGACAACAACTGGATCAATATATGCACAAGTGTTTAAAAATACATATTCTTATGCGTAATTGTACAAATTTATATAACTATTTATACAATTTTATTAACTACGTGTACTAAACACATTTAATATACATTGTATGGATTTTATACATAATCTTATGCGTAAGTATACAGAATTTAATAGCTACATAACCAAAATATATAGTCTACTTGACTATACATAATTTTATGCGTAAGTACACAAAATGTTGTAACTACAGAATTCAACAATCGCATCGGTTTGTGCAAGGGAAAGATCAACCAGCGCGTTTACCAACACCCTAGCATTCGACCTAGTGGATAATGTCGGATATAAATTTTTTGCCCTCTTCCCCCCCCCGTCTTCAACCCCACTCTCCGCGACCCTTTTCCCTTGTTTTTAGCCATTTTGTTGATAAAACAAACCTACAAAAAAATATAGAACCAATTATTATACAAAAAAATACAACTATACATTTTCACAAAACTAAAAATACATTACCATATAGCTAAATAAACATAATTTCATAACATTATCACGAAACTAACTGTACATTATAAAAAAACCAACTACTCATTATCACAAAACTAAATTGTTGGAAAATTTATTTTATAGTTTTTGATGGATGCCATGTAAAACTTAAACTAGAAAGTTGGCACCATATTTTCCTTATAATTTGCATTGTAATAGATAGGGCTGGAAAAACTGAGTCAAGTCAGCTAAGACTGGAAATACAAGAAGTCAAATGAAGACTAAAGTGAAGACTCCGCTGCGAGACAACTGATTATGGATAAGAAGGGAAGTCAAGAACTCGACTAAAGATGTATCAGTTGTGAATCAGCCGTGTGAAGAGTCAGTCAAGTCAACTCAAGAAGCCAAATCTCAAGTTGAAGTGACAGATGAGTCATCCAAGTATTGGAAGCTAACACAAGTCACCTGGGGAATGAGATCCGTTGATGAAAGTCAAGAATGTTACTTATAATAGTAACATGTTAAAGTTGTCAGAGATAAAATGTTAGTTCCAGTTGTGTGCAAAAGGAACAAACCAATGGGAAGCACTGCACCAAGTGTCAGAAATGCTGCAAGACATTAAATACGAGGAAATGTCAACTTTTAGGACTGCAACAAGACAAGCCAATGAACACAAGTGACTTTTGAAATCAGCCTATCTCTTCAACGGAGAAAATTTCAAAAGTTCACTATAAAATGCTGAGGAAATTCATTGAGAAAATATTACCTGAACCACGAACAAGCAAGAAATTTTCAAGCAATTAACCTGCAATATTCTCAAGTATATTCAAGCAAATCCTCAAGCCTGAAACTCGAAGGAAATCAATCCAACACAAGCTGTGAAGGAAAGATAACTTCAAACTTGTTGAAGAGGAAACTTTTGAAGAATCAAAAGGGGTCTACTTTCCAAGGAGGATTGTAGGAAGGTTCAAGGTCGAACCAATATCAAGTTATTGGAGGGATTTGTGATCAAATCCAAGAGCTTGAAAAAGTGAGCTGAAGTTGCAAGGCAGCTGCCCTGTGAAGAAGCTGAGTTGGAAGAGAAGCCAGTTATGTGTCCAAGGTTGTCTCTAGACTGTTGACCACTTTGTAAATAGATCTTTTACATAGTGGATTCCTCCAGGAGTAGGAGAAAAGAGGATTAGAAGAATTAACCCATCTTCGAACCTCTATAAAAATTAACTGTGTCATTTTACTTTTCAGCACATTTATATTTCTGCATACTTACATCGTATCTGCTGATAAACTCATATTTGCTATCCAACTGATTAATAACCAAGTGCTAAAATCAAGTGTTAAAACAAGTTTAAAACAATACAAAGGGTGTTAAGTCTTCTGCTGATAAAACCAACACAACCAAGTTAAAGTTCAGGTTAAACAACTGAGTTATTCTATCAACAGCTCTATCGAGTCTGTTGAGTGGCTAACTCTGCTGAATAACCAACTTAGTTGTCCCCCAAGGACACAGCTGTTTGAGTTAACTCTGTAATAATTTTAAAAGGACTAAAATCGAAAAGTTGGTAAGGTTTATTCAACCCCCCTTCTAAACCTTACTCACACCCCTTGGAACCTACATAAATATACATTATTCTATAGCTAAATATACATAATTCCATAATATATATACATTCTCGCAAAAGTAAAAATATAAAGTGTTCTATAACTAAATATAATTATTACATAACTAAACATACATAATTATACACCTAAATATACATTACCGTACAACTGAGAATACATTATTAAATACATAAAAGTTCATTATCACAAAAGCTACATATACAAAATTACATAACTAAATATACATAATTACATAACTATATATACATTATTACACAACTAACAACACAGTGCATAAGGTGCGAAATCAAATATGATAAATCAAAACTGAGAAATCGAAACAAATATAAACTACAAGCACACGACATAAGAACAACAAATCACAAGGAAAAACCATTCATCAAACCTATCAGCAAGAACAAATCCAATATATGTGTATACCCTAAAATTGAACATAATGAAAACATTAAAGTCGAACACAAAAACACAAAAATAGAACCCTATCAGCAAGAAAACTAAAAAAATAGAAAAACTTACACTCAAATTCTGAGACGCACGGACCGTATCAACGAGTAGACGCCAAAATTCTGAGATGTTTGAGCCCTAGAAGCTTCAGGTGATCGATTTTGGAAAGAGAGAGATAGAGAAAAAAATTTCAGTAGGTCGATTTTTTGAAACATGGAGATAGAGGAGGCAATTTTAGTTTTTCGAATTTTCACAGATGGAGATGGAGATGGAGGAGAGATGGAGAAGCAGTTTCAATTTCTGATTTTTTGAAAGATGAATAAGGAGAAAATCGCGGGATGAAGCAACTTTGACTCACCAAAATTCAAAAAATGGGGAGTTACAAATATATCCCTTATCTTAAAGCATAAAATTACTTTCCTACCCTTACCCTCAACCGCCCATGCCTAAAATAGAGAGTAAAATCTGGACCATTGATTATTAAATCAAATGGTCTAGATGTGGTCTTATGTTCTTACCTAAAGGACTTGGTCTTATTTGATCATATCCATATATATATATATATATATATATATATATATATGTGTGTGTGTGTGTGTGTGTGTGTGTTATTCATAATATGGCAGCTAAACCGAATTTATTATTTTTCCATTTTTACCATGTGCCTAATATGACTTGTTTGAGTTAACTCTGTAATAATTTTAAAAAGACTAAAATCGAAAAGTTGGTAAGGTTTATTCAACCCCCCTTCTAAACCTTACTCACACCCCTTGGGACCTATAAGTGGTATCAGAGCGGTTGGTTCATTGCGCCTTCCACACTGGTTACTGAACTAGATCTTTATCTTTTCAAAAAAAGAAAAAGTTTTTTTTTTAAACACTTGCATTTTCAAGATCTTTCATTTTTAGCAAAGTTATTATCATGGAAGCAAATTTGACATGCATTCCTATGTTCACTGTTGAAGAATTTGATGATTGGAAAATTCGTATGCAGGCTCATCTATCGGCTCTACACGATGAAATATGGCTTGTGATAGAGGATGGGCCATTGCAAATATTGAAAGTGAACACGGCTGTAAGAAGAGCACCTGCAGCTGAAGGAGAAGAAGTTGTTGCTGAAGAAAGACCAACCATGGTTGAAAAACCAAGGACTGAGTGGACAAATGATGATAGGAAAAGATACAACTTGGACAATGTGGCCAAGGACATACTTTACAAGACTTTGGACAAAGCAATGTTCAACAAAGTCAAATCTTGCAAGACTAGAAAAGAAATCTGGATTAAGCTAACTTTAATTTGTGAGGATCAGAGCAAATTAAAGAAAATAAATTGTCTATTGTTGTTCAAAATGTTTTGACATGTAGGATAAAAAAAACTAGATTTTCTACCCACTTTTGGGGTTCTTTTGCCACAAAACCCTTGAGGCTTTAAATGCAAGCCTTTAAAGTAGGTAAAGTTGTATTTCTCTCTCATGTTAAATATATACATAATACTTTTTCCTCCAACTTTTTATTTTCTCTCTCTCTTCTTCTTTTTCTTCACAAAATAGCAAGAAGTTCTCTTTGTGCTCTTTGTCTACCCAAAATCTCACAAGACAAAGGAAAAAACAAGGTAGTATTGCTTCTCCTCTTAGTTACTTAACCTTATTTAAATTGTACAAGAACATACTTGCACGATATGTGAAATTTCTGAATCTAAAAAACAAGATTGTACTATGCATGATATGTACTCGAGATCGCACGATATGAACAATTCGTGACATTATATCGTGCATTGTAGGTCTAATGAGGCACGATATATCGTGCCAAATTTTACTATGGCACGATATCGTGCCCAATATTGTGCATGATATATCGTTCCAAATTTAATGAGCACGTTATTGTGCACGATATATCGTGCCTTAATAATATTTTGGCACGATATATTGTGCCATATCGTGCAGTATTATTCCATGTATAATGCCACATTTTGTAGTGCCATTTTCATATCGTGCCTTTTTTTATGCTTGCATATTGTGGCATATCTTTAATATTTTTTATATTTCCTGTCTATAGATGAACTCTGGCTATGTTGTTGTTCGATTTGGGGGTCACTGGGAAGGTTTAGAATATAAAAATGGTGAAGAAGAAGTTGTACGTGTTGAACCGGGCAAAATGAATTATAGTGAAATATTGGATGAGGTTTATGGTGTTGTTGAAGTCGATAGGGGCATATACGATTGTGTAATGCATGCTATTGTAGATATTTCTGGAAACAAACTTGGGAAGTTAAATTTGAAAAATGGCGGTGACATTGAAAGTGCATTTGAGAACACCGAGTTACCAGTTGTTTTTATAACACTGAAAAGAAAAATGGGTGAGACTAGTTCAAATAATGTATTGGGAAGTCAGTATTGGCATAATCGAGTTGAGTACATTGAAGGTCAACAAAATGTTGTGGAAGTTTTATGCAACTAATGGCTACTCAGAATGATTTTTCAACAGTCATTGGGCCTAATTATAACTACATGTACCATCTTGGTTTTCAACAATACGGTGTACCACACATCAATCTATATAGTCATGTAGTAAGGCCTAGTGGAGCACCTTTTATGCATATGAACAATCTTCAAATTATTGATCATCCGCGTCCACTCTCACCAACAGTTAATGTTCCAAATATCAATTATCCGGGACCTAGTATAAGGCCAAGCAATGAAGATGGCTATTATCCTGATATGGGTTGTGATAATACTGATGCTAATCGTGATAATACTAATGCTGATGTTGGTTGTGATAATAATGAACATGATTTTGGTGGAAACTACAGTGCTTGATGATGCTGGTTGTAATAATAAGGCAAATGATTTTGGTGAGAACTACACTGCTGGTGATGTTGGTACTGATGTTGAAGCTAATAATAAATTTGAAAATGACCAACAACGTGCTGAATTTGAGGAATTTTGTGAGTGGAGACGTAGCCGGAGGGAAATATTTTCAGAAAACCAAAACCAAGATGCACCAGAAGAACGAGGTGCTAACAAACATCCATATATCTATAGAGATAATATGGACGAAACAATAGTGCCCACAGGACGAAGTTGGGTGATTCCTGGTGCACTCTCGCACGTTTTACTTCCTCCGGAAGAACCTGCTAGATTGGAAGCATCTGGTGGGACATTGCGCCAAGGAGCAACTACATGAGCAAAACCGAATTGTAGATGGCACTAGGCATGTATCACCTTAAAAATCAAGTCGAGTATCGAGTCAAACGCTCGGATAAGACTCATTATTATGGAATATACAAGTATGAACGATGCCCTTTTCTAATGTGTGCATATGGAAAGAATGGTATTTGGAGAGTAGGGAAGTTTGACAAGCACCATGGATGTGGGTTAAATTTGAATGACAATGCATCTAGGCAGGTACATTCTAAAGTAGTAGGTGCATATTTTGCATCTAGATTAATAGTGGAACATTCCGCTCGTGCCAAGAGATATGATAGAGGAGTTGGAATCGCGACATGGGCTTAAAATGAGTTATAATGTTGTGTTGAGTGCTAAGTGTCATGCTTTTGGGCTGATATATGGAGATAGCAACAAGTCATTCAATCTACTTCCGGCATACTTACACATGTTGAATTTAACGAATCCCGGATCGGTAATTAGATGGAAGTTGGATAATTTTAATAGATTCAAGTACGTGTTTTTTGCTTTGCATGCATCAATAACTGGATTCCAAAACCATGCCCGACCGATTTTTGTGATTGATGGAACACACCTTAAAGGCAAGTACTGGGGAATATTATTTGTTGTAGTAACAAAAGATGGTAATGAACAGATTTTCCCACTTGCGGTTGGAATTGGGGATGTTGAACAATGTTCCAGTTATTGATCATTTGCTTTAACTCTCACCTACAGTTAATGTTACAAATATCAATTGTCCGGGACCTAGTATAGGGCCAAGGAATGAAGATGGCTATTATTCTGATATGGGTTGTGATAATATTAATGCTAATCGTGATAATATTGATGATGATGCTGGTTGTGATAATAATGCAGATGATTTTGGTGAGAACTACACTGCTGGTGATGTTGGTACTGATGTTGAAGCTAATAATCAATTTTGAAAATGACCAATAAATGTTGAAAATATTTGAAAATGACAATACTATATAAGATAAGACTTGAAAAAGTTTGAGGAATTTTGTGAGTGGAGACGTAGACAGAGAAAAGTATTTTCAGAAAACCAAAACCATGATGCATCAGAAGAACGAGGTGCTAACATACATCTAGATATCCATAGAGACAATAGGGATGAAATAATAGTGCCCACAGGACAAAGTTGGGTAATTGTTAGAGAATTTTCTAACCGCAAGTCTACGGTGTCAATTTTTAATATAGAGAAGTAAGGTTGTCGAATCCACAGGGAATAATTATCGAATTATTGCTAAATACTATAATATAGTAGTCTAACTTTATTTAGAAATTCAATATATGATGGAGTTGATTATACTAAAAATACTAAAAATAAATCAAGAATATGAAAATATCAATGAGTTTATCCAAATGATTAAATGAATTCTAGAGGTATGATGAATCTAGTTATCCCTTATGTTGTCAATATGGTTTATCAATCATCAATTGCCAATTTATAAGTCAAGATTTCTACAATAATCATTCCCTCTCTCAAGTGCCAAATGATTTTAGATTCAATTGGGAAATCAATATCTCTATAAAAATTACCAATTAAAATCTCAATAAAAGCTATGAATCTTGATAAATGACTTCAAAGGATTCACAAATCTCTCAATTCTATGAAATCCTAGGTTATGCTATTCCAAGGTCATGTATTCAATTACCTTTCTCAAGTGTCAAATCAAATACACCAAACAATCTAAATTATTGATCAAGTAATTTCGAAGGAATAGATCGAAATAGCACAAATAAATTGATAGATCTAGATTGACAAACCACAATCTCAAAACATAAGTTCAAACATAGATTACATCATTCCTCTAGAATTATAGAGTTTAGCTCATGATTAAAGAAAATGAATCCATGAAAATACAACAATACATCTTACAAGATATGAAGAAAACAACAAAATAAGAACAAGAGTTGAGGGATCTTCTCAATTTCTAGATGATAGAAGCCTCCAATCTTCTTCTCCAAATTCTTCTCAAGATGCCCCAATCCTTCTTCCTTGTCTTATAGTTGTTTTTCTTGTCTTCCCAAGGGTTCCAAGATCCCCAATTTCAAGCCCCAAGGCTAGTATTTATAGTCCACAAAAATCCAAGAAAGGGAGTAGGTAAGCCTGGGAAATTCCGCCCCGGGCGCTGCGGCGCCCAAAACTTCCGCACACAATTGACCGCCCGGGCAGTGCCCACCCGCATCGTCAATTTCCTCCGCCGGCGGCGCGTAGCAAGGGCGTTAAGCCGCAGCGCCACATGCCTCGCTCCAAACTTGCTTGCCCTATCACGGCGCTGCGCTTCTTCCGGCAGCAACTCAGCAGCCCGCCCGCCCTCCTGGGTCAAAGTGCGATTTTTCCTTTTTCAAAAGCGATTTCTTCTTTCTTCGCGCCGTTTTTCATCGTTTTCTTCATTTCTCGGCTACCAAATCTGTAGTGACTCTTCATCGACACTAATTGAAATAAATTAGACTCTAAAAACACCCAAAAATAAAACCAAATTCTAATCTAAAATACTTAAATAAATTGGTAAAATACCAACTTAACAAATACCCCCAAACTTGAGCTATTGTTTGTCCTCAAACAATTATAACTCCAAAATGAAAAACAAACAATACAACAACACAAGCAACTACAAAACTCCACAAACCAATAAGATTTGTCTAAATACTCATTTCACTATCAATCAAGCATGCATTTTGACATTGTGATCAAAAGTGTTGAATATTCATGACAATTCCGTTATTATTCAAATTGATTTACGCAATCGAACGTTATCAAGATGATCCACTTTTAGGTATCAAAAGATAATGATTACCGGATTCCATAGGCTTGTTATTCACACTAATCTCCACTAATGTAGGCTAATCTAACACAAGGATCAATAGGACTTTCAAAGCTTGTAATGTGGCTTAGGGTCGGGTAGGAAAATTTAGGATTAAGTGGCTCAACTCACCTAAACACACAATTATCTCTTCAACTCCAATTGCCAAACAAAATGGCTACCTTCACTTTTGTTGAATTTTCAATTATTCTCCCTTTACGAGCCTCTATTTTCAACAATTTTTTTTCGAAACCCCCAAACTTAATCTTTTGCATATTTTAACACATGGGGTTTCATATTATTATTTTTTTCTCGGCAACTTCATGCGAGTAAACATCTACCTTACTTATCACATCCTCCTCAACCTTCAATCATTTTGTGTGTATGAGTGATGGGTAATTAGGATTTTTACATGTAAGCTAAAGGTAAAAGATTGGTTGCCAAAGAACAAGTTTAATAGGCTCAAAAGGGGACACTAGTGAAATTATATCGTACAAAGGTAGTCATTTTGGCTCTAGCTTATTCAAAGATGGCCTAAATCATTTCTTATGTTATTTCGCCTAGGATTTCGCCTCAATTAGTGATCAAACAAGTTCTAGAATCCGGTGGGATCATATATCTTCATTAATCATTTTCAAATAAGTTAACAGAATTATGCATGAATATGAAATCGATGAAGCAAAGTATAGATCACCACTTAAAAGCATGCTCTCGTGACAGTTCAACTCGTGATCAACAAATCTACTTAGTCATGCAGTTCTATAGTTCAACAAACTACCCGACTCGACTCAACTCGAATTTTTTTTTTGACACGACTCTAACACGACTCAAAAGACACAAATACAGATTACACCCCCCAAACTTAAATTGAACATTGTCCTCAATGGAGAGTAAGAAAACTTTCCTGGTAGCCGGAGCGCCCAGGACTCCTCATCGGAGTCGTGTGGTGAAAAATGAGCAATAGGACCCGGTGGTGGTGGTATTGGGAACTGGAACTGCGGGTGTGCCTGGCTATATATCTGGGAAAGTACTCGGTTGTGCTCATTCTCATATTCTTCTCGTGCCGCTCTGTGGCGTTGCTCAACAACAAAAGCCCTTCTCAATTCTCGTACTTCGCGAACTAATGCGTCTGAAGGGTTGTTATCGTGATGTGAGCGTCTAGAACGAGAACGTCTTGCCGCTGAACCGGATGGAGCGTCAATATTCTGTGGTTGGGCATGAGTATCAGGCTCAATAGCGGGTAGGGCAAATTCAGGATCAAGGATATATCCCGCACTTTCGCCGGATTAGGCACACCACCTGCCCATTCGTCATAGGAAGCAATAGTAGCCGAATCTATAGGTCCCTTAGGATTTTCCAACGGCTCGGAGTTATCCCACTTAACACCCGCCTTTTTACATAACCCACAAATTAAACTCGGCAAGATTAGTCCCCCTGTTTTGGGGTGTAGCATTTTGTTATGAAGGGACATTGCAATAATTACCGTTGGGTCGAATTGTATGTCAGTAACTAATGCATATAGAAGATGGGCTCGTTTCTTAGTTACATCACTGACATGCTTGGTTGGTATCAAATTGTTGCATATGAAGTGGTACCAAGCTCGCCCATATCGACTAAGACTCGTGTGTAGAAAAGCAGTAGCACCTCCCACAATTTTAATATGACGTACCTCAGTTCCAGGCCGACATAAGGTATTACAAATCTCCTCCATACTCGGTGGGTGCGACATAAATTCAACATATGGTGCGTGATCCACCTCCGATAGTCCATAATATTCTCTTATCGCTTTTGTATGGTTGTATACCTTGTCTACTCCACGTATGAAAACATCTGAGTAATAGCCAGTTTTGGACTTCGCATTCGCATAAAATCCTCGGACAATATTCGGTGCGAATGGTCTAGGTTGTGCACAAACTTTTTTCCATTGCTTCTGATGTATCATTTGTGCAAGTTCACCATCATTCGGCCCCGGTTGTAACCCCGTTCCGCCGTTATGCTCTTCGAGCATAATGTGTCATAATACAATTGTTGTGCTTCCAAGTTAAGAAAACGGTCTTCAACACTTTCCTCGGAAGTACTTGCCACACTTTTGCCCTTGCTTGCGTAGTAAATTGCTTTAAAAATTCTGTCTCGCCTCTGACCAAGAACGGAACCCATTGTATAATCACTTGCATCACACATGAGCTCAAATGGTTGAGTCCAATCCGGCACTATCATAATCGGAGCTGAAACAAGTGCCTTTCTAATCTGTTCAAATGCCTGCAAACACGACTCATCAAAACAAAAGATAGCATCTTTTTCAAGGAGATTACAAAGTAGTTTAATAATTTTTGAAAAATCTTTTATAAATCTCCTATAAAAGCAAAGCTTCTTATGCCTTTCACATTTGAAGGTGGGGGTAGCTTTTCAATAGCCACAACTTTCGCCCAACTTCCAAAAAACCTCGTACAAGAAATACGATGCCCAAGTACAATCCCTTCTTTGACCATAAAGTGACATTTTTCCCAATTAAGTACAAGATTAGTTTCCTCACAACGTAGCAAAACCAGGAGATAAGTTATGCAAACAATGGTCAAAAGAAGTACCAAAAAAATGCAAAAAATCGTCCATAAAAATCTCCATGATTTCCTCAACCATACCATGAAAAATCGCCATCATACACCTCGAAAAGTAGCGGGTGCATTACATAATCCAAATGGCATCCTGCGAAATGCATAAGTACCATATGGGACATGTAAAAGTAGTCTTTTCTTGATCTTCGGGGGCAATGGCGATTTGATTGTACCCTGAATAGCCATCAAGAAAACAATAGTATTCCTAACCTACCAACCTGTCCAACATTTGATCAATAAAGGGGAGGGGAAAATGATCCTTACGAGTAGCTTTATTCAATTTCCTATAATCAATACATACTCGCCATCCTGTGACATACCTTTATTGTTATCATTTTTCACAAATACCTCTCTTTTTTAGGAACAACCTGCACTCTGGACTCTCCCCATGAACTATCGAAAATGGCATAAATAATACCGCCTTTAGCCACTTTAAAACCTCATTTCTCACAACTTCTTTCATTGCGGGATTAAGTCGTCTTTGATGCTCAATAGATGGTTTATAAGATTCTTCCATTAAAATTTTGTGCATTACAATGGAAGGACTTATACCTTTCAAATCAGAAATATACCAACCCAAAGCCGACTTATGTTCACGAAGCACACTCAACAACTTATCCAATTCAGGTGAAGATAATGAAGCAGAAACAATTACCGGGTAAGTTTTATCTTTTCCCAAAAATGCATATTGAAGATGTTCCGGAAGTTTCTTTAGTTCTAAAGTACCTTTCGGAATATTTTCAATATTGGCATTTTCCAATGCTTCTTTTTGTTTTTCTTTTACAATTTCTTTAGCCTCAAGGGAAAGAATAAACTCAAGCAAATCAATATCATCACTATCTTCCTCATCACATTTCATTATTGAATTAATCAAACAATGTTCTAACGGATCTTTTAAATCTTGTTTTATAACTTCCGTTTGATCACATTGTTCGATTTTATCAATAAAATGACATGTGTGATGTTCTTCTTGAAATTTCATTGCTTTATAAATGTTAAATAGTACCTCATCATCATTTACCCGTAATGTCAACTCTCCTCATTGCACATCAATTAGAGCTTGTCCCGTTGCTAGAAAAGGTCTTCCAAGAATCAATGGCATTTCATAATCTTCCTCCATATCCAACACCACAAAGTCCGCCGGAAATATGAATTTATCCACTTTGATCAACACATCTTCAATCACTCCTCTTGGGTAGGTGAGTGATCTATCGGCTAATTGCAATGTGATGGTGGACGGCGTTATTTCTCCAAGGCCAAGTTTCTTGAAAACAGACAACGACATAAGATTAATGCTAGCACCTAAATCACAAAGAGCTTTATTAAAATAAGAATCACCAATAGTGCAAGGGATAGTGAAACTCCCCGGATCTCTTAATTTTTGTGGTAGCTTTCTTTGCAAAATGGCGCTACACTCTTCTGTGAGATTGACCGTCTCGTATGCCTCCAACCTTCTCTTTCTCGACATCACATCCTTCATGAATTTTGCATAGTTTGGCATTTGCTCAAGTGCATCGGCAAAAGGGATGTTGATGTGAATTTTCTTGAATATTTCCAAAAACTTGGAAAATTGAGCGTCCAACTTTTTCTTCTGAAATCTCTGTGGAAAAGGAAGAGAATTTGGTAACACATTATCATAATTGGAAATTGGTTTTACCTCAATTTTTGCCTTTTCTGATTGCTTATCAATGCCCTCTTCATTGTGGAGTGTTTCAGAGCTTGCTTCTGGTTCATTGGTGGCGTGAGTAGGCATCTTTGGTTCATCATATTCCGTTCCACTTCTCAACTTAATGGCCTTGCAATGCTCCCGTGGGTTCACCTCGGTGTTACTTGGAAACGTATCAACTTTCTGTTGTGAATTAATAGCCGTGGCCAATTGACCCACATGTGTCCCCAAAGATTTGAGATGACTTTCAATTGTTGTAACCCTTGAACCCAAATTTTCTATGTTAGAATCGGCCTTGTTCATCCTTGCTCTTGATTCTACAAGGAATGAACTAAGTAATTCCTCCAAAGATGGCTTTTGTTCTCCCACATGTGTACTCGTACTTGCTTGATTCTGATATCCCGGAGGTGGTTGCAACACATTTCTCGTATTGCTATACAAGAAATTTTCATGATTGCGAAGTCCCGGATGATAATGCATCGACAATTGATTCCCTCGATTGTTGAAACCCCGATTGTTCACATAATTCGCTTGCTCCATATCGGGATTCACAATTTCTTGACTTATCTCCATGACTGCCTCTGGTTGTTGTTTTCCACCCGAATTTAGAGTAGCAATTTGCTTTGACAAAGCGGAAATTTGAGAGGCCAATGCGGACATAGTATCAAGTTCAAGAACACCGACAACTTTTCTTGGCGTAGATCTTTCAGAAGGCCATTGATAACTATTGGCAGCCATTTCTCCGAGTAAAAGCATGGCTTCACTTGGAGTTTTAGCCATCAATGTACCTCCCGCTGCAGCATCTATAATAGTTCTTGAATGCCCATTCATACCATTGTAGAAATACTGAACTTTTTGCCAATCTGCATACCCGTGTTGTGGACACCTCCTCAATAATTCTTTGAATCGCTCCCAAGCTTCGTAGAGTGGCTCAAAGTCGAGTTGATGGAATTGAGCAATCTCACTTTTCAGTTGAAGTGTCTTGCTAGGTGGAAAGAATTTTGCCATGAATTTTTCAGTGAGATCATTCCAACTAGTGATACTTCCAGGTGGAAAGGTTTGAAGCCACTGTCTAGCTTTATCACGAAGTGAAAACGGAAATAACCTCAACCGAATAGCTTCATCGGGGACCCCATTCATTTTGATAGTGTCACATATCTCGAGAAAAATAGCCAAATGAGCATTCGGGTCATCTACGGCACTACCCCCAAATTGATTTTGTTGCACCATGTTTATTAGGGCCGGTTTCAATTCAAAATTATTCGCATTGATAGGTTGGCGAACAATGCCCGAATAGTTTTGATTCGTGGTTGGTCGAAAATAGTCCCGAATGGCCCTTTCCGGTGGTGCAACAATAGGTATGCGTTCTTCATCATCACCGATTCCTCCATTTTTGTGAATTCGATTCTTCGTGCGGCTCTAATCTTTCGAAGCGTTCTTTCAATTTCTGGATCAAATAAGATTAAATTAGCACTTTTATTTTTTCGCATCAACAAGAAAACACAAAAATGACAATGACCCTATTGTAACAAAAAAAAACCAATCTAAATTAAAGTAAAACTACAAAGTAATAATATTAGCGCAAATAAGATGAATTACTCCCCGGCAACGGCGCCAAAAACTTGTTAGAGAATTTTCTAACCGCAAGTCTACGGTGTCAAGTTTTAATATAGAGAAGTAAGGTTGTCGAATCCACAGGGAATAATTATCGAATTATTGCTAAATACTATAATATAGTAGTCTAACTTTATTTAGAAATTCAATATATAATGGAGTTGATTATACTAAAAATACTAAAAATAAATCAAGAATATGAAAATATCAATGAGTTTATCCAAATGATTAAATGAATTCTAGAGGTATGATGAATCTAGTTATCCCTTATGTTGTCAATATGGTTTATCAATCATCAATTGCCAATTTATAAGTCAAGATTTCTACAATAATCATTCCCTCTCTCAAGTGCCAAATGATTTTAGATTCAATTGGGAAATCAATATCTCTATAAAAATTACCAATTAAAATCTCAATAAAAGCTATGAATCTTGATAAATGACTTCAAAGGATTCACAAATCTCTCAATTCTATGAAATCCTAGGTTATGTTATTCCAAGGTCATGTATTCAATTACCTTTCTCAAGTGTCAAATCAAATACACCAAACAATCTAAATTATTGATCAAGTAATTTAGAAGCAATAGATCCAAATAGCACAAATAAATTGATAGATCTAGATTGACAAACCACAATCTCAAAACATAAGTTCAAACATAGATTACATCATTCCTCTAGAATTATAGAGTTTAGCTCATGATTAAAGAAAATGAATCCATGAAAATACAACAATATATCTTACAAGATATGAAGAAAGCAACAAAATAAGAACAAGAGTTGAGGGATCTTCTCTATTTCTAGATGATAGAAGCCTCCAATCTTCTTCTCCAAATTCTTCTCAAGATGCCCCAATCCTTCTTCCTTGTCTTATAGTTGTTTTTCTTGTCTTCCCAAGGGTTCCAAGATCCCCAATTTCAAGCCCCAAGGCTAGTATTTATAGTCCACAAAAATCCAAGAAAGGAGTAGGTAAGCTTCCACCCAAAGGGTGATGCGGCGCCCAAAACTTCCGCACACAATTGACCGCCCGGCACTGCATCCCCGATTTCGCCAATTTCCCCAAGGCTAGTATTTATAGCCCCACAAAACTTGCTCGCTCAACGGCGCTGCGGTGCCAGGCTAATACAATGGGGACTCTCAAAGTGATTTTTCCTTTTTCAAACGTGATTTCTTCTTTCTTTGCGCCATTTTTCATCGTTTTCTTCATTTCTCTACCAAATCTGAGTGACTCTTCATCGACACTAATTGAAATAAATTAGACTCTAAAGACTCTAAAAACACCCAAAAATAAAACCAAATTCTAATCTAAAATACTCAAATAAATTGGTAAAATACCAACTTAACAGTAATTCCTGATGCACTCTCGCACGTTTCACTTCCTCCCAAAGAACCTACTAGATTGGAAGAATCTGGTGGGACATTGTGCCAAAGAGCAACATACATGAGCAAAACCGAATTGGAGATGGCACTAGGCATGTATCTGTAACACCCCATAAATTATTTGATCTTTGGGATAATGATTTTTGGCGTTTTAAGATTTTAACTTTTGGTCCAACATAGAAATACCCCTTTATTATTATAAGCCCAGTGATTATTACATTGATAGACCTGTTTTATAAGCCCACTTTATTAAAGCCAATATGTGCATTTTATTTCATTTGAAAATCTGCAGAATTTTATTAGCAAAAAGGAATCCTCATGTTTTATAAAATTTTATCAGATAGAAAAGAAATTTTATTTGTACATATACAGACTTAACCTAATACATGGCCTAATACAATGGGTACTCTCAAGCATATATATGTATATTACCAAGCCCATCACTCTCAAATACGTCATCCGTAAAATTTCACTCCCCAAATTTCAAAAATTTCACTCCCCAAATTTCTCTGAAAAATTTCACTCCACATTCATAACAAGGTGATAGTTCCAAAAATTATTATTTTCCAATTTTTCTTCAAAACCACTACCAATTATGCAACATCAAACCACCAAATAAAATAGCATAACCCATCTCTTCTTTCTTGTCACCATTATCATCGCCGGCCAAATTGTTGGAAATTAGACCAAGCCCCCCGATACCATCCGTAGTCCACAAACCCAACAAATCCCGTCAAATCAAACCGCCTCCTGTAACCAAAAACCCAACACCCCCATGCCGATGGCGTTGTCGCCCTACCCGGTGTTGGGTGTGTGTTGACATAGATTGAGAGAGGATTAGGGAGGGAGAGATGGGCAGAAGAAAAATATATATATATATATATATATATATATCATGGGCATGTGCTGAAATTGAAAGTTAGAGATTTAGTCAATTTGAGTAAGATGGAGTGAGGGACGAGAAGATAGAAATTTAGGAGAAGAAAAAAAAGAGAAATCAAAGAGATGAGTTCGAGAGAATAGAGGTTGGCCATTGAATTTGTATTTGGAGAAGATGAGTGCTGACTTGAGGATTAGTTCAATTAGTAGAAAATGTTTATATTTTTTTAATTGTTCTTTGGGCACATGGATTATAGTTAATGTTTTGACTAGTACGAGTTATCTATTCTGAGTGAAGTAAAAAAATTTAGTCGTCCTTTCATTTAATTGTGAGATATTTATAACTCTTTTTATTTAGCGAAAAATTTATCATTGGTTGCACTCTTTATAAAATTTGGGCATCACAGGTAATATCAGAGCAGGTCTACGTTTCTATAGACTTGAAAAAAAGTGACGAAATATTATTTCTTAGGAAAAATGTATTCCAAAATGTCTACGATCATCCATCTCCGTTGTACCACGTCGACTCTAAGGTATGCATATTTTTTTTAATGTCAATGATCATGCCAAGTTATGATTTACGAGCTTTATGCTAATGTCATGTACTACAAGAAATCTATTTTATTGGCATCATGTGATATATGTCTTCTTGTTTACTTTGTTAAGAAGATGATTGGAACGATATGTTAATTGTGTTACTGGTGGCTTATAGAAGTTACTAATTGCATGAGTACAACAGTATCAGTGTTCGCACCACTAATTAGACAGTATTTGAACCTATGATATAAGATGACCTACCTAGAGTACTAAGAAGCATTATGTGTATGACTATAGGAAAATGATTCGAGGATGTAGAACTAGAGCCCGAGCTGCTGCTACTGTTACTAACAATAACACGAACCAAAATAACGAGACAAACCCTGTACCGGCGAGGAACCAAGGGAATGTCGAGAATAAACACGCATTTGATGAGTGTAAAATATACGTGCATTCTGGGGCATAAAATAATTTATAATTGATGCATTTGCACGCATATTCACTATATATATTTTTGCTTGGTTTCATTTAAAGGGCATGATACTGCGTATTCTTGTAATTCTGGAAAGGAACGGAGCTTAAAATGAAGAAATGTTAGTTGGGATGCCCAGATAAGATTTCCAAATGCAAAGAAAGATCAAAACGACGGAAAAAGTGAACAAAAGCACTTCACACGGCTAGACCATGTGGTGTCACACGACCGTGTGGAGTGCCGGTAAAAAATCACACGATTGTGTGAAGAATGGAAGAAAATAGGGGACTGAGCAGGTCCACACGGCAGGACCGTGTGAAGTCACATGGTCGTGTGGAATTGGGAAACCACCGCACCAGCTGCCAGTGTCATACCACATGCCCATGCGACCAAAGGCTAAGCCCAGCATCACACGCTCGTGTGGTCCCACACAACCTGGCCGTGTGGGAGTCTGTGTCAGCGCGTTTTGCAGAGTTTGCTTCCCATTCCAACTCTACAAGTGATCTCTCCAATTATCTATAAAAGTGGACCAAGTCTTGCACGAAAAAACACAACTTGATACATAGAAAACACATCAAATAACACAGAATGAAGGAATCGAAGAGCTTCTGAAAGCAAAAGGCTAGGTCGCGAAGAACACCACAAGGCTTTCGCATCTAGGGAGCAGAAGAGCTTCGATAGCTTGGAGGGAGAATCCATCCTAACAAGAAGGGGTTTTCTTTCTATGTCTAAGAACTCTTGTTTGTGCTTATATGATGTCATAATATTGATTCGAATTTGTCTATGAGTTTGTAATCAATGTTTGACATATTTTTCGAATCTTAGGGGCATAATCGAAATTGTGGATTTATATTAAATATGATTATTTGTTTTCTTAATTAATTTATGTGTTCTATTTTATGAATTCGAATTCTTGTTTTATAATTATTTTTTATTTGGCCAATAATTTGCATGTCATACTTCTAGTCCATAATCTGAGAGGTGAGTTCTAGTAAGATGAAAATCGAATTCAGACATGAAATATGTGTGACAGGCGTGTTTGTGGGGAGTCATTCAATTCACAAATTTTTTTGGAGTTAATAAGAATTGTTAGGGATGGCAATGGGGCTGGGCGGCCACTACCCATGCCTGCCCCGTGCCTAGAACGGGACGGGGCGAGTCGACCCGCCACGGGTCGCGGGGCGGGGCGGGTCGGCCCATTTTGAATTAAATTAAATGAAAAAAATAAAAAAAAAATTGACAAAAATATACATTTATAAAATATTATTTACAAAATTTATTATTATCAATTTATAAATATTAAATATAATATAAGAACACATAAAAAATATATTATAATATATATTATATATGCAAAATATATATTAAAATATATTTTTAAACTAAAAATTCTAGGCGGGGCGGGGCGGGGAGGGGCAGAAGTGAGACCCAAACCCGCCTCGGGTCACGGGGCGGGACGGGCCAGGATGAGTACCCGCGGGTCGGGTCAAAATTGTCATCCCTAAGAATTGTAATGATCCAAGAGGACTACAATTGTTATTAATCAACTGTTTACGCACCACCTGACCAGGGGAGTAAATGAATTTAGGAATTCGAACCCATAGAATTGCATGAATTAGTTTTTAAAAATTTATTCGCATTTAATATTGAAGAAACATGTTGAGATTATGTGCCTAAGGTTGCTCCTAAAGATGTTGAAACTACTTGTGGGGTTCACAAATTTATTTCTTTTTTTTTTTTTTATTTTTAGATTTTTCCTTAGATTAAAAATACTTAATTTTCGGTGGCTTCAATAAAATGGAAAACGATGTTATTATAACCTAAGTGTTTCGAGATTCAATCCCTGAGGAATGCGACATTGCTTGCCATTATCCTATAAACTACACTGTACACTTGCAGTTGTATGAACCAAAATATTTTTTTGGCAAACAAGTTTTTGGCGCCATTGCCGGGGATTGATTAGGTTCTACTTATATATAGTAATAAGTAGTTCAATCTTAATTGAGGCATTTTTTGTAAATATTTTTTCTTTTTATTTTTTTGATTTTTATTTTATTTTTTTCTTTTGGTTCGATTTTAACATTGTTTTTGTTTAATGCAGATAGTGCATGATCACGCGTTCCAGATCGACCCAGTCAATTCTCATTGATTTGGAAATTAAAAAGACATCTAACCAACTAAGGAAAAGAGCCAAAGCAATGGCAGATGGGACTAATCCAAATGCAATGGAAAATTGAAACGACGAGGAGCGCCCACCAGGGGCCGGCGTCAAGGACGGAATTGTGGAAAGGCCCGCGAGGAGGGCAATTAGGGACTACTTCCAGCCGGAGGTAAGCCAAACTTATGGGGGTGTGGCCCATCTTCCGATCAATGAAAATAATTTTGAACTAAAACCGACATTGATCCAGATGGTGTCACAAAACCAGTTTGGGGGTAGAGCCGTTGAGGATCCAAACGCACATCTGGCGCACTTTCTAGAAATTTGTGATACTGTTAAGATGAATGGTGTTCCTGAGGATATCATTCGATGCCGCCTTTTTGCATTCTCTCTACGCGATAAGGCTAAGGGATGGCTATGCTCTTTAACACCACCAGTCGCAAATTGGGCAGAACTATGCCAGCAGTTTCTAGCTGTTGGGATTTGGTCCAGCATCCTGCCTGCAATGGACTTTAAAAGAGGCACGAGGCGCGGCCCGCGATTCGAACTCGTGAGCGTTGGATTGCATAGTTAAAGGATAGCTTAAAGGATATTATTTGGACTACCTATACCAACAGATGCATCTTCTTTTTTGGTGCCCATTACATAGAAACTCTGAGGTTAAGCGTGCTTGGCCTGGAGTAGACATGGGATGGGCCCCTTGGGAAATTTTCCAGGGTGTGCGTGAGCGAGGACAAAGCGCACTAGAAAAGACTCGTGTTGATTTGTGGGGATAATCATCAATCCGAGTAGAGCTAGAGGTCCAACAACTGGTATCAAAGCAGGTCACGAGTTTGAATCCCTTGGAAGCACGTTGCAGTGGAGGTTGCCAGGAGTGGTGGAATTGAGATGCTGGCGCAACGGAGGTAAATGAACCAGAATTGAAGGTAGGTTGCCAAGTGGCCGGAACTGAGGTAAAAACAGACTGGAACTGAAGGTGTAGGTTGTTGGGTGGACCAGAACTTAAGGGTAGGTTGTCAGATGGTCGAAACTGAGGTAAAACAGACTGGAACTGAAGGTGTAGGTTGTTGGGTGGACCAGAACTGAAGGGTAGGTTGCCAAGTGGCTGGAACTGATGGTGTAGGTAGCTGGGTGGCCGGAACTGAGAGGCTGGTGTGACGCGACGCTTGAACTGAAGAAGTTGGCGTTAGAACTGAGGAAGTTTGGCAAGCAGCGGAGGTTGCCAAGCACTGGAGCTGATATACTGGCAGGTGCTGGGAGGGGGATTGCTGGAATTTGGTCCAACGCATCCTTCCTGCAATGGGCTTTAAAAGAGGCACGAGGTGCGGCCCACGATTCGAACTCGTGAGCGCTGGATTGCATAGTTAAAGGATAGCTTAAAGGATATGATTTGGACTACCTATACCAACAGATGCATCTTCTTTTCTGGTGCCCATTACATAGAAACTCTGAGGTTAAGCGTGCTTGCCTGGAGTAGACATGGGATGGGTGACCCCCTGGAAAGTTTTCCAGGGTGCACGTGAGTGAGGACAAAGCGCGCTAGAAAAGACTCGTGTTGGTTTGTGGGGACATTCATCAATCCGAGTAGCGCTAGAGGTCCAACACTAGCCAAATACTTTCCCCCCAGTAAGACACTGCAACTGAAATCTGAGATCGCCCAGTTTAGGCAATTAGATGCTGAGCCTCTATATGAAGCATGGGATAGATTCCGGGAATTGCTAAGGAAGTGCCCTCAACACAGATATCCCGACTACGAACAGGTTTAATACTTCTAAAATGGTTTGAGTGGCAACACAAGAACAATTATAGATGTTGTATCTGGAGATGCACTACTATGGAAATATCCTTAGGAGACACTAGAATTATTAGAGGAGATGGCGAACAACAGTTACCAATGGCCATTCGAGAAATCCGAGAATAGACATATCGCGAAAATTCAGGATGAGGATAAGATCGCCATACTCACAGAACAAATATCCATGCTAAGTATGAAACTCGATGCGATGCAACATGTAAATTCAAGGGAGGTAGTAGTGGTTGTAGAAGAAGTAAATTTTATAGGGCAGCAAGTCTACAACTACAACAGAAGTAATCAGACACAACCTCACTATAATCCAGGGCTGCCAAAGGAACAAAAACCATCTCTAGAAGAAATACTAGCTTCATTCATCGAAGAGACATGAGCTCGACTAAACCAGGATGAAGCCAAGATAGAAAAAATCGAGGATCAGGTAACTCAATTAAATACTAACATGAATGATAGATTGAAATCTTTGGAAAAGCAAGTGGGGCAGATTGCTACGTCGATACATGGCCAACATCAATAAGGCAAATTCCTGAAAGCCACAAGTACGAATTCAGGAGAACAATGCCAATCCATTCGTATGAGGAGTGGAACAAGTTATGAAGGTCCAAAGATGCCAATTGATCAAAAAAATAGAACCAATCGAGGAACAGGACACAACAGAGGAGGTGGCGCCACCTCCCATGGAAACCGAAAAGGTAAAATCTGCTCCAACCATTGCAAGAACTGAGGTACCTATCCCTTTCCCGCAAAGGTTTCAAAAAAAAGAAATTAGATGATCAATTTCTCAAATTTTTGGAAATCTTTAAAAAAATTCATGTCAATATACCTTTTGCGGATGCACTTGAACAAATGCCAAATTATGCGAAATTTCTTAAAGATATCATGGCAAAGAAAAGAAAAATCTCGGAATATGAAACGGTGAAACTGACATAGGAGTGTAGCGCAATTATTCAAAGGAAGTTACCTCAAAAACGCAAGGATCCCGCGAGTTTCACGATTCCATGTGTAATTGGGGGAACAACCTTTAATAAATCATTATGCGACTTATGTGCAAGCATTAACTTGATGCCATTATCAATATTTCGAAAACTGGGATTAGGCGAAGTAAAGCCTACGACAATTACCATACAATTAGCAGATCGCTCGGTAACATATCCAAAAAGAGTGATTGAAGATGTGTTAGTAAAGGTAGACAAATTCATCTTCCCAACAGACTTCATTGTGTTGGAGATGGAAGAGGACCGAAGAGGTTCCATTAATTCTGGGAAGACCATTCTTGGCCATAGGTAGAGCACTAATCGATGTACAAAAAGGAGAATTAACATTGCGAGTAAATGATGAACACATATTATTTTCATTTTACAAAGCTATGCAATTTCATGAAAACGTCGAATAATGCAACATGATTGATGTTCTAACCCTATGCATGGAAGCTGAGTTTGAATAGGTTGTGATGAAAGACGCGTTGGAATGGTGCCTGAGCCACTCAGTGGAATCCCAAGGTATGTGTTTAGTTTTTACTAACAATGAGGTTATCGATTTTGTGTTTGCCTTAGATTCAACGGACAAGAAAATTCAAGAAAATGGCATTCTGACCATCCCACACGACCGTGTGAAACAACACGGCCAGGCCATGCGACGCAGACCTCTAGACTTACACGGCCGTGTGGATCAACACGGTCAGGCCGTGCAGTACACTGAAATCGAAGACCTTCAGTCACACGACCATGTGACCCTACACGGCCGGACCGTGCGACGGGAAAAGGGCTATTCACACGACCGTGTGACAATACACGGCCAGACCGTGCGTGCAACTTCTAGCAGTTCAAGTCCACATGATCGTGTGGCTTTACACAACCCAACCGTACGACACATATTTTCAGCTGAAAATTCGAAAAACAAACTCTCGAGTTCTCCAAAACTTAAACTTCTTCCGGACCATCTCAAATATGCATTCTTAGGCGACAACCTATCTGGTAATAATTTCTTCTTCCCTTACTGAAAATCAATTGGAAAAACTGCTGCATGTCTTAGGGAACATAAAACTGCGATTGGATGGTCAATTTCTGATTTAAAAGGTATAAGCCCTTCGATTTGCATGCATAAAATAAGAATGGAAGATGATTGTAAACCTTATGTGCAACATCAACGTAGACTTAACCCAATTATGCAAGAGGTCGTTGAGAAATAAGTACTTAAATGGTTAGATAATGGAATAATGTTTGCTATATCTGACAGCAATTGGGTAAGTCCAGTACAAGTCGTCCCAAAGAAGGGAGGAATGACGATAGTAAAAAGTGAAAACAATGAAATTTTAGCTACTAGAGTTATTGCAGGATGGCGTATTTGCATTGATTATCAAAAATTAAATGTTGCAACTCGAAAAGATCACTTTCCCCTCCCCTTTATGGATCAAATATTAGATCGCCTTGCAGGTTATGAATACTATTGTTTCCTGGATGGGTACTCGGGGTATAATCAGATTGTGATTGCTCTAGAGGACCAAGAAAAGACAGCATTTACATGCCCTTATGGTGTGTTCGCATTTTGTAGGTTACCATTTGGGCTATGTAATGCACCTGCAACATTTCAAAGATGTATGATGGCAATATTCCATGGAATGATTGAAAACATCATGGAAGTTTTTATGGATGATTTCTCAGTTTTTGGTAGTTCGTTTGATCATTGCTTGCATAATCTAACCCTTGTTTTTCATAGATGCAAGGAGACGAACTTAGTACTAAACTGGGAAAAATGTCATTTTATGGTAAGAGATGGCATTGTACTCGGTCATCGTGTTTCTTCCGCATGTCTGGAAGTTGACCGAGCAACGGTGGTGGCAATTGAGAATCTTCCACCTACAAGGAATGAGAAAGCAATAAGGAGCTTTTTAGGACATGCAGGTTTTTATAGACGCTTTATTCGAGATTTTTCTAAAATAACCAAACCCCTTTCCACTTACTTGAAAAAGATGTACCTTTTTCTTTCACCCCTGATTGTGTACATGCATTTGAAACACTGAAGAGGCTCTGGTGACTGCACCAATTTTGATCTCACTAGATTGGAGTCAACCTTTCGAGATAATGTGCGACGCAAGGTGCCCACTGGGACAAAAATGCGAGAAGATGTTTCGTGTTATTTACTATGCAAGTCGAACATTGGTTCCCGCACAACAAAATTATACCACAACTAAAAAAGAATTGCTGGCAGTGGTGTTTGCATTTGACAAGTTTCGGGCCTACTTGATTGGAACAAAGATAATAGTCCATACAGACCATGCAGTGGTCAAATACCTATTCGCAAAGAAAGATGCAAAATCGAGGCTCATTCGATGGATAATCTTGCTACAAGAGTTTGATATCGAAATTCGGGATAGAAAAGGGTGTGAGAACGTGATAGCTAAGCATCTCTCACGACTTGAGCAAACAACTCATGAAAATACGACATGCACAACAATCAAAGAAATATTTCCGGACGAATTAATCCTGATGGCCAAAACAACCATCCCCTGGTACGCTGATATTGTTAATTATTTAGTAAGTGGGGTTTTACCATCAGATATCACATATCATGCTAAGAAGAAATTTCTTCATGATGTGAGATATTTTCTATGAGACGAACATCTTTTGTTTAAAAGATGTGCAGATTCAATTATTAGGAGATGTGTACCTCAAGAAAAATGGGCAAGCATTCTGGAGCAATGCCATCCATCACCATGTAGGGGCCACTTCGGGCCAACACGCACTGCGGCTAAAGTATTATAGTCCAGTTTCTTTTGGCCTTCTATTTTCAAAGATTGCTATAAGTTTGTTTTGCAGTGCGATAGGTGTCAACGTATGGGAAACATTTCAAGGCGACATGAGATGCCATTAACTAATATCATGGAAGTGGTATTGTTTGATGTTTGGGGTATAGATTTCATGGGACCTTTTCCAATCTCAAATGGGTACATGTATATCCTCCTTGCGGTAGACTATGTATTCAAATGGGTGGAAGTAATCCCTACTAAAACAAATGATGCCAGGGTTGTGCTAAAATTTCTACAAAAGAACATATTCACAAGGTTTGGCATCCCACGAGCACTCATTATTGATAGAGGATCTCACTTCTGCAACAAACTGTTTAACAACATGATGGCAAAATATGGAATAAAACATCGAGTGGCCGCCGCTTACCATCCACAGTCAAATGGGTTAGTCGAGGTATCCAATAGGGAGATTAAGCAGATCTTAGAAAAAATGGTTAGCATAAATTGAAAAGATTGGGCTTTAAAGCTCGATGACGCTTAGTGGGCTTATCGAACGGCATACAAAACGCCTCTGGATATGTCCTCGTATCGATTAGTTTTTGGGAAATCATGCCATCTTCTGGTGGAATTAAAACATAAAGCATTTTGGGCAGTGAAGAAGCTTAACTTCGACATGACTGCGGTAGGCGAGAAGAAAAAACTGCAAATAAGCGAACTGGAAGAGTTCCGTCAAGATGCATACGAAAGTGCCCAAATCTACAAAGATCGCACAAAGAGATGGCATGACAAAAAGATTCTGAGACAAAAATTCCTACCCAGGCAAGTTGTACTACTATACAACTCAAGATTGTGATTATTCCCGGGAAAGCTTAAATCATGATGGAATCGTCCTTTCATAGTCAAAAAGTGCTATCACCAGGAGAAGCCGTTGAACTATTAGCAACGAATGGTCAAACTTTCATCGTAAATTGACAAAGAATTAAACACTACTATAGGCCAGAAAATCCACAAGAAGTTTTGACCATCTGCTTGCCGTAAAAACAGTTTCTGTAAGTACTTATTACGCATTCCTCTTTCTTTTTGATAAATTCCTCATATGTTCGGGACGAAGCATATTTTAAGTTTGGGGGGATTGTCAAGAATGGGTAATCTAGTATTGTTGCATTTTGCATTGCATCTAGGATTGCATGTAGAAGCACTTGCATTTTTTTTTTAAAAAAAAAATTGATTTTTCTGTTAATTTCTGTTTATTTTTGTTTTGGCATGTTTACTCCTTTAGCACGTTTAATTGCTTTTGTGCGTGGTTTTTAATTCAGTTCGTATGCCCAGCTCCCTATGATTTTACTATTAATATTTTATGGCATGGGATAACATACTTGGAGGAATAATGTGATAAATTCTTGGGAGGAAAGTTATTTATTTACTTGACATGTGTTAAGAAGGGTATTTGAGCATGTTGCGAAAAATAAGCATGTGAGCTTTTGTGCCTTAAACTGCTTTACATTATGCAGACTTATTTTTTCTTGAGTGTGTCATTCATGATTGATAGAACTCTAGAACTTGCTCTGGTATCTTCATTGAAGCCATGTGTATGAGTGTGCATTTTTGAAAATGATCTAAGGCCATCTTTGTTTAGCGTACTTAACCTAAAAAGCCTATCTATGAACTCATGATTCCCTAGTTCGCCAATTTTGAGCCTAAAATTTTACTATAAGCCACATTGATCTTTAAAATTTACATATTTTTATCCCTACAAATTCTTGAGCTTATAGAAAATGAATAAGTTCGGGGGAGATGTGGTGAAAATTTATGAAAAAAAGAGAGGAAGTTGGGAAAAGAAAGAGGGATGAGCAGTATCTGGGTAAATGAAAAAATACATGAAACTCGAAAAAGAAAATATCTCTGAAAATTACATGGAGAAAATCAAGCAAAGCAAAAGAAAATTATGAAAATTCTAAAAAAAAAAGAGCTTGAGGCTAAAGAAAAAGAAAAGAAGGCAAAAAGGCCTGAGAATGAAAAAAATGAGAAATAAGGGTGGAATTGAGTTGAAAAAGAAAACTGACATTATGATGAAATTGGGTTGGTGAATTGCAAGTATGTGTACTTAAATTCTATTTGCTCAAGTCAAGTCACTTAATTCAAATTTCCCTACCCCCACCAAAGAGCCTACATTAAAACCAAATAAAAAGTCCTTTTTGATTCTTAGATTGTACACACAGAAGTGGTAGAGATGTTAGACAATTTGCAAGCCTATGGTAGTTCCACTTTCATTGAATTGAATTTGAGCGTAAACACTTACCATACACTTTTGAGAGTAGAGTGATACACTATTTACTTGTGAGTCGCGATGTCAAGTACTCGAAAGAGTATTAGTGATGACGAGTTTATGAATAACAACTTTTGATGATGAGTTACATGGTTTCCTTGGGTATGGAGTCGAGTGATATTTAATGATTATAGTGTTCCTAGGTGTTCTTTCGTCTTTACCCCTTATATTATTTTTCTAAATTTGCTCGAGGATGAGCAATGCTTTAAGTTTGGGGGATTTTGATGAGTATAAAATATACGTGCATTTTGGGGTTTAAAATGATTTATAATTGATGCATTTGCACGTATATTTACTATATTTTTGCTTGGTTTCCTTTAAAGTGCATTATACTGCGTATTCTTGTAATTCTTGCAGGAAACGGAGCTTAAAATGAAGAAATGTTAAGATCAAAACGACGAAAAAAATGAACAAAAGTACTTCACACGGCCGAACCGTGTGGTGTCACATGGCCGTGTGGAGCGCCGGTATGAAAATCACACGGTTGTATGAAGAAGGGAAGAAAACAGGGGACGGAGTAGGTCCACACGGTCGGACCGTGTGAAGTTACACAACCGTGTGGAATTGGGAAACCACCGCACCAGCTGCCAGTGTTATACCACACGCCCATGCGACCAAGGGGTAAGTCCAGCACCACACGCCCGTGTGGTCCCACACGGCCTGGCCATGTGGGAGTTTGTTTCAACGCATTTTTCAGATTGTGCTTCATGTTCCAACTCTACAAGTGATCTGTCCAAGTATCTATAAAAGGGGACCAAGTACACAGGAACAAAGGAATCGAAGAGCTTCTGAGAGCAAAAGGCTAGGTCGTGAAGAACACCATGAGGCTTTCGCATCTAGGGAGCACAAGACCTTCGAGGACTTGGAGGGAGAATCCATCCTCACAAGAAGTGGTTTTCTTTCTATGTCTAAGAACTCTTGTCTGTGCTTATATGATGTCATAATATTGATTCGAATTTATCTATGAGTTTGTAATCAATGTTTGGCATATTTTTCGGATCTTAGGGGCATAATTGAAACTGTGGATTTATATTAAATATGATTATTTGTTTTCTTAATTAATTCACGCGTTCTATTTTATGAATTCGAGTGCTTATTTTATAATTGCTTTTTATTTGGCCAATAATTTGCATGTCATACTTCTAGTCCATAATCCGAGAGGTGAGTTCGAGTAAGACAAAAATAGAATTCAGATATGAAGCATGTGTGACAGACGTGTTTGTGGAGAGTCATTTAATTCACAAATCTTTTTGGAGTTAATAAGAATTGTAACGATCCGAGAGGACTACAATTGTTATTAATCAACTTTTTATGCACCACCTGACCAGGGGAGTAAATGAATTTAGGAATTCGAACCCATAGAATTGCATGTATTGGTTTTTAAAACTTTATTCGCATTTAATATTGAAGAAGTATGTTGAGATTATGTGCCTAAGGTTGCTCCTAAAGATGTTGAAAATACTTGTGGGGTTCACAAATTTATTTCTTTTTATCTTTCTTATTTTTTGATTTTTCCTTAGATTAAAAATACTTGATTTTCGGTCATTTCAATAAAATTGGAATACGATGTTATTGTAGCCTAAGTGTTTCGAGATTCAATCCATGAGGAAGACGACCTTGCTTGCCATTATCCTATAAACTATATTGTACACTTGCAGTTGTATGAACCAAAATATTTTTTTGGCGAACAACATTCAACCAAGCACCCGCGTTAACCTAGGCCCATGTGGTGGAGTAGTTTCGCCGCTTCTCAGCCCCAACCTTTAATGGGCAAGAAGGACCCGCTTATGTAGGCGAATGGATCATATCAATAGAGTGCACATTTGAACTGATCGGGTGTAATAAGGCGCAACGAATCCTTTGTGCTCAATATCAACTGATACAAGATGTTGGTCGATGGTGGATGAGTTATTGGAGATTGAGGTCTGCCGAGGAACGAACAACCCTACTGCCCTAGCATGGGAAGGGTTTAAGGAGATAGTATGGAAAATATTGTCCGCAACACTATTGGGAGCAAATGGAACGCGAATTTTAGGAATTGAAGCAAGGAGGAATGTCAGTTACAGAATATGAAAGAAAATCCAACCAGATGAGTTTCTTCGTGGAGCACATGGTAGACACTGATCGTAAGAGAGCATTACGGTTTTGAGCGGGCTTATGCCCAGGGATACGACATATTATGGCAAGTCATGGGGTATTATCGTATCTTTGTTTTCGGTCAAGAATTGCCGCTAGATATTTAGTTTTGGGAAAATGAAACCGGAGGGGGCATCAAGACGAGAGAGGAGATCGGGAATAAACAGTTGAAATTAGACCGTACACCCAAACTAGTAAACCTTTGTGTGCAAAGTGTGGAAAAAACACAATGGAGACTGTTTGTTGGGTAAAGATATTTGTTTTAGGTGTAAGAAGCCAGGGCATGCAACATGGGAATGTTTTACTCTGAACAAAGAACATGGGAGAAAAAGGTCAAGACTCTGGAAGACAGGCCCGAGTTTATGTTATGACTCATAATAAAGGTACATAACTGAATTTCGAGGACGAAATTTGTTTGAGGGGGTAGAATTGTAACACCCCATAAATTATTTGATCTTTGGGATAGTGATTTTTGGCTTTTTAAGATTTTAACTTTTGGTCCAACATAGAAATGCCCATTTATTATTGTAAGCCCAGTGATTATTACATTGATAGGCATGCTTTATAAGCCCACTTTATTAAAGCACATACGTGTATTTTATTTCATTTGAAAATCTGCAGAAATTTATTAGCAAAAATGAGTCCTCATGTTTTATAAAATTTTATCAGATAGAAAAACATTTTTATTTGTACATATCCAATAGACTTAACCTAATACATGGCCTAATACAATAGGGACTCTCAAGCCCATATATGTATATTATCAGTTTCCCATCACTCTCAGCATTCTTACGTCTCTGAAAAATTTCACTCCCCAAATTTCAGCGCCTCCAAGTTCGTAACAAGGGATAGTTCCAGCAAAAAAATATTATTTTCCAGTTTTTCTTCAAAACTACTACCAATTATGCAACATCAAACCACCAATTAAAATAGCTTAACTCATCTCCTGTTTCCCATCACCATCATCATCGCCGACCAAATTGTTGGAAACCAGACCAAGCCCGATACCATTTGTAGTCCACAAACCCAACAAATCCCGTCGAATCAAACCAGAGCCACCATCGCCGAAAAACCCATAACCAAAAACCCAACACTGCCCCATGCCCGTAGCGTTGTCGCTGCCTCTGCCCGGTGTGTGTGGGTGTGTGTTGACAGAGATTGAGAGAGGATTAGAAAGGGAGAGACGGGCAGAAGGAAATATATATATATATATATCATGGGCATGTGCTGAAATTGAAAGTTAGAGATTAAAGGGGAATGAGGTCAATTTGAGTGAGATAGAGTGAGGGACAAAAAGATAGAAATTTTAGGAGAAGAAGAGAAAAATAAGAGAGTAATCAGAGAGATGAGTTCGAGAAAATAGAGGTTGGCCATTGAATTTGTATTTGGAGAAGAGTGCTTACTTGAGGATTAGTTCAATTAGTAGACAATGTTTATTTTTTTAATTTTTCTTTGCGCACATGGATTATAGTTAATGTTTTCACTAGTACGAGTTATTTATTTCTCAGTGAAGTAAAATAATTTAGTCTTCCTTTCGTATAATTGTGAGATATTTATAACTCTTTTTATTTAGCGAAAAAATTATTCTTGGTTGCATTCTTTATAAAATTCGAGGCGTCATAGTAGCACCTTGGAAATCTAGTCGAGTATCAAGTTGAACGCTCGGATAAGACTCGTTATGCAATATGCAAGGATGAACGATGCCCTTTTCGAATGTGTGCATATGGAAAACATGGTATTTGGAGAGTAGGGAAGTTTGACAAGCACCATGGATGTGGGTTAAATTTGAATGACAATGCATCTAGGCGGGTGCATTCTAAAGTAGTAGGTGCGTATTTTGCATCTAGATTACTAGTGGAACATTATGCGCTCGTGCCAAGAGATATGATAGCGGTGTTGGAATCGCGACATGGGCTTAAAATGAGTTATAATGTTGTATTGTGTACTAAGCATCATGCTTTTGGGTTGATATATAGAGATAGCAACAAGTCATTCAATCTACTTCCAGCATACCTATACATGTTGAATTTAATGAATCTCGGATCAGTAACTAGAAGGAAGCGGATAATGTTAATAGATTCAAGTACATGTTTTTCACTTTGCATGCATCAATCACTGGATTCCAAAACCATGCCCGACCTATTTTTGTGATTGATGGAACACACCTTAAAGCCAAGTACCGGGAATATTGTTTGTTGCCGTAACAAAAGATGGTAATGGACATATTTTCCCACTTGCAGTTGGAATTCGGGATGTTGAAAATGACAAATCCTAGACATGGTTTTTGAGACAGTTGAGATATGCTTATACGTGCCCTCGTGATCTACTGATTGTTTCTGATCAGCACAAGAGTATCAGTAATTCCATAAAAGTGGGGCATCTGAATCGGCTCTATCCCTTCCCTGCCTCTGTCGTCTCCAACACTCTATCACTACCCCTGCCAATAGTGGCCGTCAAATTTGTACTCGTACCTCTGCCTCTGCCCCTCCCAGCACCACCGCCCAAAAACCGGTTCTCCTTCAGGATGAAACGAGGAGGATCTAACAAAATAACAGGCTCATTGGTTCGCTCCATATATATCTGCTGGAACTTCTCCTCACTCGGATCCAACATCTAATAACACATTAGATCCTGTAAATAAATAAATAGATAAATAAATAAATTAATAAATAAACACATTAATTAATTAAATAAATAATTAAGTAAACAATGTTGGAATGCATACCGGGTCAAAGAAAAACCAATCATGTCAATCGTGGTCTTCTAAAACCTCCAACGGAGGCACCTAGGCGTCTGGGTGTCGGATACTCGAGTCGCCCAAATATTACCCAGACGAGGTATCGTCTCGAATGCCCAAATCTGTCAGAACATTGATAAATGTCAAAATAAGATTTTTTTAAATATTTAAAAAAACTAATTACAAATACAATAAAGTAAAAAAAAATATACGTACCAACAAGACATACGTGGGACCATAAAAGTGATAACTAGGTGGGCGATATCGCAGTG
The DNA here is from genome assembly GCA_016081115.2 of Rehmannia glutinosa. Lineage (NCBI taxonomy): Eukaryota > Viridiplantae > Streptophyta > Magnoliopsida > Lamiales > Orobanchaceae > Rehmannia > Rehmannia glutinosa. Next base: position 39,639,746 of record CM071936.1, on the reverse strand, counting down.
GAGTCCCTTTAGTGTATCGACCAGGCGGCAGAACATCATTCAGATTCTGAAGATAATGTATCAAAATCTGAAATGAGTACCAAAAATTTATTAGAAAACACTAATCTGTAATGGAGTGGAGGAGGAGGTTGCGTCGGCAGCGGCTGCAGCGGAGGAGGATGGTGCATCGGTCGACGGTTCTTCTTTTCTTTGAGGAGGATGGTGCATCTCCAACCCATAACATTTGTTGGAAGCCATGAATGTGTTGGAATAGCAAATTTATTTGTTCTTCTTTTAATATTTAACTTTTAATTACAAAATTAATATTACGAACTAATTTGTTTGTATGTTCGATATGCACGATATGTTTGTGTTTTACTTTTGTTTTGTTTTTCTTACTTTTTGCTTTTACCACTTTTGTCTTGGAGTGTGTGTATATAGGGGTTGTATATGAGAATTATCTTTATTTTGTTTTTTAAATTTCAAGTTTAATTATAATTTTAGTGTTTTGTATTTTATGTTTTAATAGGGGGTTATACGGTTTTGAATGTGTATAATCATTACTTCAATTTCAAAATTCAAAAAACCACAATTTAAAGGAGGGGCAATTTTGTTACTTGGGTAGAAAAAGAGTTTTGTAATCTTGGTGGGTAAAAAAGAGTACCCACTATCCATAGTGGGTACTTAAAAAAGTTTTCCTAATTATGACACCATGAATCGTGTATTTCGTTATTGGGTTTTATGAGAATGCTTTTAAGAACATGCCATGATTGGGCCTAACCATGGTACCGTATTTCAAATGGTTTACGACCACTTAAGGTCAGAAAGACTTTGATGACTCAAGGTTCATATTAGGGAGAAGTGGCTAAGTATGGTTCAGTTCATGAAGGCAAATCAGCTCGCAGAAATGCTCGGGAAGGAGACCACCCCGAAAAAGCCTTCAACTGGTTTTCTCGCTTCCACCGGTCCGTGTGTTGCAACGGGGTGTCGCGGAAGCCACCCGTCTCCAGAAAATATGTTGGTCTAGCAGAAACCTAAGGCCCTTGTTGGCTACTTTGCTTTTGGCAACGAGGAACATTGTTTTGAGGGAGGGAAAGCAAGCACGAAATCAATGTTGAGTCAAAAATCATCGAGAGGGGTACCCTACCAGCATTCCAAGCCGCCTAAGCAGGGCTCCAACCATAGAATTTAATGGAATTTAGAATTTCATAACATTCCAGGGGTCCTCAATTTGGATTTTTATGGAATACAATAAATCTTGAGGTCTCAACTTGGATTTTAATGGATTCCATGAAAATTCAGTATCATCAAACATTCAAGGAATTCCATGGAATTCTATTATAAATGGATTTTGGTGGATTCTAGTGGAATTATAAGCTAGATTTATGAAGGATAAATTCTCACCTTCCCCCCTCGGAATTCAAATTTCATTTTCCAATAATAATTATAATAAAGTTTTTTGGCTACGGTATAAAAAGAAAAAAATAACATATTTTTCTCATGTACATCTCCCCACGCATCGTTTATAATCTCAACAATTCAATACTTTCTACCTCAATTTTGTGAATAATCGTTGTAGAGTAACTAGAGTTGATTTGTCGTCTTATTTCAATTGCTAATATTTTTGATTTTATCGATAAATTAATAAGAAAAACTATTGTTATAATAATACTTTAATGAGAATTATTGTTGATAATTTTTCATTCATTCATCTTGATAGACACATTATCTTTGTGTTAGAAAATGTGGTTTAAAATTATCTGGTAATATTTTTGATCATCAATGTTGTTGTTTGTTGAATAAATATTTTAAAAATAGTTGTTTATGAAACGATTCCAAATGTTGACAATCTTACATTATATTTTTGCAAAACTTTTTTTTGTTTGGCTAATGACTTTCTTAATTTCTTTCAATATTTACATTTCATATTTTTAATGATTATGATGTTATGCTACTAGTTTCATAAAAAAACATTAATTATACAACATCTAACAAATTTCACTAAAATCAACACAATTCCATAGTATAATTCCATTAGAATCTACTAGAAACCATATGGAATCCATAAGATTCTCTTAAAATCTATATAATTTCATAACTTAAAAAATCTTGAAAATCCATGCTGGGGACACCCTCCTTAGTATAGGTAGAAATGTCAAAAATCTTACATTATATTTTTGCAAAACTTTTTTGTTTGGCTAATGACTTTCTTAATTTCTTGAATATTTACAGTGATAATGATTATGATCGATGCAAACTTTTCATGATATTACAATGGTCCATAGTATAATTCCATTAGAATCTACTTGAAACCATATGGAATCCATAATATTTTAAAATCCTATATAAATGACCCAAGTCATTTTGATTAAAAACTCAAAAAGTAGCCCGATTATGCCCGAAATCGACCCAAAATTTTCAAAAATTTGTAAAATATTTCATTTCAACACAACAGGTTGGTGGCTTACCCAACACAACTTTTCATGTGTATTTCATGGGTTGGGCCGGGCCTGAGCCTCCAAAATGGTGGTCCGATGAAAATTTGATCTAGCCCGGCCCAACCCACGAATATTTTAACATATATAAATAAAATGAATTATTTATTTTTAAGTCATTTTGAGTCTATCAAAAAACACAAATAATAAACGGGGCATAATTGTCGGATTATGCCCATGAAATCTGACACTGGTAATTACACAGCTCAAATTAGGGTCAAAAAAATTTGACACGAATAAAATCAATTTCATGTCTCAACACAACACGAATTACCATCCTTACTAAATTACTTTATTAAGTCCATCAGAAAAAAACATAAATCGAGGAGCTTTACATATAATATAGGAAAAATAACAAAAAAACCTACCAAGATTTTGAGGGAGTGGTGGTGGCCTGGTGGGTTGTTCACAGAAAGGCAATGGGACCAAGAATCCCAACACCAAAAAAGTAGTTTGTTCCACTCACATGCAAATCTCATCCAAATAGTCTCACATCTTTTTCAAGCATATCACTGTCAGACTCCCCATCCCATCCCCATCCACTCTGGTCCAAAAAGAAAGCCAAAAAAATTGACAAGTATGGTAAAAAAGGACAACTTTTCCATTCTTTATTTGAGCCTATAATTTAATATTGTATGGTGCCTAAATGAAACTGTTCTTTATTTGGCAAAACCAGAAAGCTCCATTCATCTGATTGAGTAAACTAATAAAGCACTCCAATAATGGATTAAATTAAGCAATAAATATAAGGAAAGTGACTAAAGCCTGTTTCTTTCCATTTTTCAAAGAAACTTGGCCAAATTTCCCCCATTTCACTTACAAGAACCATTTTTTCAATGAAAGCAAAAGGGTCAAGAATTTCCACTACACTCACTGAACAAACCTAACAAAACTAGAAAAAAAAAAAAAAAAAAAAAAAAAAGAACAAGACAAAAGAAAGGCAAAAAAAGAAATGAGTGGTATACATAGAGAGAGAGCTAGGGACATTTCACACTACAATTAATTAATTGTACAGTGCATCTTAAACTTTTCTTTTTCTTTTTTTTTTGGTAACCCTTTGAAAACTTTATGGGCAATTAGGGTTTCTGCCAGGGCCTCCATAGTAAAAATAATGCCCCCAATCCTCATTATTCCCTGTTTCAACATCATAGCAATTGGATTGCTCAGTAAAAGTGCCAAGTCCTTTGGGAGCCTTAAGATTGTTGGAGCTGTCAACAACTTGAATGTTCCTGAAATAGCTTGATTTGCCAAACCCTTCTTCTGGAAAATGACCACTGCCCATTTGAGTTGAGGTGTGTTGCCCATCAGGCTCTGAATTTACAACCTCCCCACCCCACTCAATCATGGAGGCACTTTCTGTTAAGTATGAGAACAAGAAAGATGGCCAATATCCCAATACATAGTCTCTGCCAAATTGCATCCACCAGTGCCCCTCTTTTGGATCCTGCAATGATAATATTTTAAGTATAGCCTCAAATTAAAGGGTAAATTATAAAAAATTAACCCTAAAGTTTAATCTAATAAAAAAAACCTATAGTTATCTTTCAGAATTATGAATACCCCCTTGCTGTTTGTATTTGCTTAACAAATACACCCCCATAAGTGCAATTTGTAAAATAGAGACAAATATCAAGAGGGTTTTTGTAATTTTAAAAGATAACTGGATTTTTTTGTAATTTGAACGGTACTTTTTGTAACTAACCCTAAACCAAATATAGAAGAGCCTTAGTTGTTAATGAACTGAACTATGAACTTTAAGCAAGACACTGAAAATTTAGAAACTACATTAAATATGATTTAACAATTGTATAGTACAACAGAAAAGGTAGACCCCTGTAAGAGAAAAAGATATATAGGTTAAGAAAATTGAAAGATTCTCAGCATCACTATAATGATGATGTCTTTTCAGCACTATTATTCATTATTATCATTAACATATTTAGTTTACCTTTTCTAGCACAAATATGAAATTTCTATCAACCACATCATTTTAATGAATTGAGACCATTAAATAATGGATAGTGCCCTTACAAAAGGAAGTGGGGTGAATTTGGATTTTACCTTCCAGACAAGAATGCTAATATCATATTGTGAATTCCTGAATGCAGAAACAGGGGAGATGCTTGCACCCATTGCTATTTCACTATTGACTTGAATAAATCCTGAGCAGAGAAGGTTGTAGCAACCTGTTGCTTGATATGCATCACTCTGCAATTATCAGAGTGGGAATTAGAGAATCACATGAAAATCATCCTTTTTTTTTTTTTGAAATTCTTTATTTACAGGAAAATGAGCAGCAAAATTTGTGAGCTTACAGTCCAATAAGTGAAGAGTCTAGTGTTGTTATCACCATACAGATCAGGGCTGACCTGAAACCACAATGTAACAAATTAAGCTTCTAGTCTATTTTTCGCCAATTTCTTTTACTGTAAATTCATAAGTATCAATAATATACCTGCCAACCAGCTTCAATGCTGTTAAGATCTTCACCAAAAGAACCACCTAAAACCCAAATCTGAGACAAGCTGAACTCATTAGGCTGTTGTATTTTAGGTTCCCAAACATTAATGGTTGCTTTTGCTCCATAATACTTGTCCCCTTCAACATATGCTATTGCATGCTGGATATATAACATAGTGGACCAAAAACAGAACACTTTAGAAAATGAGAATCAACCATGGAAAAAGGATAAAGAAAAGCAAGTTAAAAAAAAAAAAAAGAGAGAATGTTCTTGATAAAAAAAAAAGTTTATTTTATGGTTCTTGTTCAAAAAAGAAGGAAAAAAAGAAAAAATTGCTGATAAATAATTCCATTTTTTTTTGTTCTGCTTTAATTACCTGATGACCACTTTCATTAATGAAATCAGGATCTGCAGACCTGGGCTTGGGGATGCTTCTGTGTTTCTTCTTTCCATACCTTTTCACAGAGCTTGCCCTTAAAACATCCTCTTTCTTTGTTCTCCTGATGGGAATGGTGTCCTCAGGGCACTTGCCATTCATGTGCCACAGCTGAGTGATTGTGTTAGTTCTTTCTTTAGGCCCTGTTGACATCTTGTTCTCATCAAAAAACCCTTCAGGATGGTAACTAGGCCTTGCCTAAAGTAAAAGGAAAAAGGAAATAGCCATAAGTACAGTCAGAATAACAAGGCGCAAAGATTATACTACATAAAGAGAAGAATATATCAAATAAAAGAAATGAACCTGGATTTTGTGGTCTTTGAGAAAAGGGTGATCAAAAGCTGGCTGATGAGAGATGTGCACACAGTCAATGATATCTCCATCTGGACTCTGTTCAATCATCACATGTAGAGCAAATGGCAAAGTAAATAAATGATAAATTAGATCTTTAACTAACTTCAATCCTTGAAAATCTCTCCAATAATACCCCAAAACATATAAAACACTTGCATAACCAAAAAAAAGGAAATGGGTCTACAATCAAAAAAAGGAAAAGGGGCAAAAGAAGAAGAAGAAGAAAGAAGAAGAAATAACAGAAGTAGAAAATATCAGAAAAATCACTGCATCTTACATAGCAGAAACTCCTAAATAGAACAAACTAGTGAAGTCCCCCTCAGCATTAATGAGCTGCTAGGAGTTGAGAAGAAAAATGTAGGAAAATTAAAAAAAAAATCTGAAACAATTAGGTAGCAAGCTGAACTTTACTAATAAACTTAGAAACTGAAAACCAAGAAAAACAAAAATAAACTAAAATTCACCCCGAGCCCCCTGTTCCCACATTTTCTGATCTACAAACCAACAAACAAAAAAGAAAAAAAAAATTCCAATCACAAGAAATTGTAAATACATACAAATGCATACAAGTATGAGTATCATTAATTATGCGGAGAGATTGTGGGTGGGAAGTTGGACCTCAATGGTTTTAATGGGAGGCTTATTGAGCCTATTTAAGTGCTTCTGAACTTCAAGCTTCTGCCTCGAAGCAGACAACCTCCCCGCGCAAGATAGCGAGATCAGACCCCATACGCATACCAAAAAGAACACCAATTTCAATTTCCTCCGCAAATGGCCATTGCTATACTGCGCAGCGCCCATTGTAATTAATCAACCACCAAAAACCCAAGTAAAATAACTCAAAAGGATTCAATCTTTTTCGCACAGGAGGCTCAGGTTAGAGCAACCCAAGATTCACACACCAACCCACCATGACTACGCACACAACAACAAGAAGGAAAAAAAGAGCTCCAGCTTCTGGTTAATCTATTCTACCCTTTTTCTCTCTCCTCCCCCTTTTGGAGTTTTGTTACTGAGAGTGACCTCTCTCTTTATTTCTCTCTCCTCTTTGATGAGGTTCTTGGAGAAAATGAAATCCAATCGAAGTGTATGAGACGAGATGTCTGTGGTTTTATTCAAGATTTTTTTTAGTCTACTGTTGGACTAATTTTTTAATAGTAATGGCTTTTTTGAACACGAGGGGCAAAAAGGGGACCGTGGGAAAGTGGGGGTAGTGGAGAATTTGGCGTCCACCCATCTGTGCCACTGTTGCGTTGTCGACTTCCCGTGGCCGGTTTTGCCCTTGCGATTTGAAAATCGGAATTGCTTTGATTACTAATTTGCCCCTTGCTTTCTTCTCATTTTACCCACCCACCCACAACGGTCCACGGACTTTAGTACAACAATAATTGTTTAATTATTGATAATTTAAACCTCGTCAAAATTAGAGATTAGGTTCTTTTTTTATAATCTAAATATCCGGATTTACACCCGACTAATCCTTGATTTCTCAGCACCATAGACTAGGGGTGACAAAACTCCTGCGGATAAACATTTCCGTTGGTACCCCAACAATATAGCACGGAGAATACCCGATTAATTTGGGGGTTGGGACCAGGATGCTAATTCCCCGCTTCTTTAGAACCAATAATGGGACGGAAATGTATTTATTGTTGGGTAAAATATGGTGTATGGTTTCTGTTTAGGAAGAAAATGGCTAATTGTATAGTGTATAGGCTAAGGTCGAGGCTGAATTTGATTCAGTCTCCGCAAGACGAAAACGCCCCGTATACCGTGTGCTTACGGTTCCGGCGCTCGTCTCTAAGATACAACGACTTTTACAGTCCCAGTTAGTAGCACTAGCAAAACCGGAACAACAACGAACATCAAGAGTTTGAACTTTCAAGCTTTGAAGAAGGGAAAATGTCAATATGTTGATGATGCAAATGACTAATTTTTCTCTGATGAATTTCGTATTTTTTTCATCTGCAGGGGTCGATTATTATAGGCCTCAGGTGCCTCGTATGGAAAGATCACGTCTTTTGGCTCAAAAAGACACATTTTGCACTAACAGACGCACCTGTTCATCGGCCACAAGACGACCGACGCCCGGGCGTGGCGCTTCGCCGTCTTATTTGGTGCGCGATGGTTCTAAGCGGACGCACGACCCGACGCACGGGCCGTGCGTGTGCCCGTGCTCGGGTGCGAACCTCTTCCCAGTTGAAATCCATTTAATTAATTATAAAAATTAATTAAATCCGTTTAATTAATTACAAAACTTAATTAAACATTTATTTTGAAGGTTTTTGGTCCAAAAAGAATAAGGCCTTGAAGCCCAAGCCCAAGCCCAGGCCACGACCCGAGCCGAGCTGAGCTGAGCCAGCGGGTGGGCGGGCGGCGGCGGCGCGCGCACGCGCGTGTGTGCTTTGAACCAAACCCACAAGCATGTAGGTCCTCACCCATTTAAAAACTTGGGTGCCCCCAAGAGCCCAAACCCATAAGTCCAACTTGGGATATATAAAGTGTGCAAACTCTTCATCCTTTTCCTATGTGGGATGGAACATTTCTCCTTCCCCACATTTTCCATTTTCCATACTATTTATTTGTATTAAGTGGCTAACTTCTAGCATTAATTTCTCATTCACCCGTAATCGGTTTTGAGAAATTCCAAATGTTATTATCATCTACTCTCTTAGTAGAATTTTTACAAATATTTTAATTCCATTTATCACTAATGGAAACCACTTAAGTATTTGGTCAAAATCGGGTCAACACCCATTTTCAAAGACCAAATTCCAACAATCCCCCACATGAATGAAATTAATGCATGTGTGTATGCAGATTCGCTTGAAAGTCTCGGCGAATCATTATTGCATCATGATAGGTAGCTTGTGGCTTTGAACCTTCCTTAATAAAATCCTATCGGATTTACTAGCTGCTTAGTGACGCGATGTCTTGAACTATTCAGTCGTTCGTGTAAATCAAGACAACAGTACTTACACAATAACAACTCTAACACTTGTTGTTCTCACGTTGTGTCCATTTCGGCCCTGGACCATATCTTAGATTCATAAGTATTTCTTTTGAAGCGGCCATTACTTCTCACTTATATAGGTGATCTCCTATTGAAGAATATCCTGCCATACTCCACCTTTCGGTATAGGAATCATTAAAAGTCTTAAACTTAACCTCACCACATTTAGCAGGTTTACATTCACTTGGATGTATCGAGAATGAGCTAACACATTTTCCAAGTGTTTAGCTGAACATTCATAACTTAGTTGTCCCATTGAACCAAGGTCTTGGGATCTCCAATTCACAAGGTTGGGTTACCGTTATGAACATTCTTTAAGTTGTGGATTTTAAACTCATTCTCTTTAACAGTTTATACAATTGATCTCGATTTTAAACTTAGTTGTCCCATTGAACCAAGGTTTTCTTTTGACTTCACGTAGTCAACCGAAATAACCCCATTCAAAATCAACTGGCTAATGGTATTGTGTCTCCGACGTATATGTTTAGACTTACCATACTGCTTTGTGTCCTTCCAATTGCTGATTGACTATCACAGTGTATCATAACAGCAAACACGTGCTTATTCCAACAAGGAATATCCTCTAGGAAGTTTCTAAGCCATTCAGCTTCTTCTCCACCTTTATCCAAAACAATGAACTCGGATTTCATAGTGGATCGAGTTATGCACGTCTGCTTAGAAGAATTCCACGACATCGCTCCTCCACCTATTGTGAAAACAAATCCACTCGTGGACTTGTAGTCTTTTTGTCGATATCCACCGGCATATAGTATCCTTCAATTGGATATCTCGTATAAAGTATTCCATAGTTCATGGTATACTTTAAATATCTAAGTACCCTTGTCATCCTTCTTTTACTTGGAACCTACTTAGTATCTCGTGTAAAGTATTCCATAGTTTATGGTATCATAAATATCTAAGTAAAACACAATACCCATACACATACACGCCCGTTTTCTGATTCCATACCCGCCCGACCCATACCGTTCTTGCGGGTAAGACCCGTTTAGTTTTTTCAAATATTTGGCCAATTTTTTACGATTTTTACTCAAAATGGTGCACTAAAATTTAAGTTATTTATATAATTTTGTATATATTATATAAATTATGAAATAAACACCAACATATATAAATCAAGAGTCTTTGAAAGAATAATACAATATATTCATTATATATAAAAATAAAAAAACTAAAATAAAAATTATATTGGGTGGGCGGGTCGGTACATCCCGGTTAAAACTCAACCCGTTAATACCCATTCCATACCCGCCCCATGAGACGGGTCCGGTTCGGTCCCGTTACGCCATCCCTATGTACAATTCGTTAAGTATACAATTCGTTAAGTACATCATCGCCATTACCCTTGCATATTCCAAATTGAGAAACCGATTCGCCTCTATTCTTGGCCAAGTGTAGACTTAGATCTACAGGTGTCTTAGCCGGAGGATTATCAAAAGCATTAAACCTTCTAAGTATGCTTTTGACATAATGGGATTGTGACAAGACAATTCCATCTGAAGTTCTGGAGATTTTAATCCCTAATATAACATCATATAATCCCATATCCTTCATGTCAAAGTTCTTCAACATGTTCTTAGTATTCATGTTTAAATCATGACTACTACCCATAATCAACATATCATCCACATAAATGCATACTATGACGTAATCATTTGTAGTACCTTTAATGTAGACACACTTATCACATTCATTGATCTTGAAACCGTTTGACTTCATAGTCGAGTCAAACTTTTTGTGACATTGCTTAGGTGTTTGTTTTAGTCCATAAAGTGACTTAAAAAGTATACACACCTTTCGCTCTTGACCGGGTGCAACGTACCCCTCGGGTTGTTCCATATAGATCTCCTCTTCAAGTTCCCCATTCAAGAAGGCAGTTTTAACGTCCATTTGATGTATCTCAAGGTTATGCAAAGCTGCAATAGCGATGAGAACACGAATGGACGTAATCCTCGTGACAGGAGTATATGTATCAAAGAAGTCATATCCCTACTTTTGTCTAAACCCTTTAGCTACCAAACGGATTTTATACTTGTCAATAGATCCATCTGCTTTATACTTCCTTTTAAGGATCCACTTGCATCCCAAAGGTTTGCAACCCGGTGGGAGATAAACCAACTCCCAAGTGTGATTTTGCATGATGGAATCTATCTCATTATTGATAGCTTCTTTCCAGAGAGGAGCTTCTGGACTAGACAATGCTTCTTGAATAGTTCGGGGTTCATTTTCTAACATATAAGTTAGAAAATAAGGACCAAAAGACTTGGCTACTTTTGTCCTTTTACTGCATCTTGGTTCCTCTTCATCATCACTTTGAGGTAACCTTGCAGTACTCGAACTTTCTTCTTTCCGTTCTTTGTTCGGAAAGATACTCTTGAAGAATACATCATTCCTTGATTCAATGATCATACCTTCATTTATATCAGGAATGGCTGACTTGTGCACTAAAAAGCGATATGCACTACTATTGTTAGCATATTCAATGAAAGCACAATCGATCATCTTCGGACCGATTCTAACTTATTTCGGCTTAGGTACTTCGACTTTAGCCAAACATCCCCACACTTTGAGGTATTTATATGACGATTTACGTCCCTTCCATAACTCATATGGAGTTTCATTTTTACCTTTGTGTGGCATCTTATTAAGAATGTAGTTCGCAGAAAGTATGGCTTCCCCCACAAATTTTTGGGGTAAGCCAGAACTTAACAACATCGCATTCATCATCTCTTTAAGAGTACGATTTTTGCGTTCTGCAACACCATTTGATTGAGGTGAGTAAGGTGCGTATGATGAATTATACCCGCTTCCGAGCAAAATTCTTCAAACGGAGCAACATACTCTTCGCCTCTATCACTTCGAATCATCTTAATTTTCAAATTAAGCTGATTTTCAACTTCATTCTTATAAGTTTTAAAAGCTACTAAAGCTTCATCTTTGCTTTTCAAAAGATACACATAGCAATATCTTGTGCAATCGTCTATAAACGTCGTGAAGTACTTTTTCCCACCTCGAGTTTGCACAAGTTTTAATCACACACATCTGTATGAATTAACTCGAGTGGTTTGGTACTTCTCGTTACCGATTGAAACGGTGTTTTGGCCAACTTTGCTTCAACACAAATTTCGCATTTGTCTTGTGAATCGGTTTTAAACGTATGTATTAAATCCAGATTCACTAACCTTTTAATTGTGTTGAAGTTTTTATTCTTCGCCTCTTGGTGGAAAACAGACATTACAGACATTTTAAACATGCCCTTATCAAGGTAGCATTTACAAAGAAACTGACCATTCTTGGTCATTACAAACTTGTCGGACTCAAACACTAGTCTAAACCCAACCTTACTAAGCAAAGGACCGGAAACCAAATTCTTGCGGATGTCCGGGACATGCAGCACATCTACAAGCGTAAGCTCTTTTCCGGAAGTCATCTTGAGCACCACCTTTCCAATCCCAACGATGTTGGAAGTCGAAGAGTTCCCCATGAACAATTTTCTTCCATTAATCGGAGTGTAGGAGGAGAACATCTCCTTGTCGGCACAAATGTGATGAGTAGCTCCGGTATCTATCCACCACTCCCTTGGGTTATCCACCATATTGGCTTCAAACACAACAACGGTGAGATCGAGCTCCGACATGTCGATTGGAACCGACTTATCCTCCGTCACATTGGCTTGTTGGTTGCCACCTTGATTGCCCTTTTTAGGGTGTCGGCAATCCTTCGCCATGTGGTTTGGTTTGCCACAGTTGTAGCAATTACCTTTGAACTTTTTGGCCTTTCCCTTTTCTTTCCAGGAGTGCTTGCGTTTCTTGCTAGTGCTCGATTCAGCAAGATTGGACTTGACCTCCATTCTAGACTTACTGGATTTCACATCAGATTTTCGGTTGTCTTCTTCGATCCGAAGTTGAACAATCAGATCCTCAAGCCCCATCTCTTTTCGCTTGTGCTTGAGGTAATTTTTGAAATCCTTCCACAATGGCGGCAACTTTTCGATTATTGTAGCCACTTGAAGGATTCATTCAAAATCATCCATTCAGACACTAAGTCGTGAAGTATGATTTGAATCTCCTGAACTTGATTGATCACCATATTGGTGTCAACCATCTTGTACTCGAGAAATTTGCCGACAACAAATTTCTTTGTGCCAACATCTTCCGTCTTGTACTTCTTCTCCAAGGAATCCCACAATTCCTTGGACGTCTTGAACGTGCTATAGACATTGTAGAGGGTGTCGTCTAGCCCGTTCAACACATAGTTGCGACACAAAAAATTGTTGTTATGCCAAACATCCACAACGATTCTCCGGTTATTGTCAACTTCTTCATCTCCAACGGCGGTAGGGGGGTCATCTTTCAGAAAACGAGACAACCCCAAGGTGGTAAGGTAGAACATCATCTTCTATTGCCTACGTTTGAAGTCAGCGCCGGAGAACTTGGGCGGCTTTTCGCCATAAGCGGGAGCAACAACCATTGGTGTGAACGAGATTGAAGATGATGCCATCGTCTTCAATAGAAACAACAATTTTCATCTTGCGATTGTTGGGTAAAATATGGTGTATGGTTTCTGTTTAGCAAGAAAATGGCTAAGTGTATAGTGTATAGGCTAAAGTCGATGCCTGAATTTGATTTAGTCTCCGCAAGACGAAAACGCCCCGTATACCGAGTGCTTATGGTTCCAACGCTCGTCTCTAAGATACAACGACTTTTACAATCCCGATTAGCAGCACTAGCAAAACTGGAACAATAGCGAACAACAAGAGTTTGAACTTTCAAGCTTTGAAGAAGGGAAAATGTCAATATACTGATGATACAAATGACCAATTATTATCTGATGAATTTCGTATTTTTTTCATCTGCATGGGTCGATTATTATAGGCCTCAGGTGCCTCGTATGGAAATATCACGTCTTTTGGCTCGAAAAGCCATATTTTGCAGTGACAGACACACATGTTCGTCGGCACACGACCTGACGCACGGGTCGTGCGCCTGCCCGTCCGTTGGTGCGCGATGGTTCGGCATGATGACGCCTTTACCCGACGACGCGCGCGGCCGTCTGCGCGGCCAGTCTTGTTTGTTCGCACATGTACGGCAGGACGCACGACCCGACGCACGGGCTCGTGCATCCGCTCGTGCTCGGGTGCGAACCTCTTCCCAGTTGAAATCTATTTAATTAATTACAAAAATTAATTAAATCCGTTTAATTAATTACAAAAATTAATTAAACATTTATTTTAAAGGATTTTGGTCCAAAAAGAATAAGGCCTTGAAGCCCAAGCCCATGACCACGACCCGGACCCGGACCGGACTGAGCCGGCGAGCGGGCGACGACGGCGGCGGCCCCCACAAGCATTTAGGTCCTCACCCCTTTAAAAACTTGGGTGGCCCCAAGGGCCCAAACCCATAAGTCCAACTTGGGATATATAAAGTGTGCAAACTTTTCATCATTTTCCTATGTGGGATGGAGCATTTCTCATTCCCCACATTTCTCATTTTCCATACCATTTATTTGTATTAAGTGGTTAACTTCTAGCATTAATTTCTCATTCACCCGGAATCGGTTTTGAGAGATTACAAATGTTATTCTCATCTACTCTCTTAGTAGAATTTTTACAAATAATTTAATTCCATTTATCACTAATGGAAACTACTTAATTATTTGGTCAAAATCGGATCAACACCCATTTCTCAAAGACCAAATTCCAACATTTACATCTTTGTCCCCATCCCCGACCCCGTTTACATAAAACGGGAATTCCACGTCCCCATCTCCATTCTCCAAATATATATTATATTTATCTATTATTATATTACCTTTATTTATAATATTTTATTTATTAATTTTAAAAACTAAACTCTTAAATATTTGTAATTTTAATTGTTCTAATTATTTCTTTTATGTATTGATTTATGTTATTTTATATATTTTAATTATTTTAAGTAATTCATTTTATAGATTTTTTATTAAAGAATTTAAAACGGGGAACCTAATTCCCCGTGGGGACCCCGTTTTCCGAATGGGGATTCCTCTTCCCCATCCCAGATACCTAAAGCGGCGAATGGTACGGGGATGGTATTTGGGATGAGATTAGGTGGCAAAGATGGTATACGAGTCTCGTTCCCGCCCATTGACATCCCTACTAGAGACCCTTTGACCCAATATAAGGTGAATCGCGAGATGTGCCCGAGTGGTCAGAGTTGAACCGAGTTCCAACTGAACACCCTGCCAAATTGACCCCAGACTGAAACTTTAGTGGGAATCGAACCTACGCAGGTGGAGAGTCAGCGTGGATTATCAAACCATCTTTACCACTCGGCTATGCCCGATGGGGATAAGTTATACTTCACTCATAAGATAAGCGTTGTAATTAGTCAAACTTTTATTACAAACAAAATTTTAAACATAAACATATCTAAAAAATTGATATTGTTTCTGTCATGTATTATTGGGTAATGGCTCATTTGAATCTCCGGAATAAAATCTCATATTTTGGGACAAACTGATTTATCAAAAATTAAAATCGCCTATTGCGGACAAATTTATTTATGAAAAGAGACTTAAAGCTAGGGTTTGAGAGACGAAAGGAAGGATATGAAGGGTTTGAGTAGAATGGATTTCTTACATAATATAAACATTAATTTGGGCCATTTGTAACTCATTTGTTGAGCTTATTATGAAGTGTGTTTCTACAATTTCTTTCTCTATATTGCTTAAAGAGCGACGTTCTCCCCATCACATAAGCTCCACCAAGGAGACCTCCCCGTATTTGTTTCTATATAAACATTAATTTTCTCGACTTTGTCGACAAAGTAGATTATATTCCACACATCTTATTGGATGATAGCATTATTTTTAGGAGATCCAACGAGAAAGAAATTAATGAAACATGGGAGCTTATTCAATCATGTGAGAGGGCTTCGTGACAAAAGATAAACATGGACACGTCAAATATATCATTTAACAGGGGTGTTGAGATGGAAAAGTAACTTGTATTGACATCAAAACTGAGGGTTGAATTGATAGTTAAACACAACATTTATTTGGCATACCCACGAGGGTTGAACGCTCCAAAAAGATGTTTATTGATCAATTGTGGAATGGGTTCGTAAAAAAAAAAAGCTTAAATGTTGGAAAGGGGCAATTTATCTTTGGTGGAAAAAATTATCATAATAAAATTTGTGGCTCAAGCAATCTCATTGTATATTATGAGTTGTTTTCTACTCCCACATAATATTTGCCAACAATTAAATTCTATTGTTAGCGATTCCTGGTGGGGTCAAAATGGGATGAAAGAAAAATTCGTTGGTGTACCTAGAGCAAACTTTGCAAATAGAAACAAGAAGGAGGGGTATGGGGTTTAGAGATCTATATTGTTTCAATGAGGCGATACTGGCTAAATAGAGTTGGAGATTAGTGCAATCAATCAAGGAAAATTCCTTTCGATATCCATTTTTCCTCAACAATAGATTATATTCCACCATACACTTGGAGAAGTATTTTTGCAGATAGAAACATTCTTCTTAGGAGAATTCGTTGAAATATTGTTAATGGGACTAAGCGAGAGTTTGGAATGATCCTTGCGTACTAGAGCTTTCTAAGTTTCATGTATTATTATCAAATAATGGAGGGCGACTAAACTAAACAATATCTTATTTGATAATACCTCGAATGAATGAAGTTTTATCACCATGAGACCCAATCAATTCGATCCATTCCTCTGAGTATAATTATGAGACCAGACAAACAAATTTGGTATTACCCAAAGGATGAAGTTTATTGAGTTACGTCGGGGTACAAGATCGCTAGGCAATTCAAGAAAGCATTGAAAATCTCCTTTTATCATGAGGAACAAACAAAAGAATCTGGTATTGGGCGTAGCATACAAAATTAGTCAAAACAACAAATTTTTGTGTGGAAGTGTATTAGTGGTACCCTCCCTTCCAATAATGAACTTCTCAAAAGAGGTATAGAAGTTGAACATGTTGTATATTTACATATAATATAGTGTATTGCATTGATTTGGATTTATTTCATCTCATGCCATAGCATCATTTAGCTAGACATTCATTTTATGCATATATTATATTATATAATATATTATATGAAGGAAGGAAAGTAATAAATAAATATGAAAAATAAGAATTATGTGGAAAGATGTGTACCTTTTCATGTGAAGGCATCCATCGGGTAGGATTGCGATTAAGAGATTTAACCTTTGGAATATTTATAACTTCCACCTTTTTGAGAAGGGTGCAACTTTTGATTGCAACCTTTGGAAGTCTATAAATACTTCTAGTTATTCTACAAATCTATATAGAGAAAAGGAGATGGAAAACTTATTACATAAAATTCCTACGAGATTTATTTCTTTCCTACTTTCTATCATTATTGTTTTAACTACAACTTGTGATTGATGCTCCTGAAAATTTTAATGAGTGTAATATTGGAATTTTTGTGAAATAGGCTTTGATCCTAGAGGTTAATTCCTTGGGAACCATTTTCACCATAGTGGGAGGAATTAATACCTTAAAGAAAGCATCTCTAAGATGTGTCTAGTCTATACAAAATCTTTTTTTTTTTCTTTTCATAAACATACTCCATTACCCACTATTCAAGAAATATATACAACAGAACCGACATGTAGCAGATGTGGGATGGTTGTCAAAACAATGGAGCACGCTCTTAGAGATTGCCCATGGGCGGTGTTCTTTTGGGCTACTAGCCTTTTGCTCATTAGAATGACAAGAATGATGATCAAGACTCAATTGCCGACTGGATTGCCTGTTTTGCAAAAAATGATGATAAGGAAAGCTCGTAGTATTTTTATGATGTCATTTTGGATGGCCTGGTACAGACGTAAACTATCCACTTTTCAATAGAAAAAACGAACATCAATGGTGTTTTAGTATGGTGCTAAAGAGACTTGACGAGCATAATTTCTCTCGTATTGAAAGAGTTGTAAATCCAAGAAGGAAGCCTTCTGAAACTTGGACTATACCATCCCCTGACACATTAAGATCAATATTGATGCATCGATAATCAGGTATAATGGAACGGGATTAGGTGTGGTCATTTGAAACCATGAAGGACATGTTCACAAGATCTTAACTTGTTTCATTACAGATGAGCTTGAGGTGATATAGCTGAAGCAATCGCATTTTGAGAAGGAATAATCCTGGCCCACGAGCTAGGCTTGCGGAAAGTGGTGTTAGAAATAGATAATGCCAACATATTCAATAAAGTGTCAAGACAATAGTAAGATCTTACATACCTTGTAAACTGTTGGGGTACAACAAAAATTAAAGTGATACAGTAGGGGATAGTTTGAACTAACAAACATCTATTACAACAAAGCGAAAAAGAAAGCAGTAAAGCAAGTCGAGGCGAGCAAACTCTTTCTTTAAAACTTTTGTTGCCCCGTCATGATGCTCACGGTTTCAGGCAATGAGTCTCCCAAGATACAACGACTTTGGTAAAGGATAGGAGCACCACAAATCCTTATACCCGACGAAATGAGATTAGTGAGTCCCTGAGTGACGTCACACCCTAACATAACACCTACTGTGCAGATGCAAATTTGAGAGTGACAAACTGCGTATGTTGTATGCACGAATTTTGTGATTATGAATGCGTATTCCACTGAATGTAGGGGCCTTTATTTATAGGGAAAATACAATGGATTCTTGAAAAGAAAGCCTTAATCTTTGGACTCAATTATGTGCATAGTTATTGATCAAATCCTTCCATATCTTTGATTGATTTGTGTAAGAGTAAATCCTTCCAGTTGTGGCCTGAATCAGTTTAAGGAATAATTTACTGCAATCTTTCAAGATTCTATATAATTAGTGATTTGAGTCAAAGTTACCAATTTAACTGAGAAAATCAAACAACTTTCCAAACACCGAATTTTGACCAATCTATCAAAATTCCATATATGTTGGTTACCTTTCCCATAAATATATATTTCCAAGTAAACCATTTGTGCAACGATTTCTCACTCACCAATAAATGGTTTTGTGAAAATAAATACATCACTCGCTTCCAAAATTAATGAGTCTCCACACTTGGAATTTTGGCATTACGAAAACCAATTTTTTCTAACAGTCCCCCACATAAGTGTAAACGATGCATGAATGCATGCAGGCTCAGTCACTCAGAAACAAGGAAACATTGTTACATTTGTGATATGTAGCTTGTGGCTTTGAACCTTCCTTAGTGATACTATCGGATATATCCACGACTTAGTGGACATGATGACTTGAAAAAAAATCCTCTTACGAATATACCAAGACAACAATTTTTACACAACAACATTTCTACTAATCTCTAAGTTCTCCGGTTGTGTCTGTTTTGTCCATGGATCACACTTGGAATTCATAAATATTTTATTGAGGCCGCCCGTACTCACACTTATAAAGGTGACCTTGCTTATCATAGGTACCCTAAAATACCTCACCTTATTGTTAGTCCAAGTGGCTACGATAATCTAGAGGGGGTGAATAGATTATGCCGATTTTTTGCAAATCGCCCTCTTTTTCGAATGAACAAGTAAATGACAAGAATGTAAATGCGGAAATTAAACAACACTCGTTGATTTAAAGAGGTTCAACCCACCTAGGGCCTAATCATCTACCACCCCAAAGATCTCCGGATGGATTTCAAAAAAAAAAAAATTTTATTAATTACCACAATTAATACAACACCTTGAGGATCACCACAATCCTCTTACAACACCTTCAAGGAGATTACCACAATCTTCCTTCACCACCTTTGAAGAGTACCACACTCTTCAAACACCTATCACCTAGATCACCCAAGTGTATTCTTACCACAAGAATACTCACAAGGATGTCTTGTGTTGAATGATGGACAAAATTCAAGATTACAACTCTATGAAACCAATACAAAGATTGAGTGCAAGTGTAATCAAGAATCAAAAAGCCTAGACCTCAAAGATGTGCAAGTGAAAGTACTTAGGCTATTACAACAAGAATGTAAAAATGAAAGCTTGAACAATTTGCAGATTTCTTGTTGTGTATATTGCTTGTATGTGTTGTGTCTTGTGTCTTCAATTCATCCTCTATTTATAGGAGAGTCTTCACCAACATAGGCTCCCAACATAGGCTCCCAACATAGGCTCATTCTTCTTCACTTTTGTCTACAAAAAGAGGATCACAAGATGTATAAATATTGTACAAAAATGAAAAGTAAATCTTGCTGATAAGGTTTGCAACGGTTGGAATTTTTGTTGTCAAAAATACCATAGGGCGACCGGTTGCCCTGTAATAAGATTTCGAACATTTTGAAAAAATAGTGCGATCCAGGTATGGGTCGAATGGGGGGTCGACCGGTCGACGGGGGGGTGCGACCGGTCGGCCCCCTGCTTGACCGGTCCCCTCTTCATTTTTATGAGTACAGAATGTTCTGTTTCAATATTCTTTGCTTCAGGTACCGGTTGACGCTTTGGGCGACCGGTCGACCTCCAATTTTAAATGTTGTCCGATTTTTATCAAAAATAAACTTCAATAAATACTCCAAAAAATTAGTAAAAACATTTTAAATCACTTGGGAGTATTTTGACAACATTTATAAACATAGTTTTGGTGTAAAAACCAATTTAAACAAAACCATCAAAAGTCTTGTCCATTTTTATCGGAAAATAAATTCTAAGAAATACTCCAAAAATTAGCAAAAACATTTTAAATCATTTAGGAGTATTTGGACAACATTTATTAACATTGTTTTGGTATAAAAACTCATTTAAACATAATCATCAAAATCTTGATAAAAACATTTATCTAACAAACTCCCCCTTTTTGATGATTACAAACCAAAACAATTTTAGGAAGTTGATTTTAAAACAAAACAAATTTTCCGGTCTAAAACATCAATCCATTATAAACAAGATTTATCATAAGTACAAACACACAAGGATAGGAGCAAAGATTTTTCAAAATCATTTTTGCACAAGCTCCCCCTATCAATATGCATAACAAGAACAAGTATACAAGCAACAACTAAAAGCTTAAAGCTTAGCTTTTACAACTTAAGCTTGAATATCATGAGCTTATAAGCCCCCCTGTCACGAAAGCATCATTAGTCAAGTATAAAAGTCCATAATACATCACATGGACCAAGTATAATCCACAGCTTTTGGCTTTTAAGAGCTTTAGCTAATAGCTTTTCTTGCGAGCTTATTTACGCTTTCTTGAGCTTATGAGCGTTTTTCTTGTTTCTCCCCCTTTGTAATCATCAAAAATAATGTTAGCACGATAAAAACATCATACAATTATATCAAAGTGCGCAATTTTATAGATTTATCGAGCATATTGAGCATTTAAGCTTAAATTCCGAATAAAATGGAAAATATTTCTCATTTGATTTGTAAAAGCTCTTTTGATTGATAAAACATGATCTCTATAAACTTATAAGACTTTTCAAATCAAGAGAATCATGTAGGTGATGAAATTTTCATTGAAACATTTTGTCGAACACTTGGCATGCTTCGAATAAAACAAGAGAAATATAACGCCTTTGTGATTCGTTTAAGCCAAAAAATTCATCACCAATTGCAATACAACAATATTCATACATCATCAATCATCATAAACATCATATTAATATAAGAATTTCAACAAGATATCAAGATACAAGCACATTCTCAAGGGTTCAACCCAATTGAGATTAAAATGAGAAATTCTTACCATCTACTCGGTAAAGATGAACAATGATGATGATAATCGAGCCTCATGAAGTCCAAAATATGCAATGTATGCAAGAAAATAAATTTGAAGTGAAATTTGTGTGAAAAATGCATAGGGGACCAAAAATGGACAAAATAAGCCAAAATGGCTGAAACTGGAAAATAAAACGATTTAAACCATAAAATGGTGAGGGGCGACCGGTTGGGGGTGGGCGGCCGGCCGACGTCATGGGCGGCCGGTCGGCCTTCCCCAACCAACCATGTTGTTCTTTCTGTTTTTCCAAAATTTGATTTTTAACCAAAAATCCGATTTTTCGCCCCTAAGTTTTAAAAACGTGCAAAATGCAATCATAGACCTCATTCAATATGCATTATGCCTAACCGAGCTCGTATTGACGCAAAAGTCTCGGAAGATAGCGGTTTTGTAAATATGTCCGCTAATTGATCTTGAGATGATACAAAAGATATCTCAATTTTTCGTTTTGAAACACAATCCCTTAGAAAATGATGTCGAATCTCAATATGTTTAGTACGGTTATGATGAACCGGATTTTGAGCAATATTTATAGCGGATATATTATCACAAAAGATAGGAACACTTTCAAAAGAACATTTATAATCCGCTAAAGTTTGTTTCATCCAAAGAAGTTGAGTACAACAAAATGCCGCGGAAATGTATTCGACTTCGGCCGTTGAAAGTGAAACACAATTTTGTTTCTTTGAAAACCAAGAAACTAGGCAATCACCTAGAAATTGACATGATCCAGAAGTACTTTTCCGATCATCAACATTTCCCGCATAATCCGAATCACTATAACCTTTAAGAGAAAAATTTTCATTCTTTGGATAGAATAAACCATATTGAATAGTGCCTTTCAAATATCGAAAAATCCTTTTAACGGCACTCATATGAGATTCTTTGGGATTGCTTTGAAAACGAGCACATATGCATACGGCATGAAGAATGTCCGGTCTACTTGCGGTTAAATAAAGTAAACTACCAATCATACCTCGATATTTGGATTCATCAACCGACTTGCCTTTTTCATCTTTGTCAATCTTGACGTTTGTTGCCATTAGGGTAGAGACGGTTCTTCCTTCTTCAATGCCAAATTTCTTCAAAAGCTCCTTTGTATATTTTGATTGAGAAATATAAATTCCTTCTTGGCATTGCTTATTTTGAAGTCCAGGAAGAAGTTGAGCTCCCCATCATGCTCATTTCAAATTCACCTTGCATTAACTTAGAAAATTTCTTGCACAAGGATTCATTAGTAGCACCAAAAATAATATCATCAACATAAATTTGCACTAATAAGCAATCTTGCCCTTTTTCAAAAACAAAGAGAGTAGTATCAACTTTACCTCTTGTAAAACCATTTTCAAAAGAAAAGAGCTAAGTCTATCATACCATGCACGGGTGCTTGTTTCAAACCATACAAGGCCTTTTTAAGTTTATAAACATCATTAGGCCTAGAAAATTTTTCAAACCCCTGGAGGTTGTTTTACATAGACTTCTTCTTGAATAATACCATTTAAGAAAGCGGATTTAACATCCATTTGGTAAAGTTTGAAATTTTTATAACAAGAATAGGCAAGTAAAATACGAATAGCTTCTAAACGTGCTACGGTGCAAATGTTTCATCATAATCAATACCTTCTTCTTGACAATAACCTTGAGCTACTAACCTTGCTTTATTTCGAACAATATTGCCTTGGTCATCAAGCTTGTTCCGGAATACCCATTTTGTGCCAATAATTGTTTGAGATGGAGGACAAGGTACTAATTCCCATACATCATTCCTTTCAAATTGATTCAACTCCTCTTGCATTTCTAAAAACCAATCCTCATCTTTAATGGCTTCCTTAGCATTTTTAGGCTATTTTTGAGATATAAGAGCTTTCTCGGCAAATTTTCCTCAAGTCATTACTTTATCAAGGGGATCACCACTAATAAGATCTTTTGGGTGATCTCCTTAAATTTCAATGCTACGGGAAGATTCAAGTATCACCTTTATCTTCTTGAGGAACATTTGAGCTTGAAGGTTGATCATTTTGAGTTTCATCTTGAACAATGGGTTCAACAATATCCTCTTCATCACTTTCATCATTGGGTATCCTTTCAACACCCGAAACTTCATTGAATTTGACATGGATGGATTCTTCAACAACCCCACTAGTCTTATTGTAAACCCGATATGCTTTGCTCTTAGTTGAATACCCCATAAATATTCCTTCATCGGCCTTAGGATCAAGTTTGTCTAATTGATCCTTAGTATTCAAAATAAAACATTTACATCCAAATATTTTGAAATAACTAATATTTGGAGTTCTTCCTTTCCAAAGCTCAATGGAGTTTTATTCATTTTAGGACGAATATAAACTCGATTAATGACATAGCAAGCGGTACTTATGGCTTCGCCCAAAAATATTTTGGAAGTGAAAATTCATTGAGCATGGACCGACTCATTTTTGAAGTGTCCGATTCTTCCTTTCGGCTACTCCATTTTGTTGAGGTGTCCTTGGAGCCGAAAAATTATGACTATATCCCTTGGTTTCACAAAAGAATCTAAATTCGCCGTCAAATTCTCCACCTCGATCACTTCGAATGGACTTAATAGTATCTTCCTTTTCATTTTCAATAAGTCTACACAACTTAACAAACTCATTAACGACATCGCTATTATTTGTAAGAAATAGAGCCCAAGTATGTCTAGAAAAATCATCAACTATAACAAAAGTGTAATGTTTTCCACTTAGACTTGCCATACCAATATCCCCATACAAATCAAGATGAAGCATTTGTAGGGGTTTGGTAGTGGAAATTTCATTTTTGGGCTTAAAACTACTCTTAATTAATTTGTTCTTTTGACAAGTGTCACATAAGCCAAGATTTTTAAAATTCAATTTGGGTAGTCCTTTTACATGTTGGTTTTTGTAAATAGTTTGCAAATTTTTGTATCCAACATGCCCAAGTCGCCTATGCCATAAACTAGTTAAATCATTATTGGCGACAAGACAAGAAACATTTTGACTAACCAAATCACTTGTACAAATTTTGTAAAGATTGCCTTTTCTAATAGCTTCACAAATAATTTTATCATTTTTGGAAATAAGGCATTTTTCTTTATTAAAAACAACATTATAATTTGAATCACAAAGTTGGCTAACACTTATCAAATTGAACTTAAGACCTTCTACTAAAAGAACATTACTAAGAGAGAAAGAAAAGTTACCAATTTCTCCATTTCCAAGAATTCTTCCTTTGCCATTGCCGAACATGACCATACCCTCTTCTTGGAGCTTGATGTTGGTAAAAAGTTCTCTTTTTCCGATCATATGGCGTGAACATCCGCTGTCCACGAGCCATTTTGAATCTTCCATTGTTGTTATAGCCCCTATAACCTACAAAAATTTATTTTAGGTACCCTATAATTTTGGGGTCCATGGGGGTTAGCCTTGAGGCCTTTAGGTCTCCAATAATAGCTAAAATTATTCTTCAATTTACAATTGCTAGCATAGTATCCATTCTTACCACAATAAAAACAAGTAATAATACGAGGACTACTAGCACGTACAAAGGTTGGACCTTGGTCTTTTTTCTTAAAAGCATTTTGAAAAGGTTTGTAACCAAGTCCTAACTTAGAATGCTCACCTCTTTGTGCATCTAAAATTTTTGTGACATTATCCGTACTTAAATTGAATCGATGCACATCCTTTTTCAAATTTTCAATATCATTTGTGAGCGTTTGTTTTTCGGTTTCAAGAGTACGGACCATAGTAAGAGTAATAGCATGAGCCTTATCAATAGAATCATAGGAAGTAAATAATTTATCTTTTTCTAGTTTAAGCTCTTTATGCTCCTTTTTCAAATTCTTATATTTAACAATCAAATTTTGAAAGTCATTTTGTAATTCATCAAAATCACATTGTAATTCATCAACTAGGGAAGAAGATTAAGTATTAGAGCGTACCTCGGTATTTTCATCGTCTATGGCCATAAGACCATGTTCGGATTCTCCTTCCTCGTCGGTTGTTTCAAGTAATTCATCCCAAGTTTTGACGTCCGCATTTAACGCCTTCTTTTTCGGAAAAAGGCTTTTTCTTCTTTTGTTCCTCTTCCGCTAATTTTGGGCAATCGGCTATGTAGTGCCCGGATTTTCCGCATTTGAAACAAGAATTGTCTCTTGGCTTTCTTGCTTTATTTTTGTTTACAAATTTTGCAAATTTTCTAACAAGAGTCGCCGTTTCTTCATCATCCTCATCACTAGCATAATAAACATTATTAGAAGAAGATGTTAAACCTTTAATAATATTTTGCGTGCCGGTTTAGAGGTGGATGGTTGAGAATTTTTCTCTCCCTTGAGATATACTTCATAAATAAGGAGGTTCCCAATGAGCTCATCAAACTTGAGTGTCTCAAGATTTTGAGCTTAAAGTGATTGCCGTCACCTTTTTGGACCATGAGCCGGAAGGGCATTTAAGACTTTGGTCACCTTATCTTCTTCGGAGATGACCTTTCCAAGAGCCACAAGAGGATTGACAATGTTGTCTCAAGCATTTCCACCATTTTTGATATGCTTTCACCATCATGCATATTGAAATTTTCAAAGTCTTTCACAAGCATTGTTTTTCTTGCTTGCTTCACTTTCTTTGTGCCCTCATAGATGGTTTCTAATTTTCCCCAAACTTCATGTGCCGATCGTATGCCTCTTATGCGATTATATTCGGTGGCGGTAAGAGAGCAATGTAAAATGTTTAAGGCCTTACCGTTTAAAGAGAAAGCCTTCTTGTCATTTTCATCGTATTCCTTGAACGGCTTGGGAGTCGTGGTACCATCCTCCAATTTTGTTGTTGGTTGAGCAACTCCTTCAATGACCACATTCCAAATATCAAATCCGCACCCTTGTAGAAAGCACTCCATGCGGTCTTTCCAAAATGCGTAGTTGTTGGCGTCGAATAGTGGTGGTTTGTTGGTGGAGGCGCCGGTGGTGAGATAAGCTTCATTCGTAGCCATATATCTTTCCTCTTTACTCGGAACGAGCTAGCCAAAGAGTTTGGCTCTGATACCACTTGTTAGTCCAAGTGGCTACGATAATCATCTAGAGGGGGGGTAAATAGATTATGCCGATTTTTTGCAA
This sequence comes from Rehmannia glutinosa, assembly GCA_016081115.2. NCBI lineage: Eukaryota > Viridiplantae > Streptophyta > Magnoliopsida > Lamiales > Orobanchaceae > Rehmannia > Rehmannia glutinosa. The sequence continues at coordinate 39,613,152 of CM071936.1, read as the reverse complement.
ATCGCCCTCTTTTTTGAATGAACAAGTAAATGACAAGAATGTAAATGCGGAAATTAAACAACACTCGTTGATTTAAAGAGGTTCAACCCACCTAGGGCCTAATCATCTACCACCCCAGTATCTCCGGGATGGATTTCAAAAAGAAAAAAAGATTTTATTAATTACCACAATTAATACAACACCTTGAGGATCACCACAATCCTCTTACAACACCTTCAAGGAGATTACCACAATCTTCCTTCACCACCTTTGAAGAGTACCACACTCTTCAAACACCTATCACCTAGGGATCACCCAGTGTATTCTTACCACAAGAATACTCACAAGGATGTCTTGTGTTGAATGATGGACAAAATTCAAGATTACAACTCTATGAAACCAATACAAAGATTGAGTGCAAGTGTAATCAAGAATCAAAAGCCTAGACCTCAAAGATGTGCAAGTGAAAGTACTTAGGCTATTACAACAAGAATGTAAAAATGAAAGCTTGAACAATTTGCAGATTTCTTGTTGTGTATATTGCTTGTATGTGTTGTGTCTTGTGTCTTCAATTCATCCTCTATTTATAGGAGAGTCTTCACCAACATAGGCTCCCAACATAGGCTCATTCTTCTTCACTTTTGTCTACAAAAAGAGGATCACAAGATGTATAAATATTGTACAAAAATGAAAAGTAAATCTTCTTGATAAGGTTTGCAACGGTTGGAATTTTTGTCAAAAAAAATACCATAGGGCGACCGGTTGCCCTGTAATAAGATTTCGAACATTTTGAAAAAATAGTGCGATCCAGGTATGGGTCGAATGGGGGGTCGACCGGTCGACGGGGGAGTGCGACCGGTCGCCCTATGGTGCGACCGGTCGGCCCCCTTCTTGACCGTCCCCTCTTCGTTTTTATGAGTACAGAATGTTCTGTTTCAATATTCTTTGCTTCAGGTACCGGTTGACGCTTTGGGCGACCGGTCGACCTCCAATTTTAAATGTTGTCCGATTTTTATCAAAAATAAACTTCAATAAATACTCCAAAAAATTAGTAAAAATATTTTAAATCACTTGGGAGTATTTTGACAACATTTATAAACATAGTTTTGGTGTAAAAACCAATTTAAACAAAACCATCAAAAGTGTTGTCCATTTTTATCGAAAAATAAATTCTAAGAAATACTCCAAAAATTAGCAAAAATATTTTAAATCATTTAGGAGTATTTGGACAACATTTATTAACATTGTTTTGGTATAAAAACTCATTTAAACATAATCATCAAAATCTTGATAAAAATATTTATCTAACACTTATTAGGTATAGGATGTCATTAAAAGTCCATATGACTTAACCTCACCACAGTCAGTAGGTTCAACAATTGGTTGTTCTATCTAGGGAATGGTTGGCTTAAAGCTAAGCACCAAGTGCTATGACTAAACAGTCTAAAGTTTAGTTTTCCCATTGAACCAAGTTCTTGGGATCTCTAGTCATCATGGTTGGGTTTCCACTAAAAAATGTTCTTTAATTTGTGGATTTTACACCAATTTCTTCTAGCAATTTATGGAATTGACCTATGTTTAACCTTTTAGTGAGCGGATCCGCTATATTCTCATTTAACTTCACATAGTCAATGGATATAATTCCTCTTGAGATTAATTCCCTCATGGTGTTGTATCTCTGACAAATATGTCGAGACTTGCCGTTGTACATGGCACTTTGTGCCCTCCCTATAGATGTTTGGCACATGGATCTATATTGATGACACAGGCTTGTCCTAACATGGAATGTCCTCGAGGAAATTTTGAAGGCAATCAGCTTCTTCACCAGCTTTATCCAAAGTTATGAATTCCGATTCCATGGTGGACCAGGCTATGCACGTTTGCTTACTGGACTTCCAGGACATTGCACCGCCACCTATGGTAAATACATACCCACTGGTGGAATGTGAGTCTTTTGAGTCTGATATCCAGTTTGTATCAGTGTACCCTTCTAGTACTGTTGGATAGCTCGTGTAGTGCAGCCCAAACTTCAAGGTGTACTTCAAGTATTTAACACCCTTGTCAGTGCTTTCTAGTGCTCATTACTTGGATTGGACGTGAATCTACTTAGTTTATTCACCGAGTATGCCAGATCTGGCCTTGTACAATTTGTGATGTACATTAGGCTCCGAATGACCTTAGAGTACTCAAGTTGAGCCACTAGTTCCCCCGTGTTCTTGATTAAACGCAGGCTATCATCTATAGGTGTCCTTGCAGGTGGATCATCGAAGGTATTAAACTTTTCAATACATTTTCGATATAGTGAGACTGAGACAATAGTATGCCTTCTGAAGTCCTCTCTATTTTGATCCCTAGGATCACATCGGCTAGGCCCAAATCCTTCATGTCGAAGTTGTCTTTCAACATTTTCTTCGTCCTCATGATCATTTCACGATTGCTTCCCATTATCATCATGTCATCAACATATAGACATATAATGATAAATGAATCATGTGTGCTCTCTACATATACACACTTATCGCATTCATTAATGCGAAATCCATTTGACATCATCACATTGTCAAATTTAACGTGCCATTGCCTTGGTGCTAGTTTTTGTTAATACAAAGACTTAACAAATCTGCATATCTTTTTCTCTTGTCCAGGAACCACAAACCCCTTGGGTTGTTCCATATAGATTTCTTCCTCTAACTCCCCATTCAAAAACGCAGTCTTTACATCCATTTGGTGAACTTAGAGATTGTGCAAAATAGCAATCGCCAAGAGCACCCTAATGGAGGTAATCCTCGTTACATGTGAGTAGGTGTCGAAGAAATCGTGTCATTCTTTTTGTTTGAAGCCCTTAGCTACTAATTTAGCTTTATATTTATCAATTGATCTATCAACCTTGTATTTTCTCCTTAGGGCCCACTTGCATCCTAGAGGTTTACTGCCAGATGGGAAATCAACCAATTCCCATGTGTGATTTTGCATGATAGAGTCTATCTCTGCATTGATAGCCTTCTTCCACATTGGGGCTTCAGGTGTAGACAGTGCTTCTTGGATGGTCCTAGGTTCATTATCTAACAAGTAGATCATGAAGTCTGGACCAAATGACTTAGCTATCTATGCCATTTTGTTGCATTTTGGCTCATCACCACCTTGTGATGTATCACCTGCAGCACCACGAGTTCTTTTGATCGAACTCTCTTCTTTGTTTTCTTTACAATGATAGTTGTGCTCGAAAAACACAGCATTACTTGACTTAATAGTGGTTACTTCCATCACATCAAGTATATCTTACTTGTGTACTAGAAACTGATATGCAGTATTGTTGTGTGCATATCCTATAAAGACACGGTCGACCGTTTTGGGTCCTATCTTCACTTGCTTTGGCTTTGGTACTTTTACCTTGACGAAATACCCACATACTTTTAGGTAATAGTAGGTCAGCTCCCGACCTTTTCATAACTTATATCGGGTTTTATCTTTTCCTTTGTGGAGAACCCTATTTAGAATATAGTTAGCAGAAAGAATTGCTTCCCCCCAAAAGTTCTGTGGTAACCCTGAATTAATCAACATAGTGTTCATCACGTATTTCAGGGTTTTATTATTGTGGTGTTGCCACTCAACAACGCCGCTTGATTGAGGTGAGTAAGGTGTCGTGGTTTGGTGAATTATGCCATGTTCATTGCAAAATTCCTCAAATGGAGCCATATACTCTCCACCTCTATCACTCCGGATTGACTTAATTCAGGTGCTGAGTTGATTCTCTACTTCACTTTTGAAGTTTTTAAAGGCATATATAGCCTCGTTTTTGCTTTTCAACAAGTAAATATAACAGAACCTTGTGCGGTCATAAATAAACGTGATGAACTACTTTTTGCCTCATCTAGCCTGCACGAGTTTCATATCATACACATCAGTTTGAACAAGTTCTAGAGGCACCATGCTCCTTTTCACCGAATGAAAAGGTGCCTTTGGCATATTAGCCTCAACACATATATCACATTTATATTGTGAGTCTAATTCAACATTCGGTGATAAATTCATATCTACCAACTTCTTATGGAATTCATGTTAACTTTCCCAAATCTAACATGCCATAAATCAAAAGACTCAATCATATACGAGGAAGAATCAATAGTTGTATTAGCATCATTGGTGCGACGCACAACTATTACATTCATCTTGAACAATCCCTTATCGAGGTGTCCCTTTCCAAGGAATTGTCCATTCTTAGTAAGTACAAAGCTACCAGACTAAAACACTAGTCTCAATAGCCAACTAGATTGCCTGTTTTGCGGAAAATGATGATAAGGAAAGCTCATAGTATTTTTATGATGCAACTTTGGATGGCCTGGTACAGGCGTAAACTATCCACTTTTCAATAGAAAAAACGAACATCAATGGTGCTAAAGAGACTTGAGGGGCATAAGTTATCCCGTATTGAAAGAGTTGTAAATCCAAGAAGGAAGCCCTCTGAAACTTGGACTATACCATCCCCGACACTTTAAGATCAATATTGATGCATCAATAATCAGGTATAATGGAATGGGATTAGGCGTGGTCATTAGAAACCATGACGGACAGGTTCACAAGATCTTAACCCATTTCATTACGGATGAGCTTGAGGTGATATAGCTGAAGCAATCACATTTCGAGAAGAATCCTGGCCAAGAGCTATGTCTGGGGAAAGTGGTGTTAGAAATAGATAATGCCAACATATTTAATGAAGTGTCAAGACAATCGTAAGATCTTTCCGACCTTGAAAACTGTTTGGGGTACAACAAAAATCAAATGGATACAGTGGCGGATAATTTGAACTAACAAATGTCTATTACAACAAAGCGAAAAAGAAAGCAGCAAAGCAAGTCGAGACGAGCGAACTCTTTCTTTAAGACTCTTGTTGCCCCGTCACAATGCTCGCGGTTTCAGGTAACGAGTCTCCCAAGATACAACGACTTTGGTATAGGAGCACCACAAATCCTTCTAGTAAACTAAGATTAGTGAGTCCCTGAGTGACGTCACATCCTAACGTAACACATACTGTGCAAATGTGAATTTGAGAGTGACAGACTGTGTATGTTTGTATGCACGAATTTTGTGATTGTGAATTCGTATTCCACTGGATGTAGGGGCATTTATTTACAGGGAAAACACAAGGGATCTTTGAAATGAAAGCTCTAATTTTTGGACTCAATTATGTCCATAATTATTGATCAAATCCTTCAATATCTTGATTGATTTGTGAAAGAGTCAATCCTTCCAATAGTGGCCTCAATCAGTTTAAGGAATGATTTAATGCAATCTTTCAAGACTCCATATAATTGGTGATTTTGAGTCAAAGTTGCATATATAATAGAGAAAATTAAGCAACTTTTCAAATACCGGATCTTAACCAATCTACCAACATTCCATATATGTTGGATACATTTCCCATAAATATATCTTTCCAAGTGTATCATTTGTGCATCAATTTCTCACTCACCAATAAATTGTTTTGTTAAAATAAATACACCACTCGTTTCCAAAATTAACGAGTCTCCACACTTGGAATTTTGGCTTTACCAAAACCAAATTTTTCCAACATAAACATTATCGCGAACATAAAAAGTACTATGCTTTTCCTAGTCGTATTAGAAGGTCTGGTAATAATGTGGCGCATCAGATAGCGCATTACGCTTTCTGTTTTGTTAATTCGAAGTCTTTTAAAGGAAATGTGCTTGAACATATTCTGAATTTGGTGTTTTTGGAGGCATCCTCCTGGTATTATCATATGAAGTTTGATTTTGCTGGAAAAAAAAAATGTGCATAATATAATGCAAAGGACTTGCGAAAGACAATTGTTATGGAACACACTTTTATAAATATTTAGGGATAACAATAAGTCAAATTTGAATGATTTGTCAAAACTCAAGACTCGTCTGCTAAGACTGCTAGATCTATTGGACATGATCTATGATTTTAACAATATTAGAAAGATATTTTTTAAACTAACACCGATTTCTGAAACATATTTTTTTTAAATTATTGAATAAATACATGTATATAAAAATAAAAAATAAAAAAATTGGATTAATCAAATTCGAACACTATATATTACTAAGACCATCTCCAACAAGGAGCTAAAATACGTCCAACGCCAAGTTGATTCATCCAGCAGTGCGCCAAACTTAGCGCTATTTTGAAGAAATCTATAGTGTGGCACCCATTTTGGCGCAACACTATTCAACCGCTACTTTTTTTTCTTTTTTTTTCTTTTGTTTGGTTTTCATTAATTAAATAAAATTTGGTATATTTATATAATGTTATTTATCATCCTAATTATTTATTTAATTTTTGTAAATGATTTTAGTAAAATTTAGTTATTTGAATTTATAATCTTATTTTTAATATAAATTATAAAAATATAAAATTCAATTAATATTATATGAAATAAAATTACATATGTAATTTTAGTTATAAATCAACAAAAATCAAAATTAAATGAATAAAATAAAGAATATTATGGAATATTATTTACTTTAATTATGCATTATTTCATTAAATTTTATATATTATTTGAATTTGATTAATTTTGAAACTAAAAAAACTTAATAAATATTATATTATATAAAATTACATACAATATGTTTATCATTATATAGTGATAAAAACCAGTATTAAATAAATAAAATAAGGGATCTTATGGAATATTTTTTTAGTGCATAAAGTAGTGCAAACTGCTGGATATAGGACAAATTATGCACTAAATGGTGTAGATTCTGCACTAAAATAGTGGAGACTACTGAAGATCGTCTAAGCCTACTCATATTAATGTTAATGCAGGCAAAAACATGAACATATGTAATATTATATATAGAATAATATTCATTTTTTAAAATCAGGGAAGAGAATGCAAGAAAAGGGGCATTAGCTCATTCTAATTTGAGGTTTATTGTTCAGGGTATTTTTGATATTTTCCTTACCAAACACGCCCTAAACATTTTCCACCTTAAAAGTTAAAACTCAAGTCTTTTTGTTAAGGAAAATCAAGAATTTGTTTTATTTTAATATAAGTTAAAATATATATGTCCCATGATTAAATTTTTACTTGAAACAATTTTTATAAAATGTAAAATAAAAAAATATTAATTTAAAAGAGAATATCTGAATTGCCAAAAACGATGGATAAAGTAAAATAACCGCCACAATTCAATGATGACGAATAAATCTTCGTTAGAAAATCATATATTAAGGCTAACTAACAGAAAGAATTATTATGAGACATCAAATTATTCTTATTATTAATTAATAATAATTATTGTGTTTTTACAGTATGCTCAACTCAATCTTATTGTTCTGTGATATCGAGGTTGATTAGCAATAAGTAATAATAAAATCATGAGATTTGAAACTTTAATTACGGTGATCTTTTGAACAAATAATACAATATCATTCTGTCATTTTAAGAAAATAATCATTTTATAATGACTCACTCATACTTACAAAATACATTTAAATTCCTTAATTTCAAATTTATGAATTTAGAAAATATTAAAAAAAAAAGTATTTAACAAAATAAAATGTGGAGCGTAGGTTCGTATTAGGGATGACAAAGTCACACGAAAAGTGGGAAACCATCACTATTGGTATCATTTTAATATTGGATGGAGAATATAGGTTAATTCGAGGATGGGTGGGGATGTGGATTCCCCAGTTCTCTAGAACCACGGATGAGACGGACATGGTATTTATATCCTAGTACTTCCCGCCCTCCATTCTCATCGCGGTCCCTCTCCGCATTCCCCAAATATATATTATATTTATTAATTATTCATATTAGTTCTACATATAATTTCCTACTTTATTAATTATAAAACTAAAGCTTAAAATCTTAACAATTTTTTTTTCTCATTTTGTGTTTTATAAATTAGGAATTTGATTTATTTTCATTATTGATTGTTTTAAGTATTTTATTTTATTTTTTTATAATTTTTTTATATTAATTAATAGAAAACATGGAATCTAATCCCCAGGGTACCGCGTTCTGTGAATGGGGATTTTCCATCCCCATTCCAAATAAAAAAGAAGAATAGTATGGGGATGAATGTCTAATACTAAACTCGTCCCCACATTGTCATCCCTAACTATGGTTAAAAAACTTCTCCCGTTTTTCAAATTGTGGAATTAAATTTAAAATTAAGTATGTGACATTTGTAACCTTAACCTTTGTGAAAAATGTCGCATCATTCCAATAATATGCCACTGATTATTGATTAAGTTGATCATATTTTGCTATAATTACGGCTTTCCTTTTCTTAATCAATAGTGCTTAGTGTATTTTTTAGGATCTTTTTTTGTTTTTTGTCTTTTTTACTTTTTAAATGAACAGTCAAACACATCTATGATTTTGACCTATCAATAATGGATTTCATGATCAATGTGAATAAGATGATATCCATATTCACGTGACTACTTCCTCATATGACATATATGGTTCTCATCTTCTATATATATAATTTATTTTCTCATTATAATTTTATTATGAAAATATATAAAAACCATTTTCACTTATACTCCTTTTATTATAATACTATTCAATCTCCATAAAAATAATAAAATAATAAGTATTTATAGGATTAAAATCCTACCATAATAAACTCTTAACTTGACTAGAAAACTTAAAAGATAAACTAAATAGAATAATAAACACACAAATCAGTATCTAAAATATAAGATATTCTAAAATCCTAAAAATAACAAATTAGATATTATCTCCATCATTCTCTCTGGGTTGAGATGATTCGTCCTCGAATCAGACAGGAGATCATCAGAAAAATTATCAAACTATGAAGGGGCGCAAGGAGGACGAGATGAAAAAACAATATTAATATAAATTATATACTCATGTATTTGAGTTGGGTCAAAAATAAAAAAATCTAGGTTGATATCTAGAACACCATCATCCATTATCTGGTAGCCTCTAATACTATTATAATATGACATCTGACGCCGCGAATTATATTTTTCATCCATGCTGACATCAACAAACTTCTCCCAAGATTTTGTCATTTCTACCAAAAAAGGCAATATTCTCCTCTTTTGGATTAGTATTTCATCCGTATGAGGAGAGAATGATAGCATAGGAAGGAGCGAGTCATCAGCAATATCGCTGATCTCTAATGGAGAAAGACAATATCCACTTCCCATTAATGATTCAACATCCTCAATTTCTTTATCGGAAATTGGTGGGTCATCATAGCCACCATTTTAATCATCCTCGTCGAAAATTGGTGGGTTATCATAGACATCATTCTCTTTAAATTTCGGAAGTTGTTCATAACCAATCTTTGGAATGAAATCTTCATCTTCCTCATCAAAAGTTGGTGGTCCATCATATCCATCATCTTCAATGTCACTTGAGAATAAAGTATTCATGTATGTGGAATAAACTTCCAATGGGGTGAACTGGATGGGCACAATATCGCAGAAAGACTCACAAATATCAAGAAATTATTTTTCAACAAGCCTCTTGATTTATTGAAATTGGATGCGCACGATATGGAATTGTCTTTTCAGCAAGTCGATCTGCTGACGGATCTGTGCAGTGTCGTTCATGCGTTGTGGATTTAGTCTGGACAACATGGTTCAGGGGGCGCAATTTGGTCTCTGAATACTAACTGATGCAGGCGGAAGCTATGAATAAATGAGCAACAAACAAAAGCAATACAAAACTTTGCGAAGAAAGTAAATTGCAATAAAATAGATAAATCTCAATATGATAATATTCAACCTAGCTCCCTAAAAATAATAAATAACAAGCATTTATAGGATTAAAATCCTACCACAATAAATTTCTAACTTGACTAGAAAACTTAAAAGATAAACTAAATAGAATCCTAAACACACAAATCACCATCTAAAATATAAGATATTTGAAAATCCTAAAAGATAACAAACTAGATATTATCTCCATTAGATTATGAGCTTCATAACTAAATTTTATTAGTTAAATAAAAAGTATTTAATATCAATTACGTTTAATTTTGAAAATCAACTATTACAAATTAAGTACAATACATTTTTAAAAATATTAAATGTTCCCATCAAAAAAATAATATAAAATGTTAATCAATCAAGCCAAAAGATTAATTAGTAGAACATAAATACAAATATATTATATGAAAGTAATTTACTAAAAAACAATAGGTGATGACAATATATATATATATATATATATATATTGAAAGGACAATATATTTATTTTTATAGGAGATGAAACATTATTTTGGAATAGAAGATCCCATCCACAAAAATATAAGGTGTAATGCGAGATTAAATAAGGGTATAAACTGAAATTTTTAAGAGAAAATTTTTTAGAGAGTGTGATTGTTTGTGAAATAAGTGAATTTTTTTAAAAAGAAAATCTCATTTTTTTTTTTTTTAAAATAAGCTCATTTTTCTCTTTCATTTTCACACTTCCCTATACCCAACTATACTATTTATTTCTCTCTCCTCCTCCTATTCATATAAAAATTTCGGTAATTTTTTTAATTTATCACAATTTTGTTATTTTTCTCTTAATCTTGATAACAAAAGTATAGATGTTAAACGGACTTGCCCTAGCCCTATAGGGCTTCGGGCTAAATGGGCCACTATTAAACGAGCTAGTATATTGCGAACCTAACCCTAACCCTAGCGTGTTTCGGGCTAAACGGGCCACTATCGGACTATAAGTAAAAAAAAATTATATATTTAAATCTAAAATTTTAAACTCGAACATATATAACATTTAAGTTTAACATGTTAAGCTAGTGTATTCATTATAAAAAAATCTTGCATAGTTTATAATTATATTGCATTAATAGAATTATAAAATTTAAATATTCCATGATCTAAATTTTTAAAATAAAACTAAAATAATAAAAGATAGCATTATATAATATATATACCGATATAAAATGAAAAAAATAATACTTTAAAAAAAATATTCATATGACTATAAGTCATAGTTTTAAGAATTATATATTTAAATCTATTAAAGATGCGGAGATGTGAGCTTGAAGAAATATATTAGTAATAGGTAATATATAATAAAATAGATTTATAATATTACATTTATATTTAATTTTTTCTAAAAACATGATTGGCGAGCTAGCCCGGTTAACCTGCGAGCTAGCCCTAACAGCCTCGGGCTTTTGAACAAATGCATAAAAAAAAAGGCCCCGATTTAAACAAAGTCAAAATAATTTTTATAGGAGATAACCTCTTTTTTTTTTCCACAAAAAATTTAAACGGCCCCCAATGGTTCGCGATTTACATCTCTTAACAAAAGGCATAAAATGAGACCCATATTGCTTATTTTTTGTTCGATTTTTTATTTTTTAAAATTCAATTTTTTTAAAAAAATATGTTTTATTTTATTATTTCCACAAAAAATGACATAATCATATCAAATTAAAGATTCCATCAAATTTAAACTATAAAACGTTATTATTTTTAAACATTAACCATTCTTTTTTTCTATAAATCCTAAGAGAAGGTCGGAAAGGTGAGAATCGAATCCGAGATGTCTGAATTTTACAAATATTTTACAATTAAGAGTGCTAGAGATAGTACTAATAATAACTAGAGTGGTCTCCTTTTTCATCAAAAAAAAAAAAATAAGATTTATATAAGAGAAATGACATAATGTAATACTCAAATTCTTGTTTTAAATTTAAACTATTCAAATTTCTAGATATTCAATCCTTAAACATTAACATTTATTTTTTGCATTATAAATCCTATAAAAGGTTAAATATTTGAATCTAAATTTGATCAAAATAAAACAAAATATTTTAAAATTTGCATTAACCGATCGATACCCCTTAAAATTAACTCTTGTATAACTTTTTCATCAAAAAATAAAATTATCCATAATCTATTAAACCCAATGAAATTATTTTCAATAAATTAATATTATTTTAACAAATGCACAGAGAATTTAATTAACAACACGGATATTCTTTAAAAATAAATTTATTTTTTATTTAATTTATTTTTAAAAAAAATTTAAGCTTGCTATTTACCTTTAAACTATGTCCTACAAAAATGTTCATATTGCTCATGACAGAGGTCAAAATTGAATTGTTACTAGAGTACAAACATTTGGTCAAATTGCCATTTCCAAAATCCACAGGATTTGATTATTTTAGTAGTAAAAAAATGACAATATTAATACTTAATAATGAAATAAAGGACAAATTGATTAATTATTTTAAAAAGCAGAATTCCATTTAAAACTTATTTCCCTAGAAATTTCTTTTTTTAAACTTTTTATTTGTAATTTAATTTTCAATTGAATTTTATAAAATTACGTTTCCAAACTTGAAATATTATTTTGTTTTGCCTATAAAATAGTTAATAAACAAATTATACGTTGTAAATTTCTTAAAATTTGTCAAGGGGTAAAGTTGTCATTACAAAAACTAAAAAAGAGATGGATGAGTTTTGTACAGTGGTAAACTATAAAACGATTTGAAAACTAAATTTGAGGGAGTGTTAACGGCGTTAGTGGGGATGCACTGAGAAATCAGCCCAGCCCGTGAGCCCGTACCCAACTCACGACAACTTTTACAAAATTGTGTTACTGTACGTACGTAATGGACCCTACTTAAACAGGAATTAACTAAATCATGGCTCTCAAACTAAAAATTTAAGGTCCATCAAAAATAAATGATATCCACACATAATCTAGATAAACCCAATGAAATTTTTCGTTCAATACACTATATGAATATTACAATTTAACAAATGCACAGAGAATCACTGCAATTGTGCAACACGGATATTCTGGACAAAGATTCTGGCCTTTTTATGGTAACAAGTATTAAAATAAAATTTACTTGTTATTTACCTAATTAAACTATGTCCTACAAACTTATGTTCATATTGCTCATGACAGAGGTCAAAATTGAATTGTTACTAGAGTACAAACATTTGGTCAAAGTTGCCATTTCCAAAATCCACAGGATTTGATTATTTTAGTAGTATTAAAAAAATGGCAATAATAATACTAATAATAATGAAATAAAGGACAAATCTCAACTTAGTTATTGACAAAAAAGCAGAATAAGAACCATGGAGTTATAAACTTGGACACTTTCCCTAGCATGTAGCTTGTTTTGTTTGTACATAATTTTCATGAATTATTGAAAAACACGCAAAATGTTCCAAACTCGAGCAATATTATTTTGTTTTAAGCGATGGCTTAGATAAACAAATTCGTACGTTGTGTGTTTCTTATTTTGTCAAGGGGTAACTTTGTCATTACAAAAACTAAAAAGAGATGGATGAGTTTTGTACAGTGGTACGATTTGAGTGAAACTGTGAAAGGACTGAGGGAGTGTTAACGGCGTTAGTGGGGATGCACGTGCACGACCATCATCAGCCCAGCCCGTGAGCCCGTACCCAACTCACGACAACTTCTGGGACTAGGACTGTGTTACTGTACGTACGTAATGGACCCTACTTCACTGCACACAGGAATCCTAGGCTAAATCATGGCTCAAAACAAAAAAAAAAAAAAACTAAATTTAAGGTCCATCAAAGAATTGGTTGGGTCGGGTCGCATCGTAGAAGTACACATTTAATTTTGGGGGCTAAATTAATAAAAAAATTTAAGTACCAAAAATAATATTTAAAAACAAAATATATATAGAATACAAAAGTTTTCTATTTTTGTTTTGGGAGGGGGAACTAACTGGATCGAATTGATTTTTAAATATTCACTAGTCTTTTGTCCGTACAATGCACAAGGTGTGTTGAGTCAACACACGTAAATTGCATCTATATAAGAGTTACAATACATATAATTGAGGGTTATTTGACGGTTTGTGCATTTGCCACAAACTTTTGTAGAGTTTGGCTGATTTTGGGGAGTCTTAAATTTTTATGTGGAGGCGCCATTAGAAATCACGCCTACTAAGAAGGCGCCAATTCTAATGGCACATCATGCCAATGTTTCTTTTTTTTAGTCCGTTTTATTTTTTTTTAAATTTTGAATTTTCGAAAATTTCTTTCAAATATTAAATAAATACACAATTTTTGGAACTTTCCTTTTTACTCAAAAAAAAAAAAAAAAAAAAAACAAGTCCTCCAATTCTCAATCTATTTCAACAAATTTATCTCATTTTTTAAATATGTGTTGTAGGTTTTATTATTTAATCGGGTTTTGCAGTAATATTTCATATTATAGTTATCCAAAAATTGTGTATTTATTTAATATTTGAAAAAAAAATCAAAAATTCAAAATTAAAAAAAAATAAATTGTAGGCGCCAGTTTGACTGGCGCATACGAAAAAAGACTTAAAAAAAACATTGGCAGGAGGCGCATTTAGAAATTGCGCCTACTAAGTAGGCGCCATTAGACATAAAAATTTAAAACTCCCCCAAATTATCCCACTTCTGCAAAAGTTTGTGGCAAATGCCACAAACCGTCAAATAACCCTATAATTGAATTAGAACCACAGAGTTATAAAGAGCTACAATGTTAATGAATATAAAAAAGTACAATACAAACTTCAAACAAGTCAAGATAATACACAACATTATTCATATGTTTGGTTTTGTTTTATTGTCATCACAAACTAATATTTTAAACTCTTACGATATGTAACTCGTGAAAACATCATATAATTGACCATGGTTGAAAATTTAATTCTTTATAGGAGAACTAATGAGAATAATTAAGAAAATTAATTACTCTCATTATTTGCTATGTCTTGTAACATTATTAGATGGTTTTATTTTATGATATTTGCTTTGGGATGTTTTTGTTTCTTGAATAATTTGGTGTTCAATGGTGTAATAATTTTGTATTTTTATATTATTTTTGACTGGGATTTTATTATCCATCTTTTATGATAATTCATTTCAGTTTTTTAGAAGATGATATATTATTATTCAGTTTAATAAAACATAACATCAACATGTATATGAAAATTTTCTTATTGTCAATATTTGTATGTTATACTTTTGAAAGTTTTGTATATCCAAAATACTATAATTACACATCGACGATATATTGTAAATTAAAAACCCATCAACATTATATTTACAGAATTCTCGACATAAGTTATTCAATTGTTGATTTTATTTTTGTATTGACAGAATTGGATTGCAATCAATCAAATATTCAGAGTGTACAAAAGTAGATCGTAAATTTACCATAATAAAATACTTATTCCATTACAAGTAATTGAAGATTAACATCTTAACGAAATTACTTTGACCGGAAGCCTATAAGTGCTGGTCTGATTTTTAATCATATATTTACCAATACTATTCACTAATTATCAAATTTGATGTTACATGCTGCAATTATATTTTTACTATTATTGAAGAGTGGTTTAGGTGGAGAAACTTTTGAGATACTATGTATAAGTGACTTACTTATTTTATATATATATATATATATAAACAAAAATCATGTATTATATTTCGTAGCATATTTTTAGGAAAAAATAAAATATTTAAAAAAAGGTAAAAATTATTCTATTTTATATATACACAGATGTAAAAAAAAGTATCAAACAGAAAAATTCATATCTAATAGTCCAAATATACAACTTTGAAAATTGAATATTAAAATATATTATTAAATATAAAATAATTTCTATTAACATAAAAAATACGTTAATAAATGTTAAAAGTAAATTTATGTATATAAAACACTATTATGTATATAACTTAATTTATTATTACATAAATATATATAATGTTATGTATGAATATATGTAATATATATAATATTTGGATACATATTATAATATATTTTCTTTAATTAAAATAAGTATTTTTTAATTAAAATTAAATAAACCTAAATATAATTAAATAATTATGAAAAAATGGGCTAAGCCCAGATAACAACTATACATACATCACAAGTACCAAAATACATAAATTTATAAATTGATGTCCAATAGCCCAAATGTATAATTATTGTAGCCCATTATAAAATAAGAATTTTATTAAATATATCTCATATTTTATATTTTTATGCTTATTTTTTTATTATATATATACAATATGGTTGTCAAACTGATAATTGTAAAAATACGATTAACTTGATATATTGTACATAAAAAAGGATCAAAAATAAAATTGTATTAAACTTTACAATAGAAAAACAAAAAGACAAAAATAATAATTAATGCAATACCCACACAAATTTGGAAGGTTTATTTTTATATAATGCTTTGTTATTATATATACTCAGAATTAATTTTACTAATTATCAAAATTAATGTTACATGTTGTAATTATATTTTTCTAATTACCACTAGCTTGTAGCTCAAGTGGTATCGCTCACCCTTTGCAAGGGTATTGACCGGAGTTCGAACTCGGTATCTTTCAGTTTATTTGAAATTTATCCCCTCCCCTCCAACTAGTATTCCCAACTTATTAAAAAAATTATATTTTTCTAATTCCAGAAAGGTGTTTTAGGCGGGAAATTTTTAGTTACTATTAATAAGTAACTTCGTTATTTTATATATATAATATATATCTTCAATCAAAAGATCACATTAAGTTGATTGGGATAACAATCATAACATTTCACAAAAACATTACAATACATAAGTTAGATCGAGTTTGAAAAAAAATAAAGGAGTTTGATGCCAACGAGTACTAACAGCCAAGTCATATTTAGTGTGTCAATTGGAATGTATTTGTAGGGGTGAGTGATCAAATTGAAATTGTGATCCAGTAAAATTACATGCAACTTTTCATATTTTATGGTTTTAAGTTTTAACCATCTCTTAGGGACATTATGGGGATTTGGTGCCGGCTAGTTTGGTTGGCATTTGTTATAATTGTGGTGAGGGAATCATCAATTCTTTTTTGTATTTTTTTTAAATACATGTTACAAATTGCAATTGGGGATCGAATCTAAGATACTGGTCTCGGGACTTTCACCTTATCGCTAGAGCAAGGCCTGATCGACAGTCATCAATTGAATAACTATAAACTATAAGACAATTAAATTGGACATATTATAATAAGGAAAGACTTATATACACATGAAAAGGGTTATAAATTGGAGTTGTTAATAATGATACTATTGCTATATTCTTAACATCATGATGTAAAAATATTCAATAATTATACGGGTAGGTATAATGAATATTTTTACATGGAGTTGTCAAAAAAACATTTTTACATGGAAAGTTGTCAGAATAAGTTAGAATATATATTTAAATTATAAGATGTTAATTGGTAATGTAAAGATAAGTAACTAAATTAACCAATTGTTATCTTGTTACAATAGAAACTGTTACAAATTAAACAGTGACAAAAATATATCTATCGGTGTTGACAACTAATAAAATATATATAATAACACTATAATAATAATTTAAGTCATATAATTAATTGGCCAAGTTGCCAATATATAGTGCCAATTGAATTTATACGCAAGTTTTGTACTTAATAATTTGCCAAGTTTATTTTTACGATGACATAGCTTTACATTATCAATAGATTATTGAAGAATCTAATTACTAAAATCATGTTTTTATTTATTGACCATTCCCACTCCCTCTTTTAATACGCTGATATAAATAATATTTATTTAGTTTAAGTTCTTGTTTTTTTTAAAGCAATAGTTATTGTTTTGTTAGTCTCCTAGTTTTTTTTCCTGCTTAAATTCAACCCATGTCATTACAGAGACTCGAACCGTGGTAGTACCCATAGCCACTAGGCTAACCCCATTGATTTTAATTTGTTAGTCTCCTAGTATTAGGATTAGTAACTGGTTTTTGATAGCACTCAAAGTAATTAAACTTTTGCGAACACAAATTACTTACATCACAAAAGGTATTAGGTGTGTTGACTGTACGGGCGTAGGCAGCGATAATATGAGAGCTAATAATTATTAGTTCACCAAAACCAGGGCCGACCCTAACGGGGATGGGGGTGGGCGTCGGGCGACGGCCAAGGGTCCCCAATTTTTGGGGGCCCATATTTATATATAAGTATATATAATGTATTATATTTGTAAATTTTGTAAAAGAAAATATTGGTTGGACCATAAAAATTGATTAGAATGAGGCCCATATAATATTTAATAAAAAGAAAATTAATTTCTAAAAAATTAAAAAATGTAGAAGATCATCCAATATCTTCTCCGATCCAATCTATAAAATTATCTTCTACTTTTTTTTTTCTCTCATTTAACTATACTGAAACAACATATCTCTCAACAGAAACAAGTTTTTCAAAACTAAAATTGATAAAAGTCATACTTGCGTTCAACTATATCCCATATGTATTGAAAATGAGATGTTAGAAAAACTTGATTTTGAAGACCTTATTGATGATTTTGTTTCTAAAAATACTAGAAGATCTAAGTTTTTAAATAATTATTTGATTTTTCTTTTGTATGTTTGTAAGTAGTGCACTCTTTCAAGTTTTAATACTTTGAATATTGAAAAAAGAAAAAATGTATATGTAATCAATGGAAGACGGAGGTGGGCAACCTACACCCCCCACCCTCTTTGTTTTTTTAAACAAAATTATACTAAGATTTTTTCTAAAAAAATACTTTATTTAGGATTTATACGATTTTTTTAGATTTTTTATCCGGCTCATCCTGTTTTTGTGTATTGGTCCACTCCCTGACACGAATCTATGTTTCCTCATGGGGGCATGTGCCCCCATAAGTTTTTCTATCTTTTTTTAATAATTATATTATATATTTTTTATTTTTAAAAATCATATATTAATTAGATAAATAAAAACAAACTATGCTCCACTAATGGTTTCATATGTATTTGTTTTTGTTTTTTAACTATTTATTATTTATGTTTATAAATTATATATTAATTAGGTTAAAATTAAATTAGTGTGCCTTTACTAATCTTGATCCTACTAATTATTTTTGATATAATTTATAAGTGTATTTATTATGTGCCCTCATTGTGGAAAAATCCTCGATCCGTCCCTGTCCACTCCTATATTTTTCTCGGCTATTGTGTGTAATAGCCTTTTTTTTTCGGCCAATAGGCTCCCGAAAAGTCAGGGTATATTTATTTTCTCTTAAACTTTATATAGTAAAAAGATAAACATATAAATATGGGAGGTGCTATGTCTGTTTTTGTTCACATCGCATGGGTCTTTGTAACAAGGTGCTGCGCTGTCAGTGATGTATATGACATTTTTGTCTAGAAACTTGTTCATGTCTTTTTGGCAATTATACAATATTAATTACTGGGAACTATTTCGAGTAAAAAAAAAGAAATTTACTGGGAACTGTTTATGAATAGTGAAAACCAACAGAAGGAATATATTGGTTTATGGAAATTATTTTATAATATTATTCGATTTTTTGAAGATTTTATTGTAATAATGATGCAAGAAATGCTGATAATTGGACTTTACAATTAAAGAGTTTTTCGTGCAATAAATAAACTTCAAGATTTTTAAATTGCAAAGTCATTAAAGTTCGGCTGGACTTATCTATATATCTATATATATATATAATAAGAGACTATTCTTAGAATAGTAACTCTTACTTTTCCCGCCCATTTTTCAGTTTCTAAAAAAATATTTTTTTTTGCTTTTCGGATAATAAAATAATTTTTTTTGCTTTACAATTATCTTTGGTGGTCAGCTTTCTTTAAATAAATTACTTTTTAAAATTATATAAAAGACAAAGTTATATAATCTTTTCAATTCTTTGTGTGTACTGCATTAATTATTATATTTGTCATTTTCTTTATATTTTAAACTTTAATATTTTTTTCCGTTTTATATCCATTTTTTTACGTATAATATATCCAATTAATCATATTTTTTTAGTCTTCAATTTGACACATATATTGCATATGTAAAATAAAAAATAAACATAATAAATAAAAGAAAATATATGATACATTTACTCATTATTTTATAATGGGCTTTAAAAAAATTATGCATTTGAGCTATTGGACATCAATTTTGTTTATTCATGTATTTTGACTGTCTATAATACATGTATAGTGTATATTTGAGCTTATCTCATTTTTTCATAATTATATAGAATCGTATTTAAGTTGATTAAATTCAATCAATAAATATTTATTTTAATTGAAGAAAATATCTCAAAATATGTATCCAAATATTATTTATATTATATATATATATATTCATACATAACATTATAATTATATATATTCATGTAAAAAGAAACAAAAAATTTATTTAATATGAAATTATATTCATAATAATGTATATAGAAAATTACTTATTATATTTATTAACATACTTTTCATGTTAATAGATTTTTTTAATATTTATCAGTGTATTTTGATATTCAACTTTTAAAGTTGTACATTTTGAATATTAGATATGAAGTTGTTTGTTTGATATTTTTTTGATATATGTACATATATAAAAATTGAATAGTTTTTAGTTTTTGAAATATTTCTTTTCCCCTAAGATTATGTTGCTAAATATGAAACAAGATTTTTGTTTAATTCCTTTAATAATTCTAAAAATTGTTTAACTTTGTAAACTCTAAAAAATATTGGAATTTGAAATGACTTTATTTGTTGATTGTATTGAAAATATAATACATTAATATTTAGCATTGAGAAATTGTATTTTTTTTTCAAACTGTTACTTTCTTATAGATAAACATGTTCAATAAATAGATACAATTCACATTCATAAAATTTATTATCAACCAAATTTATTGTCCTTAATGAGAGTTTTAAAT
Source organism: Rehmannia glutinosa (assembly GCA_016081115.2). Taxonomy (NCBI): domain Eukaryota; kingdom Viridiplantae; phylum Streptophyta; class Magnoliopsida; order Lamiales; family Orobanchaceae; genus Rehmannia; species Rehmannia glutinosa. The sequence goes on along the minus strand of CM071936.1, from coordinate 39,592,469 downwards.
ATAATAATTTATTTTTATATTGTTTAACTATATGATTTATAATCAAATTAATTAAATTTCTATTTTAATTATTTATTGAAATTTAGAAAAATTTGCAATCACTAAAAATTATTTTTTACAAATACAATTTGTGCATCGCTCATCCTGAAAACTACCAAATATGAGAACTCGAATAGAACATAATAAATAGAAAATCCAAATAGTACAATACAAATCTACACAACTAAATTTCAAAAAAAAATTAAATAAAAGTTAACTTAAAAAAATACATGGTAAAATCTGTAAAAATAAAAAATATCTCCAAAAAATAAATCTAATAAAAATAATAATATTGTCAAAACTATGTTTTGTTGACTACTATCATTAATTATTGTACTTAATTCTCATATTATCTTATATACACGTGTTAACTTTTCATTTATTTTATAATGAACTTTTGCAAAAAGTTCTACCACCAATTTACACAAACAAACAACTTTGGAAATAAATTTTCATCCAAAATTACTACTATAACCTTGAAAAAAGTGTGACACCAATTTTTACACTTATTAAAAATCTAGACATGACTAAAACGAAATAGGCGATGTAAGTATGCCTGTGCGGTTCTATGAAAAATCACTTTTCGAAGATGGGATACAAATACACAACCTTGGCTATATTATTTATAATTATGAAGTATGATTTTTTTTTTGACTTCATCAATAAAAAATATTAAATAATATTTCATGTCTATTGTTTGATGTTATATCAAAGTTATTATAATGAATGAGATATAATTCATAGAATTATTAGAAAAATGCACACGTCATTGTACAAAACGGAGGCCTCACAAATATACACTCGTGCATTGCACGGGTAAAACACTAGTAATTTATAAATGAAGCTCAGAGTACTGTTAGTTCGTTCACTGGAACAAATCCTATGCTAATGAATGTTATTTATAGATGACAATGGGTAAGATTCTATGTCCCCCTATTCATTCCCATCTGATATTCAATTTTCATACCCATATCCATTGGGTATTTAATTTTCGTACTCATTCCCATACCATCAAAGGATCGGGTATCAATATGCTACCCATACCTTATTAACACTTAAAATTGTATTTTCTCAAATTTCAGTTATTTCAATGAAGCTATGAATATTTACTAAATTATTAGGAGGAAAAAAAGAATAAAGATAAGGATTACCGAACTGAATATTATAGAAAAATAACAAAATATTAGAAAAGACGCAAAGCACGTGGGTTAGTGGATTTTGATTGGAATTTGGGAAAAGAAACTTATTTTTAAATATAAATACATAGATAAGCATATATATATATATATATTGGTTCAAATGAGACCAAACCCTTTAGGTGAGTCCATAGGAACCCTTATGGACTCTTGATTTAAAATTTTAGATGGTGTAAATCAATCCAGTTATTTTAGGCTAGTAAGGGTATATATGTATTTTTCTATGTCATCCGATTTTTAAGTAGGGGTGTTAATGTCATTTAATATTTAGTTTTAAGGCAAACATAATTTTACCTTTTCAGTTGGCCGAGATTTAGGGAGAGAGCCCCCATCAACTTCAATCGTGTTGTTCAGTTTCATTTCAATGTCCATATTCAGCAAAAAAGTGCACGTGCATATTGGTATTACATACTTAGTTAAATATTCTTGCATATTTAGTGAAGTTTTATTTTATATTTAGTTCAACGCAGAATTGTATACTTAGTTAAATGTCATTGTATACCTGGTTATTTTTATCATATTTTTAGTTCAGTGGAATTATATACTAAGTTTAGTGGAATTGTATACTTAATAAAATGTCGTTGTATACTTAGTTATGTTTTATTGTATATTTAGTTCAGCGGATTTGTAAACTTGGTTCAGTGGAATTGTATACTCAGTTATATATGTAGTTTAGTGGATTTGTATACTTAGTTCTGTGGAATTGTATACTTGGTTCAATGGAATTGTATACTTATTTATAGAAGTAGTTCAGTGGAATTGTATATTTAGTTCAGTGTAATTATATACTTAGTTAATTGTTTATGTATACTTAGTAATGTTTTAATGTATAGTTAGTTCAGTGTAATTATATATTTAGTTAAATATTTTTGTATACTTAGTAATGTTTTAATGTATAGTTAGTTCAGTTTAATTGTATACTTCGTTAAATGTTTATGTATATTTAATAATATTTTAATGTGTAGTTAGTTTAGTGAAATTGTATGCTTTTTATTAATTGTTGTATGTTTCTGTTGCCACATTTTCTGTAGCTGTATTCCATTGTTACCCCAAATGGTGTTAAATGATAATAGATCTTTGGCGTTATTTTCTCAAAGTCTTGATGCTGAAGAAGAGAGGGTGGATCACGTGATCACGCCCCTAATTTGTAGGAGACGATTATGATTTGTTTGTCATCTATCCATATTTTACCCCTGCAAGTGTATATTTTCCTTCCGATTGCTGTATATATTTTGTTTAATCTTGGCCATTGATTTTCTATTTTTCATGTTGAAGATCTGTTCCTACGGTTTCACCTAGGAGGGTGGTCTCACAGATCCCCTATATATATATATATATATATGAATATATTATATAATATTATTTAATCGGGTGTCAGGTATGGTATGGGTAGAATGTACCTAGACCCACCTCCATACCCATACCCAAAAATACCATACTCATGTACTCATTTATTTAATCGGGTTCAAAATACCCTCCATAAGGTCGGGTATCAGATCCTACATCGGGTTTGGAGGAAATTGTCATCCCTAGTTATATTACACTCTAAACGACAATTAGGGGTGTAAACGAGTCGAGTCGAGCCAAACATGGAACTGTTCAAGCTTGTTTGAATTTTAATCGAGCTTCAAAAATTGTGTTTGAGCTTGGTTTGATTATTAATCGAGTCGAGCTCGAACGAGCTTTAGTCGAGCCAAATACGAATCGAACTCGAGTAGCTTGATATTTTTACACATATTTTATTCTTTTTTTACTAATCGAGTCGAGCTTGAGCCGAGCTTTACATCTTATCGAACGGGAAAATGTGTTCAAGTTTGGTTCGTTATGTTAACGAACCGAGCTCAAATGAGCTTTAAACGATCGACCTCAAATCGAGTATCGAGTAGCTTGGTTCGTTTTTCAGCCCTAACGACAATTCTTTTCATAAAAATGTTCTATTTTAAATGAGGGTTCATGCATGTCTAAATGATTTTGATGGATTTCTCAAAAAAAAAAAAAAAAAGATTTTGATGGGAGAAAACGTTAAAATAGGTTGATCACTAACCTCTCCTCTTTTAATGCTCACAAACGTCAAAATACGATCATAATATAGTAATCAGAGGATTCAAAATTTATTATCCAAATGTTTTAAGTTGTGGAAACTTTCTTGCACGAATTTTTTTTCCTGTAATTATAATAAATAAATATATTTTTTGTAAGTTCCTTTTTCTATTTAAAGGGAGACACGTATATATATAATTTATTGACACTAAAAGTGCCTTTTTGAATGAAATGGTACAAACATTTTCAATGGACCACTTTGTAATTTCTAAATTTTGATAATTAATTTAAAAACTAAAATAGTAAAAACAATGTCAAACTTATTTTAAAATTACAAAAAAATAATACAAAATTTGATAAAAAAAATATAAACTGTTTGAAAAAATCTGAAATTTATTTGAAATATTGAAAAATATTTTAACTTTGAAATAGAAAAACTCAAAATTATTTTGAAAAAGTTGTTTTTAAACTAAAAGATGTTTAAAAATCTGAAAATTTGTTTAAAAAAACTAAAAAAATGGTTGAAAATCTAACAATTATTTGAAATATTAAAATATAAAATAAAAAAAGTTGAAAATTGTCTAAAAACAAGAAAATTAGTTTAAAAATCTGAAAATGGATTAGAACTAAGACTTTTTTAAAATGTTTATAAAAAAATATGAATTATTTTTTAAAACAAATCTGACAATTACTCCAAATATATAAAAATAATCTAATTTTTTAAAAAAAATTCCAGATATTTTTCCTTTGATTTTCAGATTTTTTTTACATATTTGGCATGATTTTTTTAGATTTTTGAAAAATAATTTATAGTTTTTTAAAAATAATTCTAAGTTTTTACTCTATTTTTTATTTTATAAAAAAAATCAGATATTTTTTTTATAAAAATTTCAAAATGTCTTTGTTTTTAATCCATTTTCAGACAAATTTTTATTTTTTTGAACAATTTTCGACGTTTTAAAATAGTTTATAATATTTCAAATAAATTTCAGATTTTTTAAAATAGTTTATAGTTTTTTTTAAAAATTTCATATTTATTTTTTTTGTAATTTTAAAATAATTTCGATTTTTTTCTATTTTTAGTTCTTTACAAAAGCTATGAGATTTTATATATTTTATTTTTTATATTTTAAAATATTTTTTTGAATTTTTTAAGACTTTGTTACAAAAATTCAAATAATTTTAAATTTTAGTAAAATAATTTTCAGAATTTTTAGATAATTGTTTTTCAGATTTTTCAAAAAACTTCTATTATTTAATTATTTTTTCTATATTTAAGCCAACTAGGATGCCATGTATGATTTTTTGAAAATAAAAATGCCAAATCTCCTCTTTTAATGCTCACAAACGTCAAAATACGATCATAATATAGTAATCAGAGGATTCAAAATTTATTATCCAAATGTTTTAAGTTGTGGAAACTTTCTTGCACGAATTTTTTTTCCTGTAATTATAATAAATAAATATATTTTTTGTAAGTTCCTTTTTCTATTTAAAGGGAGACACGTATATATATAATTTATTGACACTAAAAGTGCCTTTTTGAATGAAATGGTACAAACATTTTCAATGGACCACTTTGTCAATTTAATTAATATAAAAAAAAATATGAAAGTTATTGCATATAAGGGGGTCGCTTCCCGAGTCATATTAGGCAATGTTTTTCCCCCCACGCAAAGTATACCGACACCATTTAGGGACACAAATCTCACACTCCCTTCGAACTATAGAATATTCGACTTTCTGAAAGATGGTCCTAATTTCTAGGGGAGGAGAAATAACATCCACTACAAGAAAATGTTGGAATTTGTTTTGGTAAAATGAGTGTTGATCCGATTTTGACCAAATATTTAAGTAGTTTCCATTTGTGAAAAATGGAATTAAATTATTTGTAAAAATTCTACTAAGAGAGTAGATGAGAATAACATTTGGAATTTCTCAAAACTAATTCCGAGTGAATGAGAAATTAATGCTAGAAGTTAGCCACTTAAAACTAGAAAATGGTATGGAAAATAAAAAATATGGGGAAGGAGAAATACTCCATCCCACATAGGAGAAAAAGCCAAAGTTTGCTCATTTTATAAATTCCAAGTTGGACATATGAGTTTGGGCCCTTGGGGGCACCCAAGTTTTTAAAGGGGTGAGGACCTACATGCTTGTGGGTTTGGTTCAAAGCACACGCGAGCGCCGTCACCGCCCGGGTTCCGATCGTGGGTCGCGGGCCTGGGCTTGGGCTTGGGCTTCAAGGCCCTTATACTTTTGGACCAAATTTATTTAAATCCTTTAAAATTAATTAATTAATTTTAATTAATTAATTAAAAATTTCCAATTGGAGTGCGGGGGCGCGCGCATGTGCACGCACGGCCGTGCATCAAGTCGAAACTCTGCACTTCATTTGCAACCAAGCACGGGCCGTGCGTTGGTCCGTGCGTCAACGCGAACATCTGGACAGATGCACCTGTTCGAGCAACCAGGTGCATCTTTTGGTTGTAAACATGTCTTTTCGAGCCAAAAGACATGATCTTTCCATTCGGACACCTTGTGCCTATAAAATCGAAACCCTGCAAATTGAAACAAAACAAGAAATTACCAGCCTAAAATCGAGTCATTGCATCTGCATATTGACATCCCTTCTCGTTCAAATCTTGAAAGCATTAAACACTTCTAGTTCCCTATAGTTTCGACTTTGTAAGTGCTGCTAAGTCGGAACAAATTAAAGTCGTTGTATCTTAGGGACGAGCGCGAGAACTATAAGCACTTTGTATACGGGGCATTTTTGTCTTGTGGAGACTGTATCAAATACAGGCCTCGACTAAGCCATAAATATCCAAACACTTAGCCATTTTCTGAAAACAGTAAACCAACCTACCAACAATCGCAAGACGAAAAGTTACGTTCTCTATTTCAAGACGATGGCTTCAGTTTCGTTCACTCCGATGGCTACTGCACCTGCTCACGGTGAAAAGCCGGCCAAGTTCTCCGGCATTGACTTCAAACGCTGGCAACAGAAGATGTTGTTCTACCTCACTACTTTGGGTCTGTCCCGATTTTTGAAGGAGGACCCCTCTACCGTTGGCGATGAATAATCCGACAACCAACGGAGAATCGCTGTGGATGCTTGGCATAACAATGATTTTCTCTGTCAGAATTACGTTTTGAACGGGCTAGACGACACCCTCTACAACGTCTATAGTTCGTTCAAAACATCCAAAGAGTTGTGGGACTCTTTGGAGAAGAAATACAAAACAGAAGATGCCGGCACAAAGAAATTTGTTGTCGAAAAATTTCTGGAGTACAAGATGGTTGACACCAAGATGGTGATCAGCCAAGTCCAAGAGATTCAAATCATACTTCATGACTTAGTGCCTGAAGGGATGATTTTGAACGAGTCTTTCCAAGCGATTGAGGATCTGATTGTTCGACTTCGGATTGAGGAAGACAACCGAAAATTTGAAGTGAAATCCAGTAAATCTAGAATGGAGGCCAAGGCCAATCTTGCTGAATCGAGCACTAGCAAGAAACGAAAGCATTCCAGAAAATACAAGGGACATGCCAAGAAATTCAAGAGGAATTGCTACAACTGTGGCAAACCGAACCACATGGCCATTGATTGCCGACACCCGAAAAAGGGCAATCAAAGTGGCAACCAACAAGCCAATATAATGGAGGACAAGTCTGTTCCTATAGATATGTCGGAGCTCGATCTCACCGCCGTTGTGTTTGAAGCAAATATGGTGGATAACCCAAGGGAGTAGTGGATAGATACCGGGGTTACTCATCACATTTGTGCCGACAAGGAGATGTTCTCCTTCTACACTCCGATAAATGGAAGAAAGCTTTTCATGGAAAACACTTCGACTTCCAACATCGTGGGGCTTGGCAAGATTGTGGTCAAGATGACTTCCGGAAAGAAGCTTATACTTGTGGATGTACTGCATGTCCCGGATATCCGCAAGAATTTGGTTTCTGGCCCTTTGTTTAGTAAGGTCGAGTTTAGACTAGTGTTTGAGTCCGACAAGTTTGTAATGACCAAGAATGGTCAGTTTTTTTGTAAGGGCTACCTTGATAAGGGGCTCTTTAAGATATCTGTAATGTCTGTTTTCTGCCAAGAGGCGAAGAATAAAACTATTACTTCTGTTTACTTGTTGGATTGTTCTAATTTATGGCATGATAGATTAGGACTCTTAAACTTCAACACAATTAAAAGGTTAGTGAATCTGGAAATAATACCTACGTTTAAAATCGATTCACAGGACAAATGCGAAATATGTGTTGAAGCAAAATTGGCCAAAACACCGTTTCACTCGGCAACGAGAAGCACCAAACCACTCGAGTTAATTCATACAGATGTGTGTGATTTAAAACTTGTGCAAACTCGAGGTGGGAAAAAGTACTCCATAACGTTTATTGACGATTGCACAAGATATTGCTATGTATATCTTTTGAAAAGAAAAGATGAAGCTTTAGTAGCTTTTAAAACTTATAAGAATGAAGTTGAAAATCAGCTTAATTTGGAAATTAAGATGATTCGAAGTGATAGAGGTGGAGAGTATGTTGCTCCATTTGAAGAATTTTGCTCAGAAGCGGGTATAATTCATCAAACGACTGCTCCCTACTCACCTCAATCAAATGGAGTTGCAGAACGCAAAAATTGTACTCTTAAGGAGATGATGAATGCGATGTTGATAAGTTCTGGCTTACCCCAAAACTTGTGGGGGGAAACCATACTTTCTGCAAACTACATTCTTAATAAGATCCCACACAAAGGTAAAAACGAAACTCTATATGAGTTATGGAAAGAACGTAAACCGTCATATAAATATCTCAAAGTGTGGGAGTGTTTGGCTAAAGTCGAAGTACCCAAGTCGAAACAAGTTAGAATCGGTCCGATGGCAATCGATTGTGCTTTCATTAGATATGCTAACAATATTAGTGCATATCGCTTTTTAGCGAACAAGTCAGCTATTCCTGATATAAATGAAGGTATGATCATTGAATCAAGAAATGTTGTATTCTTTGAGAATATCTTTCCGAATAAAGAAAGGAAAGAAGAAAGTTCGAGTAAACGAACTTATGAAACTACAAGGCTACCTCAAAGTGATGATGAAGAGGAACCAAGACGCAGTAAAATGACAAAAGTAGCTAAGTCTTTTGGTCCTGATTTTCTAACTTATATGTTAGAAAACGAACCAAGTCAAGAAGTGTTATCTAGTCCAGAAGCTCCTCTATGGAAAGAAGATATAATGTAATGAAATAGATTCATCATGCAAAATCACACTTTGGGAGTTAGTTGATCTCCCACCGGGTTGTAAACCTTTGGGATGCAAGTGGATCCTTAAAAGAAAGTATAAAACAGATGGATCTATAGACAAATACAAAGCGCGTTGGTAGCTAAAGGGTTTAAACAAAAGGAGGGATATGATTGTTTTGATACATATTCTCTTGTTACGAGGATTACGTCCATCCATGTTCTCATAGCTATTGCATCTTTGTATAACCTTGAGATACATCAAATGGACGTTAAGACTGCCTTCTTGAATGGTAAACTTGAAGAGGAGATCTATATGGAACAACCTGAGGGGTACATTGTACCCGATCAAGAGCGAAAGGTGTGTAAACTTGTTAAGCCACTTCATAGACTAAAAAAAACACCTAAGGAATGGCATGAAAAGTTTGACTCGACTATGAAGTCAAACGGTTTTAAGATCAACGAATGTGACAAATGTGTCTACATTAAATGTACTACAAATGATTACGCCATAGTATGCTTTTATGTAGATGATATGTTGATTATGGGTAGTAGTTATGATTTAATCGTGATTACTAAGAACATGTTAAAGAAGAATTTTGACATAAAAGATATGGGATTATCTGATATTATATTAGGATTAAAATCTCTAGAACTTCAGATGGAATTGTCTTGTCACAATCCCATTATGTCGAAAGCATACTTAGAAAGTTTAATGCTTTTGATAGTCCTCCTAAGACACTGTAGATCTAAGTCTACACTTGGCCAAGAATAGAGGAGAACTAGTTTCTCAACTGGAATATGCAAGGGTAATTGGCAGTCTGATGTACTTAACGAATTGTACACGTCTAGACATTGCATATTCAGTGAGTAAGCTAAGTAGGTTCACAAGTAACCCGAGTACGGATCACTGGAAAGCCGTGATAAGGGTACTTAGATATTTAAAGTGTACCATAAACTATGGAATACTTTATACAAGATATACAACAATATTAGAAGGATACTGTGATGCCAATTGGATATCAGATACAAAAGACTCCAAATCCACAAGTGGATATGTTTTCACAATAGGTGGAGGAGCGATGTCGTGGAAGTCTTCTAAGCAAATGTGCATAGCTCAATCCACTATGGAATCCGAGTTCATTGCTTTAAATAAACCGATGCCTGCTATTTTGATACGTTGTGATAGTCAATCAGCAATTGGAAGGGCACAAAGTAGTATGTATAATGGTAAGTCTAGACATATACGTCGAAGACATAATACCATTAGACAATTGATTTCGAATGGGGTTATTTCGAGTTGACTACGTGAAGTCAAAGGAAAACCTTGCGGATCCGCTTACAAAAGGCATAAATCGAGATCAATTGTATAAATTGTTAAGGGGAATGGGTTTAAAATCCACAAACTAAAGAATGTTCATAGCGGTAACTCAACCTTGTGAATTGGAGATCCCAAGACTTTGGTTCAATGTGACAACTAAGTTATGAATGTTAAGCTGAACACTTGGAAAATGTGTTAGCTCATTCCCGAAACTTCCAAGTGAAATAGAAACCTGCTGAATGTGGTGAGGTTAAGTATAAGACTTTTAATGATTTCTATACCGAAAGGTGGAGAATGACAGGATACTCTTCAATAGGAGATCACCTATATAAGTGAGAAGTAATGGCCGCTTCAAAGAAACACTTATGAATCTAAGATATGGTCCAGGGTCAAAATGGACACAACATGAGAACAACAAGTTTTATAATTGTTATTATGTAAATACTGTTGTCTCAGTTTACACAAACGGCTGAGTAGTTCAAAGACATCGCGTCACTAAGCAGCTAGTAAATCCGATAGTATTTACTAAAGAAGGTTCAAAGCCACAAGCTACCTATCCAGATGCAATAATAGTCCGCCGAGACTTTCAAGCGAATCTGCATACACGCATGCATTAATTTCATTCATGTGGGGAATTGTTGGAATTTGTTTTGGTAAAATGGGTGTTGACCCGATGTTGACCAAATATTTAAGTGGATTCCATTTGCGAAAAATGGAATTAAATTATTTATAAAATTTTTACTAAGAGAGTAGATGAAAATAACATTTAGAATTTCTCAAAACCAATTCCGGGAGAATGAGAAATTAATGCTAGAAGTTAGCCACTTAAAACTAGAAAATGGTATGGAAAATGGAAAATGTGGGGAAGGAGAAATGCTCCATCCCACATAGGAGGAAAAGCTAAAGTTTGCTCACTTTATAAATCTCAAGTTGAACATATGGGTTTGGGCCCTTGAGGGCACCCAAGTTTTTAAAGGGTAAGGACCTACATGCTTGTGGGTTTGGTTCAAAGCACACACGCCACTGCCCGCCCACCGGCCGGCTCGGGTCGTGGGTCAAGGGTTGCGGGCCTGGGCTTGGGCTTCAAGGCCCTTATACTTTTTGGACCAAATTTATTTAAACTCTTTAAAATTAATTAATTAATTTTAATTAATTAATTAAAGATTTCTAACTGGAGTGCGCGGGCGCGCGCATGTGCACGCACGACCGTGCCCCAGATCTTGCGTCAAGTCGAAACTCTGCACTTCGTTTGCGTCCAACCACGGGCACATGAATTGGCTCTGAATTGGTCCATGCGTCAACGCGAACATCTGGACAGATGCACCTGTTCGAGCAACCAGGTAGGGATGGCAATTTCCTCCGAACCCGACGGAGGATCCGATACCCGACCCTAACGGAGGAGGGTATGGAGGATAGTTTTGTACCCGATTAAATAAATGGGTATGTGGGTATGGGGATTTTCGGGTATGGGTATGGAGGTGGATCTAGATACATCCTACCCATACTCTACCCGATACCCGATTAAATAATAATATTATATATATAATATCCACATATATATTTATTTATAATATTTTACATATATTTTTTTACTTATATAACTCTATTTATTTATATTTAAATAAAAGGATTTTTTCTCCAAGTCCTAAGCAAAATCTAGTAACCCACGAACACTCTTGTTTAATCATTTTTAATATATTTCTATATTTTATAATATTTAGTTCGCTAATTCTTATCTTTATTATTTTTTTCTTATTGTTTCCTTAAGAATTTAGTAAATATCTATATCTTTATTTAAATAATTCAAATTTCTCTTTAAAAAAAAAATAATTTAAATTTTAAAAAATACAATTGTAAGTGGTAACATGGTATGGGTAGGGTATGAATACGCGATCCTCCGATGGGTATGGGGATGGGTATGAAAATTGAATACCCGATGGGTATGGGTATGGAGATAGGTATGAGTATAATAAATGGGGATGGGGATGGAGGATATAGAATCCTACCCGAGTCTTACCCATTGCCATCCCTACAACCAGGTGCATCTTTTGGCTGTAAACATGTCTTTTCGAGCCAAAAGTCATGATCTTTCCATCCGGGCACCTTGATGCCTATAAAATCAAACCTCTGCAGATGAAACAAAACACGAAATTATCAGCCTAAAATCGAGTCATTGCATCTGCATATTGATATTCCTTATCGTTCACTTGAAAACCTTAAACACTTCTAGTTCACTGTAGTTTCGAATTTTGCAAGTGTTGCTAAGTCGGAACAGATTAAAGTCGTTGTATCTTAGGGACGAACATCAGAACCGTAAACACTTAGCCAATACATGCTTCGACTAGGCCAAAAATATCCAAACGCTTAGCCATTTTCTGAAAACAGTAAACCAACCTACCAACAGAAAACAATCAAATTCCAACAAAATAATTCCAACGAAATAGAAAACTGTTGGAATTTTTAAAATTACAATGAAAATTCCAATGCTAAATTATAACGTTGGAAAATTTCAACGAAAATTCCAACAATAAATAAAACCATTGGTATAAACTGTTGGAATTCTCATTGGAATTTAAAATTTCAACGAAAATTCCAACACCACAACAAATCGTTGGAAAATTCCAACAGTAATTTCAACACTAATAAAATCGTTGGAATAAACTATTGGAAATACTATTGGAATTTTAAAAATTCCAACATAAATTCCATTGCTAAAACATACCACTGGAAAATTCCAACGGTAAACAAAATGTTGGAATTAGTCATTGAAATTTCCGTTGGAGTTTTTAAAATTCCAATGGAAATTCCAATGGTACAACAGGTTGTTGGAAAATTCCAATACCGTTGGAAAATTTCAGTAGAAGTTAAAAGATTTGATAGTATTATCCATATCAATAAAATATATCTTCTCTTCTAGAGTCAATCATATTGAAAATACATAGTTAAACGTGCTTGACTCGGGACAAATTGATGATGGGTGACCTACTGGGAATTTAAAGATATTAGATAATGAGATAAACAGATTGAATATTCCAACGGATATATACCATTGGAATTACTATTGCACTAAATTCCTATGGTATAACTCCGTTGGAATAAATGTTGGAGTTATTTTCCAACGATTATATATATTCCAATGGTATAACTCTGTTGGAAAAAATGTTGGAGTTTTTTTCAACGGTTGTATATTTCAATGGATAAATATCGTTAGAAGTACCGTTGGAATATTTTTCCATTGGAATTTTGCCATTCCAACGACCATTTTACCAACAATGCATTTTTTGTTGGAATTTCCGTTGGAATCGATAATTCCAACGATAATTGACCAAATTACAATAGATTTTTTCCGTTGAAATTTTCTTGTTTTCTTGTAGTGATCAACTCTTCACTCCGCGTTAGTTAATGTTTGAACCCACGACTTTGAGATACCAATTATAACTTTAAGGCCATTGGACCAACCCTTGGAGTTAATATTTACCAATGCCAAGAGCCATTTTTTTAAGTTTTATCAATAAATCACACAAACATGTCATTTCTATTTTGAATTACTTGTATGGTTGCAAAATGTTCCCAAAATCCATTCAATTTTTTGTTCTACATCATTGTCTTAATACAATTGAAAGCTACTTACCTTTTTTTTTGAAAGCCACTTAATTTTAATATTGTTTATTGGGTCCTAATTAAATCCTAAAGATCAACAAACCTCCCTATCTTCTTGCTTCCAAACTATAATTTTTGTTTGTTTGATTGAGCATTCCATTCATAACTGGAGTGCAGCCTTCTACATGCAAGAACAAACATCATTTCATGCCACACAAACACATATATTGTGTTGATGTGCTTCTTGGATCAACAAACAAAAATACCTAAAATATATGACCTGGAAAATGAAAGTGAACACCTGGAAATATGAAGTGGCTAATTCTGTCTTTTGATTACTAATGGAGCAAAGCGTGTCTGGTCGGTATTTTACACTGGATTTGAATTTTTCAAGTTATATATCGGATTTTCTCTCTTGTCTTTTTCCTAATAAATGTCATATATTTATACTAATATAATTAGTGGGCTAATCATCATTATATTTAAGATAATATGGGAACTTTGTCTTCTCACTGGCGTGCATGGGGCGCATGTTGGCCATGTGTTGAGAGGAGCTTATTGACTTGTCTTGTTGACGTGGTGACATGTGGCACCTTGGTCTGCCACTGGTAAATTGGATGCACTTAGTGGGGGATTTATTGAGTGGAGCACTGACTGGAATTGTTTTTGTTGTAGTGGGTTGAGCTCGGCTTGGTCCACGTCATTTGGTCAGCTTCTTACATCATCCTGGTCTGTCCACGTCATTTTGGACGGCTTACGTCATCATCACCTGAATGGCTACATGGACGTGTTTTCTTCCAACTCGGCTCGGGTATCATTAATGGCCCCCAAGTTCAATTTCGAGGAGAAGATTCTTCGAAACGGTTTTGAACTTTAATTGGAGAGAGAAAAAGAAGTCAAACGGTTTTTAAACTGCTGACAGCTGTCAACTGTCCATCAATGCCTGAAACGGCGCATTAAATGAGTCCCATGATGACAGACACGTGGCAGCTTTCTGTTGGACCATCATGGTGCGGGAAATGGGGGGACGTGACAGTTACCTAGCTCTTTTGAATTTCGAAAAGGCCCGCCCTTCCAACTGGTCCGTTACTTTCGCAAGAAGTTAACCTATAAATATGGCCTTTCCCTTTCATTTTCCACTTTCGCATTCATTCTACACGGACTAGCACTTGCAGAGACCGAGCTGAAGTTTTCAGGTCGGCTTTAAGAGCAAAGACTCGAGGAAACTTAGGTAAACTTTCAAAAAAATTCTTTCTTTCTTCTTTTTTATTCTTCTTTTGAAAAACGGTTCCACTGGCGATAGACAGAACCAAGATTATAACATAGAAGTCAAAGTCGAAGATCCTCCATCCGAAGACCCTTCGTCTGTAGATCCTTCACCAGAAAGAGAAGCAACTCTGGAGAGTCCCAATATTATTGATGTCTCCAATTCTAGCCACAATCTCGAACTAGAGGTCCCTCTGAGTGGATGGTACATGGTTTTTAACGTGACCCCTATTATAATATTCCGTGAAGGCCAAGTGTACAAGACGCAGTTGTCTCCAAAAAAGGAGTCGGGTGATCAAGTAGAGAACTCAAGCGAATGAGATGATAACTTGAATATGGAGGTCGGAGGTGGTGATTGTGAGTGGGTTGAAGTATCGGAGGACGTGGCCGCTGAGGGTATCCCTGAAGTGAGTGGGAACGAGGAGCCAGGAAGCCAGGGTGAGATCGGGCGTGGGGCCACACCGAGCAGGACCGAGGCCACTGGGCCGAGTAGTAGGCCCCCTAAGAATACATGGAAAGACTGGATCGAGACTGACTAGAACAACCACTGGGCCTGATGATGCCGCATGAGCTAGAGGCCCTCTATGAGAGACATCAATTCCCTCCATCCGTCCAGTTCTGGTTGCTTGATCACGATGAGGTACCCGAGTTGCCGCCCATGGGATACATTGCCATGTATGCCCAAATATTTTGTGCGGGCTGAGGTTCCCCCTGCCGAGACTAATAACCAAGCGGTTGAGGAGGTTGGGCCCGTCCTTGTCCTAGGTGCATCAAATGACTTGGGGTCGGTTGATTGGACTGATCGTCCTCTTCTCTCGCCAGGGCTACCCACGCCCTCATTTCAAAGAGTTGAATGAGCTTTTTGTGTGGAAAGCGACCTTGGGCCGGGGTGGCCATTTGGGTGGTATTATGTGCAGACCCAGCCCGGCTATCCGGATAGGCTGGTTTTGGGCCTTCCACAGTCCTTGAAGGAGTGTAAGGACAAATGGTTCTAGGTCAGTGGTAACTGGCAGACTCTCTGTGGGGATGGGGACTCGTTTTTTGCCCTTCCACTTCGATTCCGATATGATTTTCGTAAGTATATTTCATTTTTTAAAATTCCAGAAATTTTCCTAATCATTAATTCCTTATTTTTTGTGCAGGGAATCATCCTTCCCAGGGCCCTCTTTAGACCGACTTTGTGAACTGGCTGGAAACTATCAAAGCCTTGCCCGAGTCGAACAGAAAGATCAAAATTTTGAATACAGAGGCGGAGTTGTCTCGGGCCGGCCTGTGTGCTAGATTGCTCGGCGAGTCAGAGGCTGAGCAGGAGCCTGTTTGAGAAGAGCAAGGCGGGAGGAGTCCACCCCGAGTGGAAGCGGGTGGAATGGCCGTGCCGGAGCCACAACCTACGAGGGCTGAACAGCTTGGTCACATCCGTTAAGGCCTGAGCCCCTAAGGTAAGTGCCTCCAATGGCTGAGCAGACCGAGCATCCACGTCAGACTAAATGTTGTTGTAGGTTTGAATTCCTTACATTTTGATATTTTCTACTCTCCTTTTAACATTTTAAATGTTGTTGTAGGCCTGGCAGTGGTGGATGCTTTTGTTCGCCTTAACCGCATAAGGCGGACTGATGCCGGGCGGACCGGGGCGACCACTGAGCAGGACACCGAGGAAGAATGGTGGGCCAAGATTCAGCACGGTAAGTGCAAGACCGTGGACGAGCCAAAGATGAGCCTCCTAGGCGGAAGAGGGGGAGTGGCATCGAGATCAACGAGCCTGGTCAGACTAAAAGGATTGGGCCTACTCCGCGGTACCTCCTATCAACATTCCTTTGGGAGAGACATTAGATGAAGTCCGCAGAATACCTAATATGCCATGGGCTTGTCTGGCCGAATCATAGGCACCATGTGGCATATGATCGAGTAAGGGCGACACGGAAAGACGCCATGCCAACTTACAGGAGGCTCATGACACTCTGCATGGGTCCAAGAGTCTCTAGAGTCTTGGACCAAGGGGATCGTGAGGGATGTTGCGACCTGGAAGAGGTCCACTAAGGAGGTTATTGCTGCTCGGACCGAGGTGGAGAATGCTGAGAAGGATCTCCAGGTAGAGGTGGTCGGCCTGAGGAAGGCGGTGGCCTCGCACCCACAGAGTTGGCAAGGCGGGAGACTGAGATCAGAAAGGAAATGGAGGAGGCCTTCAAGAAATAACTGGAAGAGTCCCTGCAGACGGCTCGGGTGGAGGCAGTAAGGGCCTACAAGCAGTACGGGGAGTATTCCTTCATGCTGACCTGCGGGCATGCGACTAGTGTTGAAGATATTCTTGAAGGCCTCAAGAAGGGCAAGACCGTGGCCTATTTGGAGTGGGATCTCGATGCCCTGAATGCAGAATTGGAAGTGCTCCATCCTTAGTACCTGGGCGCCATTTCCGAATAAGATGCACCTCCTTCCAATGACAATGTGGAAGAAATGGCCTATTGTGGTCCGACTCAGGCTCCTGCTCCTAGTGCAACCCAGTCTCCTGCTCCTTAGAGCATTTTGTTTTTTCTTTTTGCTTTCGATGTAATTGGCCTCGGACCCCCATGTACATACTTTTGGCTTTTAATGAAATTTCCCTTTAGTTGCCTTTTTATTTTGTACTTTCTATTTCGTAAATTTTTCTAAGTGTTGGGCTCGGCATATGATCGAGCACAAAGGCGCATGGTACTGGATGCTTGGTTTTAAGTTAATTCGCAACAATGTTGAAATTTTTCTTAAGTGTTGTGCTTGGAGCTAGGCCAAGTCTTATTTGTAGCGAGCTCGATGCTAGGTTGAGATTTGATATTAGAGTCATTTGTGACGTGCTCGGATCTAGGCTGAGACGTAAGATTGAATTGCATGACATGCTCGGATCTAGGCCGAGACGAGTAAGAATATGAGGTAGATGATTTTGCTTGCCATTTCTGATTCTCATTGAAAATACTTCTTCAGATAAGACACATTCCACGGGGATTGAACTTTTCCTCACCCAAGTATTCGAGCTCGTACCCCCATTTAATAAGACCTTGCTAATTCTATATGGGGCCTCCTAGGTCGGTGTTAGCGGGCTGGGTTTGGCTCATGTGACCTTTTTCAAGACTAGATCACCGACCATGAATTTTCTTTTCTTCACCCTTCAGTTGTAGTATATTTCACTTCTCTGTTTATAAATCGCGTTTTCATCTCGGCACTACATCTCTTCTCTTCTAATAGATCTAGTTCGGCTCGTATGGTGACCTCATTCTTTTCTTCAGAAAATTTTGTAATTCTGAATATTGGGGCTCTGATTTCCACCGGGATGATGGCCTCGACTCCGTATGCCAGGGAGAAAGGCGTTTCTCCCGATGTGTTGTTCTGTAAGCTCATAATACTTCGGGAAGCTCTTTGGGCCAGTTTCATTTGGACTCTTCTAGTCTCGTCTTCAATGTATACTTGAGGATTTTGTTCACTGTCTCGACCTTGCCGTTAGATTATGGGTGATACGGAGTGGAGAAATGGTTCTTGATGTGAAAGCTTTCGCAAAAATTTTGAAATCTTCGATTGTTGAACTATTTCCCGTTGTTTGTTACTATTGAATATGGTATTCCGAATCTGCATATAATCGATTTCCATACAAATTGACAATTTTTTCTTCATCTATCTTTGCTAGGGGTTCCGCCTCAACCCACTTAGTGAAATAGTCCACTGCGAATATATCATACTTCACGCTCCCTTTGCCAGCGGGAAGTAGTCCGATGAGGACCATTTCCCATTTAGCAAATGGCCAAGGACTAAAGATTGAAGTGAGATGTTCAGGGTAGAACATGACCTGTGGTGTGAACCACTGACATCTTTCACATTTCTTGACTAAGGAGATCGCATCTTACTTTAAAGTCGGCCAGTAATACCCTTGGCGGATCATCTTGTACGCTAATGTTTGGCCCCATGTGTGGTTTCCACAGATTCCCTCATGTACTTCTCGAAGAGCGTAGTCGGCATCGACTTCTGACAAACACTTAAGAAGTGGGACCAAGTATCCACGTTTTTATAAGATCCCGTCCACTATAGTGTACCGAGCAGCCCGCGTTCTTAATGTTCTAGCCTCGGCCTTGTTTTCTGATTGAATTCCATGCTCCAAGTATTGAATGATGGGCACTATCCATGTTAGCTCGGCACCCACATTGGCATTTATCTTCTTCGTGTTTAATGAAGGGAAAGATAGATGGCTAATCGTCACGTCTTCAATCAGATCGGTCCCCAGGCTGGATGCTAGTCAGGCGAGAGTGCATATGCTTGTACATTCTCGGTTCTGGGTACATGTATCACTTCCACCTCGAATTGAGAAGGTCTACCTTTTGCAATCTCCAAATATTGTGCTATCTTCGGCTCTTTTTCTTAATAATTCTCGTTGATCTGGTTGACCATTAACTGGGAGTCGTTATGAACAAGTATCTTTTTCAATCCCATCGAAGCTACCATCTCTAGACCTACTATTAAAGCTTCATATTCGGCCTCATTGTTTGTCGCCAAGAATTGGAATCGTACGGACGAGTAGTACCATTTATGTTTTGGATTGATTATCACAATCCCGTCCCCTGCTCGGTCTGCGGTGGAGGAGCCATCGACAAATAACTTCCATACTTGTTCTTCGATGATATCCAACTGGATTGACGGAGTGAATTCTACTATGAAGTCCGCCAGTGCTTGTTCTTTGATGGTTGTTCTTGACTCGTATAAGATTTTGAATTAGCTAAGCTCCACATCCCACTTGATCATCCGACGAGAAGTGTTTGGTCGGTGCATAACTTGTTTCAAATGATAATTCATCAAGACTATGATCTCGTGTTCCAAAAAATACGGCCTCGGCTTTCTCGCCGAGATGACCAGTGCATATGCTAATTTTTCCATTGGAAGGTACCGTAGTTCGGCGTCGTGTAAGGCTTGACCGATGTAATAGACTGGATATTGAATTGAGTTATCTGGCCGAATTAGTACTGAGCTAATGGCATATTCAGAGACTGCGAGATATAAGTACAAGTTTTCACCATGGCTCGGTTTATGTAGAACAAGGACGGATGCCAAATGTTGCTTCAATGATTCAAATGTTGCCTGCGTCTGTTCGGTCCATTCGAAATCCTTATTTTTCTTGATTATCTCAAAGAATGGTTTACACTTATCCGTTGATCTTGACACGAATCTACTCAAAGCGGCTAGGCATCCGGTAAGGCTTTGTACTCTCTTAACAAAATTAGGGAACTCCAGGTCAATTATAGCTTTGATTTTATCAGGATTAGCTTCAATTCCCCTCTAACTGACCATATATCCTAAGAATTTACCCGAGCTGACCCCAAACGTGCATTTTTTTGGATTTAACATCATCTTATACTCGCGAATATTTTAAACATTTCATTAAGATTAGAAATGTGGTCGGCAGCATACAAAGACTTTACAAGCATATCATCTACATAAACCTCTATCGTATGCCCTATCAACTTCTCAAATATTTTATTGACTAACCTTTGATAGATCACCCCAGCATTCTTCAAGCCAAACGGGATCATTTTGTAATAGTATACGCCCGAGCCAAATTGAAAGAAGTGTTTTCTTCATCGTCTATGTGCATCCGGATTTGATTGTAGCCCGAGTACGCATCCATAAAGCTCATCAACTCGTGCCCAGCAGTGGCATCCACCATGTAATCGATATTGGGAAGAGGGTAGTTGTCTTTTGGGCATGCTTTGTTCAGATCGGTGAAATCTACGCAAAGGCGCCACTGCCCATTACACTTTTTTACCAACACAGGATTGGCTAACCATCGTGGGTAAAATGATTCCATGATGAACCGATTATCTAACAACTTGCCGACCTCGGCTTCCAGCGCTGTTTGCCTATATGGGCCTAATTTCCTTCTCTTCTGGATCACTGGTCGATAGGTAAGATCGATGTTCAGACGATGGCATACATGTTTGGGATTGATGCCGGGCATGTCTGAGTGAGTCCATGCGAAGACATCCAGATTGTTGCTCAAAAATTCGACAAGCTCTAAGCGGAGTGGCTCTTGTAAATTATGTCCGATTCTAAGTTGACGCCCTCCGTGCTGCTTAATGACATCTACTATGTCGACGTCTTCGACTAGTTCGGCGTGTTTGCGTTTCTTACTCTGCTTTTTTTTTTGTAAGAGTAGCTCTTTTTCTTTGGTGATCGGTTCTTTCCCGGGCCGCCTGCCCGGGTTGGCTTTTGTCAAACTTTTTGTTCAATTTTCCTGCTCAGTTGGACTGGTTGACTTGCTAGATTCTCCTTCTTCCATCACGTTTATTTCTACTGGTCTGATTTTTAGGGAGCATTCCCTTGATTTTCGCTGATTTCCCTTGTGGATGCCTTCCCCGTGTGGGGTCGGAAATTTGATGCAAAAGTGGTAGACCGAGATGGCCGCTTTTAGACAATAAAGCAGTGGCCATCCGATGATGGCATTGAACTCGGAATCAGAATTGATGATTTTAAAAGTGGTGATAAACGTCCTCCTGTGCGTCCCGTGGCCAAGCTGTATGGATAGATCTACTTCACCAAGCGGGCTGATTCTTCTTCCCCTAAAACCCAGGATGCTATCATTGCATGGGCGGATATAACTATCATCTACGTTCAACCTTCGAAAAGCCCTGATGTATATCACTGAAGCATAACTACTTGAATCGACCAGGATCCAGTGTACGGGGATGCCCAGGATCAGTGTCATCATGATCAGAGGGCCGGAATAAGGATGTACTAGTTGGTCGGCATCCTAATCAGAGAAAATGCAAAGTATCTTGTTGGTCGGCCTTCCCTAATTTCGGCAACACGAACCCGCTGCCTGGCGTTTTTGGCCTCTATGACCTCGTCCTTTATTTTGTGGATAGATTGGTTGTCTTCAGCACTGTTTGTATTGATCAACGTTAAAATTTCCTATCCGGTATTTTCATTAACATGTGGTAGACGGGCTGGATTAGCCAACCGTTCCGGATTTGTTCCGAGCAGTGAGTGGTGGTGGTGGTGGAAGCTCATGGACATAACGTTTCAGTCCTTCTCTTTGGACTATTCCCATGATTTCTTGGATGAGATCACGACATTCATCGGTCTCATGCCCTATTGACTTATGATAGCAACAATAATTGTTGTCGTCTAGCTTGGACGGATCCAGTTTCTGTGGATGAGCTGGCGGTAGCAAGTTGAGGTTCTTAATGTCATTCCAAATTGCCGATGGAGTATGAGTTAATGTGCTTTTCATCACCGCCACCTTAGCTCGGACCTCCTGGTATGATTTGTAGCTTGTAGTGGAACTATCAGAGAATGACTTGAATTCGGAACCTGACCCGGATGGGAGATCCTTATTAAAATCCTTCTTAGCGCTTCGCTGTTTCTGCTCGGTTGGTAAGCCGACCATAGCTTCTTCTACGCATATGTGCATTTCTGCGCGAATAAGAAATTCCTGGAAAGTGGTTACCCTCGACTCAGTGACTCGTCTTTGCCTTGCTTAATGTTCACGAGAGAATCCTTCGTTGTTGAGCGGACTTTAGATGCCAAGAAATGAGTGGTGAAAGCTGGCATAAAGTCATCCAAGAACGGATGGAGCCTTGAGGTAGAGTTCGGAACAAATGATGGGCTCGGTCACCCTACGTTAGCGGGAATGCCCTACAAAGGATGGCGTCACTCGGACCGTCTAACTCCATCCACGCTAGATATTTGTGGATGTGAGTATTGGGTCGGTTTCACCGTCGTACAAACTGATTTGAGGAACTTTAAACTTTGCGGGGAGAGGAGTTGCCAAAATGTGAGGGAACATCGTCTGGCATTTCTTCTAGTTCATTTAGACGGCGTCGCAGGCGGAGTATCTCTATCTCTCGTTCATTAATCGGGCTAGGTCCTTGAGCTCAATTGGCCCTTGCCAATTCTCGGTCAACAGGAAATTAAAGCCTAGAGATGATAGACTGTAGAGGCCGTTCCCAAATTTGGTCTGGCCCCAGGTGCCCAGCAAATACCGAATGTGCCCGACGGGGGCGATGGAGTAAAGATGATGTTTCCGCCACTCTGCTGCGCTCCCTTGCATCGTCTCGCGACCTTCTTCTATCACGCCTTTCATCAGGTTGTCTGTTTCGGGAATTGACCTCTTGGTTGTCTTAGTTTGAGGGCGTTTGGTTTTGGAGATTTCGAGATGGATCCGTCTGTTGAGGGTCTACTGGTGGGGGAGGTTGAATTTGTGGTTGAGTGTTTGCGAGTGCTTGGGCGACTAGCTAGTTCATTTGTTAGATAAAGGTTGGGTTGGTGAGAAGTTATGTAATGGGCAATAAAATCGCGCCCCCTGCCCCGATTGGAGGTACATTTTGGCTATTTTGAGGGTTTAGGGTATCTTGTGGTGGGTCTTCTTGCCTACGAGGATTTCTGGAGTTTTCACTCATCTTTTAATAGGTGGATGGAACGAGTTACATTTGCTGGAATTCTTTGGATCTCTCAAAATGTTGACCGGACCAAACGGGCCATCCTTCTAGCGCCAATTTGTTGATGTGCTTCTTGGATCAACAAGCAAATATACTTAAAATGTATGACCTGGAAAATGAAAGTGAACACCTGGAAATATGAAGTGGCTAATTCTATTTTTTTTATTACTAATGCCGAGCAGAACGTGTTTGGTCGACTTTTTACACTAGATTCGAATTTTTCAAGTTATATATCGGATTTTCTCTCTTATTATTTTCCTAATAAATGTAATCTTTTATACTAATACAATTAGTGGACTAATCATCATTATATATAAGATAATAGTGGGACACTTGTCTTCTCACTGGCGTGCATGGGGCGCATGTTGGCCATGTGTTGAGAGGAGCTTGTTGACTTGTCTTGTTGACGTGGTGACATGTGGCATCTTGGTCTGCCACTGGTATATTGGATACACTTAGTGAGGGATTTGTTGAGTGGAGTACTTTTATTCGAATTATTTTTTTGTTGTAGTGGTTTGGTTTAGCTCGACTCGATAAAATGAATGTTTTTGCCCACATCATTTTAAAATTGGCTAAACGTCATCCTGGTGAAAAGTCCACATCATTTTGGATGGCTTATGTCATCTTGGACGACTTACGTTATCATCACCTGAATGGTTACGTGGACGTGTTTTCTTCCAGTTCGGCTTGGTATCATCATATTGGTGTGCTCAAATTTAGTAATTGTACCATGCATGTACCTATTTAAGTGATCGATGATTAATTTCTTAAAAATTAATTTTTTATTACTTCTGTTCGTCAAGAAATAACTAATAAATGCGTGGGCAAGTGATTATGAACTCTTTAAGGGAAGACAGAGTTTGAGAGAAATTAACAACTATTTTTGTACTAAATCATGTACTCTAAATCGAGCAGATTTATTTATATCCATGAGATCGGAGGGTGTAATTGTTTATAGTATGACGAACAAATCATTTGAACTCCATAGGGATTATTGGAAAAATACCACATTTAGAGACAAAATAAAAATATTATCCATCTTAAACCCATGCAATAATACCACTCAAATGACCATTATACCTCTATCATATACCCCTTCACATCTCTAATTTTGTTTTCCTCTCTTTCTCTCTCTATATATCTTCCATCTGTCTCACTCCATCACCCCTTCTTCTTCTTCTTCTTCTTCTTCTTCTTTTCTTTCTTGTCGATCCAACCCTCACCCGCGGCGGAACGACTGGAAGTCTATTATCTGTTTTGCGAGGATGGCGATGGGTTTCTGGATTGGTGTTCTTGGTGGTAGTTTCACTGGCATCGAGGTTGGGGTTTGTCGGCGAGCTTCTGGACTATTCCATACTATTGTTGAATTATAAAACTACGATCTACTCAAATATGAGTTTTTATTAAATTAGTTGATACTTTGAGAGTCGAGTTGTAAACCGTTCTATCCAACTAGTAATTTCGTCATATTTGACACTTCAACAAGTATTTTTAACTTGTAGATAAATTTTTATATCGTGTGTTTTTATTCTGATGCGTGTTATGCTAAGTGTTAGAAGATTTGGTTTAACACTGTCTCTGACATCTGATAAAATGAATGTTTTGGGACCTTCAAAACTTTTAAAATCTATTAAAAATCATAAAAGATGAAACTATGAAAAGGTTCATATCACCTCACCCAAAAAGTTTAAGTTGTTAGAGAGGTGAATCATTTAGTATTTAATCACTCTAACACTGTTAACACGCCTCCTCACGTGCATGCAATTGTTTATGAAGCCTAGCACGCCTCCTCACTTGCATGTAGTTGATTATGAAGCCTAGCACGTGAAATATTTTTATGGGTGACGGTGAGGTTTGAACTCAATCCTTTACTTTTGTTTGGTCTAAACAAAATGCTGATTGGTGTATGGATGTGAATTATGGTTCTACGTATTGAATGACCATCCCTCATCTAAAAGTTTAAGCTATCGGAGAGGTAATTTTTTTAGTATTTAATGACTCTAACAATGACAAATATAATTGTGTTTGGATATGAAAATTAATACTATTAATTTCACATAAAATGAAGACAATTAGTGCCAACAAAGCTTGAATTTTTTTCCAAGTACGTAACCAAGTTGTTGGGGTGTTCCCCATTTGAAAGAAGTTGGTGAAGGACGAGTTGTCGAAAGCAGTGAACCGTGTCATGTTGGAAATCGGATGTTTCATGTTTCTTGATTCTAGCTGTACACATATAACAAAATCTAAATTACCAAGGTTTTTCACCACTCAAACTATATATATAGCATGTCTTCATGTTTGAAGTGTGAGTTATTGTCCAGTACTTATAAACCAACTAGGATTACCCAACAAAGAAAGTTAACCTGTGGAAAACCTTAAATTGATATTAATATTTATTTGACCATTAATAATTAAAATGTGCTGCATCATATAACAATCGAATATTATGTAATATTAACAATCAACAAATAACTATATAATTTGTCAAAAAAATAACTATATAATAATATTAATTACTAAAATAACCGCAAATCTAATTAAACTACATGAATATATTTGACAAAATAAAAAAGTACGATGTGAAATATGGGTATGATTTATGAATAGATCAATTAAATGTCATAGATGGAGGAGGCCAAATTATTGGTGTCAACTATTTTATAGGACCAAATATAAAATAATTAAATTTCAATGTTTGGAAACTAATTAAATTATCAATTAAAATGTGTGACAATCAAAAATAGAAATGACATCATTAGTCAAAGCGACTAGGTCCCTTGTCACGAGCCATGTTTGGCTAAGTAACATAAATATATTGTTGAATTGGCTTGGAAATAATAACGTTGTCTCCCCTCAATAACTTTGATAGCTACGTTTTCTGGACTCCAAATAATTAGTTATTAAATTTTTTTTTCAATGTGCCAAGTACGTGTCAAATTTCAGTTTTAATGAGCCTAACTTAATTAGGTAGAATCTCGGAATTAATGAACCATGTACCTGAAAGTATATGAAAAAAATCTTGATAATTTATTCATTTATTTGTTTATATGTTAGTAATTTATTTTTTAAGTTTCTGAGACTTAATGTATTGAATTATTGATTCTCTACATTTTAACTCGCCCGCATGGTTTTCAGCTTGGCATTGTAATTTGTAAGTTGTTCAATTATGAATTCTCTATTCTAAATATTTTATCTCATATTATATTCATAGACACATGTTAAATAAAGAAAATGTTTTTTAAATGTCGTTTTTACACAAATATTAATAAGTTGGCACAATTTGACTCCGACTAGTTTCCAAGTGAGAAAACTTGGAAAATTAGGTGTAATTTTTTCTTTGTTTCTTCTCCATGATTGGTGGCTTGGTGCTATACAACAAGAGAAATGCCGTCTTTTTTTTCTTGTTCTTAGTTAATTCTCACTTTTCTCTTCATGATTGTGCTCTTGATTCTTTGAAAAGTGCTAGCAAGTCAAATGATCAAAAGTTTACTTTGTGATAATGGGCCAACCAAACAAAATGCCGTGATTGGTGTATGGATGTGAATTATGGTTGTTACTACCCCATAATCTTTCCTATGGTGATGGTGTTATTATCAAAATAGAAATGTGACCAGTATCGTCTGGTTCAATGGTAGAAGTTTTTTATTATTAGAGTGATTGCTCTGAGTTCGATCCAAATAATTATGTGTTTTCTTTATTAATATCCCACTGTACTGAAAAAATTATTAAAATATTACTGAATTCGTGTCAATCATATTGGCCGATTTTTAATAGTGTAAGGGGGTTTAACTTTTTCATTTTTATACCGACTTGTCTCTTATGACACTATTACAAATACTCTTATGACACTTTATTTAAGAAAATATATATTTTGTTAAAAAGTTTTGATGATTCTTTTTTAGGAATATTAGTTTTAATATTTTTAAATTATCAAATAGGTTTATCGGGTTTAATGAGCCTACTGCCGAGTTTCGGTTTGAAGCTAGGTTGGTCTCGTCTATAATAAGTTTAGGGAAATTCCATACAAATGCTCTTTTTTGGAAAAATCCCAGTTGTTTACACTCAATTCCCTTTTTTACTCTCCCAATTGAACTTTTTGACTTTTTTACGCTCATGCATTATTTTTTGTTATTTTTCCGATTTTTTTTGTTCATATATTGTTTTATATGTTATTTTTGTTGTTTGGATGTTGTTTCTATTTGCTTCTTGGTTGTTTCTATGTTGTTTCGATGTTTTAACTTTTACTTATTTTTTACGCTCTTTTTTGTTCATGTGTTGTTTTATATATTGTTTCTGGGTTGTTTTCTATAGCGTTTTTAATGTTGTTATGATGTTTCTTTGTTTTTTCCATGTAGTTTTCAATGATTTAATGCAGTTTTTACCTATTTTAAAACTCTTTTTATTGATGTGGTATTTTTTATATTATTTTTGGGGTGTTTCTATACTGTTTTTAATGTTGTTATGATGTTTATTTATTGTTTCCATGTTGCATTCGATGTTTCAATGTATTTTTTTTATACCTATTTTTAAGTTCTTTTTGTTTCTATGTTATTTTTTATATTATTTCGGGATTGTTTATATATAGTTTTTAATGTTGTTCTGTTGTTTCTATGTGTTTTCGACGTTTTCAATAGATTGGATCAAAAATTGAATTGTGTTTTTTTATACATGTGTTGTTTTTATATTATTTTCAATGTGTTTTGTTTTAATACGTCTTATTTTATATGTATATTTCTTGATTGTTTATAATATTTCGAGTATAAAATTGATTATTTAAATGGGGGCAAAAATTAATTTTTCACTGAAATTTTACTAGATGAAACATGTTTGAAACATGTTCGAAACAACCTTGAAACAACAACGTAAAAAATCTGAAAAAATTGGCGGGAGCGTAAAAATATCCGGAAAAAGAGGCGGGAGCGTACAAATATCCAGAAAAAAGACCGGAATGTTGTGTATTTTTGTCCTTATCCCATAAGTTTAATAGTTCGAGTTCTGAGGTCCAAGCAAACTCAACCCATATCCAACATTTTACCATTTTTTATGTCAAAGATATTAAAGTTTTTCTTTTAATAATTGTAAACGGTAATTATATCCCTAAAAAAACATGAGGTTCGGGATAATTCCAAAAAAATTCCTTATGTTTAATTTCGTCTTACATTTCCCTTCTTCATAAGCCAAAACATATTTCAAAAAATACCATGATATTTTTAGAAATATTACAGCTGGCCTTTAAATTTAAGACATGATCAAACTTGATATATGGGGTTTTAATTTTGAAATATTTAGTTTTGTTTTGTAATTAGCCTAAACCTCAGGGGTTTTTGGCAATTATCCCTAATTATATAATACGAAAAGTTCGAGTGATATTTAAAATATGTATGTAAAAAGCAAAAAAGCAGCACCATATATGGAACACTTAAGTTTATGGACACATCGCATATACCTTTGTGGTGTCATTTGTCAAAAGCTAAAAACTTTAAATCGACCTAACGAACTTATATTTTCCTTCAAGGAATAAAGTGATTATGTCCCTTTTTAAAAATATTAATGAACATAAAGGCGGATAATATCAACTCAAAAATCTAAATAATCGTCGGGATCTAATGGAGCATTATTGATTCTTTTAAGTTATGATATGTAAGGACTTGAATTTAAAAAAAAAAAAAATGAGCTCATGTAAAATGAATTTGAAATCCACCATAAAGATTTAAAAGTAGCTCAAAATTGGAGTTAATAATTTGAAATTCATTGATGAAATTATCCAAACAAGTTCAGTGAATCAATTATTATGTATTGAATTCACCATAATATTTCAAAGTAGCTCAAAATAGGAGTTAAAGATTTAAAACCCACTAGTGTGTTGCCCGTGCGATGCACGGAGGTGTAATGTGTCGGACCATATGGAATGGGTTGTGTTGGGCCATATTAGGTTTGTTGTGTAGAACCATAGAAATTTGATGTAAATAAAAATTATTTTTTGAGATAATATTAATAACTATTTGCGATATTACCGGTCGAGTAATCTGGGAATTTTCTTTTTGGTGTGCCATGCAAATCATTTTTTGCATCTAATTTCTGACATGTTATTTCCGTGGAATTTAAATTTTCTGCAAATATTTGAATTAAATAAGATAAAAATAAATAAATAAAATGGATATAATAACCTTGAATCTCAGTTTACTTCCAAATAGATATAAAGTATGTTCGTTGTAGTATCAAAATGCTTATATAATATAAAAATCCATATGATTTTTAAATTCGAAGTTTATAACATATGTATATAACTGCAAAATTAAAATTGTTATGTGAATAATGTGGAAAATGGGTTCATTATCTTTGATATAATGAAATAACCCAGGTTGATATTCTATATTAAAATTATTAGTAACAACACATTTATATTGTTATAAAAAATATAAATGATATAGGAAAGAAAATAAAATCTTACCACGCTATCGTGAAAAACACATTCTAGATTCAACACTTGATTTTTGTGATTTTCTAGATTCAACACTTGATTTTTGTGATTGTATAATGATCTTTCATATATGCAGACCAACCGAAGTTTCATAGTCACATAGTTTTTCTCATGTTTAAATCGTGCATGAGTGTAGTAAATGGAGCCATATATGTTTTTTTTTGGTTGAATTCAAAGAAAGCAAGAGAGAATTTACAATCTGAGTTTGCTTGTAACGACATCTCACAATTGTCAACTATTTATAAGGGTGTAGAAACAACTTTGAAGGAAATTACCATCATATATATGTTATAATATAATACCATTCAATTCAAATATTTAATATATGGTAAATTTAATATATGGTAACAATTGGATATGGTTCATGAATTGTTATATATTGATTAAATGTTTTAACATTTAATTATTTTGGAATATTCTCACTGATGCAAGAAAAAAAGAGACGTTATCAATTTATATGATTTGGTCAATTCTGCATGGCACTGCTGATTGATTTTATACCAATTTGAATCGTTTGAACATTCAATTGCAATTACTATAAATAAAATCAATACAATCTACATTTATGAAAAACTACATATTACAAATTGTAATTACATATTTTAATAATATTTTTATAGTAACATTATAAATTTGATCCATATTTATCTGATTATTTAAATATTTTTGATTTTGAATCATGCTTTATAGAAAATATTCAACATTTATTCTTGATAGCAATCAAGATTTAGCCTTACTTTCGGTTTCCATTAGTCTTTTTTGGTAGCCATATAGTCAATTTAAACCATATTTAACTAAATTGAATAAGATATATCGGATACCCAAATTAAACTTCCCTATATGTTTTTTCCTTAATTTTGGTATGCCTACGAAAATTAAAAAGTCAACCATATTAATTTATATTCTAAAAATTGATTTATCTCACAATAATAGCCATTAATTTGATAAATTACAAGTGTATTATAAGAAGAAAATGAAAAAAATACGAACACAATTTTTAAAAAGTGTCATACGGTTTTAGAAAGGGATTTGTTATTTTGATAATTTTTTATAGTAATATTATAAATTGTGAATGCAATTTTTGATAATTTTTATAGTAATATTATAAATTCGATCCATATTTATCCAGATATTTAAACGTTTCCGATTTTATATCATGCTCTGTAGAAAAAGATTCAGCATTTATTGTGATTGCAATCTAGATTCATCTTTAATTTCGGTCCATAAGTCTGTTTTGACAATTATTTAGTTAATTTAAACCATATATAACTAAATTGAATAGGATATATTATTGAATTGGATACCAAAATTAAGATTCCCTATATGTTCTCTCCTTAATTTTAGTACGTATACCAAAATTTAAAAGTCAACCACATTAATTTATATTCCAAAAAACGTAAAAAAATAAAATAAAAATATTCGGAAAAAGTTTTTAAAAAGTGTCATTTAGGCGGGAAAACAGAAATAGAAACCATTTTGCTTTTATATATATATATATATATATATATATATATAGATGTCTTATGAGATTATCCAAACAACCCAGGGTCGCTCCTTATGTAAGTCGGAGGAACCGCTCAACTCGAGCCCAGAAAAATTACAAAATTTAGGGATGTTTAGTATACCTTCTATATATAATCCATATATAGAATAAATAAGATATTAAATAAAGAATAAGTCTAGTATAGCGGTTAGTCTTGCCACCTTAAAACTTTGAAAGAGCAAACACCCAATTTTGAATTCCCTTGACTGCAGTATTTTTTTTTTCTCTATATTTTGTGATTTAAATAAAAAAAATTAAAAACCCTCCCTCTAAAAAATAAAAATGAATGGCCATGTAGCCTTTCTAGTTGCTAACAAAACTATCATATTTAATTTTTCTTAAGGCCCTAAATTAAAATTTCTTAATTTAAAAAGACAAAAAAATTCAAAAAGTTATATATTGTACCACTTGATTATACATACTTGATTAATATTTTTGCCGCAGAAACTATAAGGCGAGTTATATTTAAATAATTATTTGGATTTTTGAGCATGGATGTCATAATATTTTAACTGAAATAGAACTATTTTATATAATGCATATTTTTCTTTCTTTTATTGTTTTAAGTTGTCTTTAATTTTGTATTATAAAAAAGGCCTAATTTTAAGGTTCGATCAGGCCAAAAAATAAATAGGATTGGCCCTGAAACAACGTTAATGAATTTGTTATCATGGATTGAAATCTTTATTTCAAATTTATCAATCCAAATGGAGCCTAAAGAAATTTTACCATAATCTGATTCGATGACATCCAACTTAAAAGAAAAATAAAAGCCCATAATTAGCCCTATCAATTTACCATGCAAGAGATGCATGCATATGAATTAGGGTTAAGGACACATTTGTCCCACATTCCCGAAAAAAAGGCAGCTTTTTACGCTATTGGACTTTTTCTAGACTTTTTTATGTTTCCGCACTTTTTGGATATTTTTAGGCTCCCGCCAATTTTTTCGGATTTTTTTATGTTGTTGTTTCAAGGTTTGTTTTGGAGATGTTTCATCTAATAAAATTTCAGTGAAAATATTTTTGCCCCGATTAAATAATCAATTTTATACTCAAGATTTTATAAAACAAATCAAGAAATATACATATTAAATAACACAATTAAAACCAAATAAATTGAAAATAATATAGAAACAATGCATGAAAAAAACACAATCCATTTTTGATCCAATGCTTTGAAAATGTAAAAAATATGGAAACAATCAAGAAACAACATAACAACATTAAAAAATATATAAAAATATCCCAGAAATAATAAGAAAACACCATATGAACAAATAGAGCTTAAAAATAGATAAAAAATGCATTGAAACATCGAAAACTACATGGAAACAACAAAGAATTTTCAGAACAATATTAAAAATAAGTATATAAACAACCCAGAAATAACGTAAACAATATAAAAAATACCACATGAATAAAAAGAGCTTAAAAATAGGTAAAAAAATGTATTTACACATTGAAAACTACATGGAAACAACAGAAAAATATGAGAACAACATTAAAAACATTATATAATCCAGAAACACCATAAACAATATATAAAATAACACATGAACAAAAAAAACGTAAAAAATGGTGTAAAACCTGTATTGGAACATCGAAACAACATAGAAACAATCAATAAATAAATAAAAACAACATTGAAATAATAGAAATAACATATAAAGCAATATTGGAATAATTTTTTTTGAAGAAAGCGTAAAAACATGTATGAGCGTAAAAAAAAATCAAAAAATCAACTGGGAGCATATATAAAGAAATTGAGTGTAAATGGTGGCACGTTTCCCAGAAAATAGGGTAAGTTCGGAAATTTCCCAATAAATTACTTGAGCATTAATTGGTAGGGGACAGGAGCCTCATTGAAGGCCCAATTAGAAACTACTTGAGCATTAATTGGTAGATAGCCTCATTGACAGGCCCAACTACTATTGATAAGCCCAAATTTTATGACCACTCGGCTGGGATTTTTTTGAAGCGTGGAGTGTCGACCTTAAATGTAATGATTCGAGTAGTAACTAGTAAGAGATCTAACGTAATACAGATGAAAGTTGAAAGCCAAAATGATCGCAATGATATGTAATGAACTAATTCAAGATTGCTCATCTACGAGTAATTATGTCAAAATGTAATCTCAGCCAAATGAAATATTTTTCATTTCCTGTACATTTACCTCACATTTGTAAATATAGTTAAGTTAGTTATGGTAGTTAATAGTCAGTTAGGTAGTTAATCTTCATGGCGGAGAAGGCTTTGATTGAGAATTTGGAGGGGGTGGTGTAGAGGTGTATGCGGGTGGGAGTGGAGTGGTGGTGGTCACATGGTATCAGTTGAGTTTTTGATTTTTCTCTTCCGCATTTTTTTATAACTTTGGTTGCAGCTTGCGATCATCTCTTCTGTCTGATTGATTCTATAATCAATCATCATCTTCTCTGCAAGATTAATTTCTTGATCAACTACATCTCAAGAATTCTGATCCTTTCTCTCAAGAATCCTGATGGCTACAAATCTTGATGATCCTTCATTGCCGTTCTTCTTGCATCCGAGTGACAATCCCGGAGCAGTGATTGTTTATGAACCATTTACTGGGGAGAACTATATCTCCTGGAATAGAGCAGTCTTAATGGCATTAAGTGTCAAAAACAAGATTGGATTTATTGATGGATCTATTGTTGTACCACTTTCTTCTTCCCCTGCACTTTACAATGCTTGGCAACGAGCAAACAATCTCGTTCTATCTTGGATCTTGAATTCAGTTTGCAAAGATATCAGGCAGAGTTTCTTATTCGTTACAACCGCTCAAGAAGTATGGGATAAGCTCAAGATCAGGTATGCTCGTAGTGATGGCCCTCGAGTCTTTCACTTAGAAAAGTCCTTAAGTTCCATATGTCAGGGCAATAATTTTATCACCATCTACATAATCAATTTAAGAGTTTGTGCGATGAATATATCAGCCATCACCCACTCATGAAATGTTCTTGTGGTTTATGTTCATGCAATATATCTGCAATGATGGCTTCTACACAATAGAATGAGTAGTCATAAAGTTCCTCATTGGATTGCACGAATCCTATGCTCAGTTAAGAAGCTAATTACTTCTTAATTCTCCTCTACCCTCTTTAGCCAAAGTCTATTCACTTCTCCTTCAAGAAGAAGCTCAATGAGGGTTAAGTAGTTCAAATGTTTATTCACATCCTATTGAGTCTGTGGCCATGATAGCAAAACAACAGAATTTCTCTAAGTTTCAAGCTACTAGAGAGAAGAAAAAAACAAGATGCTCTCATTGTGGTTTTAATGGGCATATTGTGGATAAGTGTTTCCAACTTATAGGCTATCCACCTGGTTGGAAAGGTCCAAATGGTCCAAGAATTTTGAAAGATCATGTTGATGCTCACATAAGTTCTAATTTACCTCAAAACACTGAAGCTCCTACTCCTTCAGAAAATTCTATGTTTTCAAAATAAATGATAGAGCAATTTCTGGTTTATGCTCAAGCTCAAACTAATCAAGCTAATTCCTCCAATTCTGAAATCACACACTCTGCAACAACAACTTTTCCTCACCCACATGCTTCTATACAGGTTAATTCCACAGCACCATCAACCTCAGGTATAATTTTTTTATAATCTCAAAAATGGATTTTAGATACTGGAGCTACCGATCATATGATATGTGATAAATCTTTTTTTTACCAATAATCTTGTGCCTGTGTCTGTACCAATTTGTTTACCAAATGGTCAAACCACCATTGCATCTCACATTGGTGAAGTCAAGTTGTATGAAGATTTAGTTTTACACAGAACTTTATGTGTCCCTTCCTTTTCTTTTAATCATATATATGTTTCTCAATTAGCCAAAACTTCAAATTATGTTTTGCATTTTCTAGCATCTCATTGTTTTCTACAGGACATGAACAACCTGAAGATGATTGGTTCTACTAAAGAGAAGAATGGGTTGTATCATTTTAAAATTCCTTCTGTAGCCTCTGTTACTAATGCAGACCCTTTTTCTATGGCATTTAAGACTAGGACATATCTCAACAATAGACTGTCTATGTTACCTCAAATTACTTCTAAGACTCATAGCTTTGATTCTTGTGATCATTTTGCTAAACAAAAGAAGTTACCTTTTATTGTTAGTACTTCTAGTTCCAATAAAAATTTTGAGCTTATTTATTGTGATCTTTGGGGACCATTTTCTGTTACATCTCATAATGGTTTTTAGTATTTCCTCACTATAGTAGATGATTTCTCTAGATGTACATGGATTTATTTGTTAAAGCACAAATCAGACACTCAAGTTCATCTTCAAATTTTTTTGAACATGGTTAAAAATCAATTTAACTGTACTATTAAAATTCTAAGGTCTGACAATGGTACGTAATTCTTCTTGAATCAGTTTTACAACATCAATGGTATTATTCACCAAACTAGTTGTGTTGAAACACCACAACAAAATGGCTTAGTAGAAAGGAAACATCAACACTTGCTACAAATTGCTGGAGCCTTACTGTTTCATTCAAAAGTACCTATTTTCTTTTGGGATGAATGCATTTTAACAGCTGCTCATATTATCAATAGGATTCCAACTCCTATTTTACAAAACAAATCTTCTTTTGAGGTTTTATTCAATAAACAACCTACCTATGATCACTTTAAAGTTTTTGGATGTCTTGCTTATGCTTCTACTTTAACTGTTAATAGAAATACATTTCAGCCTAGAGCTTCAAAATGTGTTTTCATGGGTTATCCTTTTGGCTCAAAAGGTTATAATCTATATGATTTATCTAAAAACAAAATGATTATCATTTTTGTGAAAATATTTTTCCATTTCATGAGTCTGTTTCAAATGCTCATAATATTGATCCTCTTTTCCCACTTATGGAGCCTTTGACTATAAATAGAATTTTCAAAGATTAGGGCGCGGTTGAATATGCTTTCATTTTGAAAATTTTCATTTTACTAGAGAATAGTGGTGAAAAAAAATTTGGAAGAAAAAAATGAATATTGAGAGTGTGATTGAATGTGAGATGAAAAAGTAACGATGAAAGTTGATTTGATTTAAAAATAGTAAAATAATGATTGAATATGATTGGTAGTTAGAAATGGGTGAGGGAGTGAATAGTGAAATTTGTGGGAGAATGTGTAATAATGATTAGTTTTTTGTGAAAAAATGTGTAGATGTGATTGATAAAAGAAAAAATGAGAAAAAGTGAAAGTGAGAGAATAGTATATTTTCTGAAAATTTTCATAAACAATCGCATGTTTGGTCAAAAAAAATTCTCCAGTGGAATGAAAATGGAATCTCTTCCATATCCAATCGCAACCTAAGGGACTTAGACAAAGACTTTTTCAAAACTGCTTTTGTCCCAATAACTCCCTATCATAAGTGATATTTTAAAATTAGAATCACATCAAAAGCCCTCCCGGTTTGTGAGATCCAAATATTTTAAGTTCGGGACCAAAAATGATAATTATGACAAAAAAGGGACCGAATTGGAATTTCTTTATAATTTAGGAACTGACCTTACATTTTTCCTGAGGTCGAGACCAAAACTTATTCAATTTCAAACCCGATAAATACTAGTTTTTTTTCCAAAAATGGGGCTACTTATGAAAATTTCCTTTTATCAAGGATATCAAATTAATTATTTACCTTGTTACAACCCTGAAATTTACTTAATTATATTTAATTATAAAATTTTTAGTTTTCTTAAAATTTTCGAACCTTAAAGGACTCCTTACCCAAATCCTACGCGTTACGCGTGGCGACTTCCTCACTTTTTAACCATTTGAACTTTCAACGAAGTTGAAGCCTCCTGCATAATATACCGAGTCCACCAAATCAATCGAAGCATGAGTTATCCTCCCGATAATTAGCTTCACTTAACATGTTTACACCGCCAATGATACTGAATACTCGCGTGAATGAACTTAACTTATTTACACCTTGTATTGCTTTTGTATGATTCGTATATTGTATCTGCCTTGTTGACATATTAGAACTCTGTGAACCTACTTGCTTGAGTCAACTTGGTGTGTCAAGCTCACAGTGGGAGTGGACTAGTCATGTAATGGAACTGGGCAACTCGACTGCTAATTCATTTACCGGCCTTACTGTTCTATCCCACCACTGAAGGACGGAGTGTCCAATAGGTGAAGTGGGTCGTAGAATTGAGGTATAATCATAAATATGGTAATTTACGCTTAGCTAGCCCCATTGTGGATCTATCGTGCCTAGGAGCGTTAAGGTGACTAGGGCCTTATGCCATCTAGCTCGGGGAGTTGCAAGGAAGAACAAAGGAATCGTTTTCTGATCCACACG
This sequence comes from Rehmannia glutinosa, assembly GCA_016081115.2. Taxonomy (NCBI): domain Eukaryota; kingdom Viridiplantae; phylum Streptophyta; class Magnoliopsida; order Lamiales; family Orobanchaceae; genus Rehmannia; species Rehmannia glutinosa. The sequence goes on along the minus strand of CM071936.1, from coordinate 39,554,962 downwards.
ATTCTGGAGTTACTCGAATCGTTTACTTGCTTAGGTTGGTGTTATATTCTATATGCAACCGCTACTTGAACTGTTTGGGTTGGCGCTACATTCCGTCCGCAACCGCTACTAAAATTGCTTGGGTTGGCATTACATTCCGTACGCAACCGCTACTTGAATCACTTGGGTTGGCGGTACCTTTCGTACGCAACCACTACTTGACTTGCTCGAATATCATTCATGGTGCTTGAATGTTCACGAACTATTTTCAACAAGTTAGATACTACTATATTATTTTGAAATATCACGTTGCTTGTGGATCGTGTGTGACGCACGCATCATGAACCATGCATTCTTCGTATAACTGATTTCTTGCATCAATATAAGCCACACTTACACATGAACACTCATCCACTGAGAATTTTTGTCTCACCCCCGCCTTTTCAAATGACCAGATGGTGATTGTCCATACATTGAATATGTGGACAAAGAAGATCAGACTACGGAGTAATCCATATACGTGCCCCACTCCGACTTCTAGAAGATTTCCTTTAATTCTAGCTTTTTGTTGGACTCCTTTTATTTTAAGTATATAATTTAAAGGCGTATGACCCTTGAACAAATGTTAAGCTTTCTTTGTGATGTAACTTAAGAAATTTTCTGTTACTGTATCAGACTGTAATTTATGATTTCCATTGCACTGTTAGACTCTGTTGGGATGTTCTTGATGAATAGTCGACTATTTAGGTTTTAATGTTGTGTACATCCTTTATTGGTTTGATTTATTTGTCTTATCAACTGGTTTAAGTTATTGATCACGCCATGGTCTCGTTCGGGCGTGTTCTACAAAAAAAAGGGTGCCACTTTTAGTGAATCCCAGATAACCCAGTGGGCCCACGTCTTTTACTAAAAGGTCCCACAGATGCGCTTTTTAATAAGGCATGCCCATGCCTTAAGCTAAAAGGTATTATGGTACTTTCAACTTCAACAAATCCGATTTGCCTCTTCAAAATTAATGAGTTGTGTCCATTTTAGTCACTTTCCTCTACTTACGTACAAAATATAAGAATCAATTAAAATCCACAAGTTAAGCTCAATCGAACATCAAAAGCATGGGAAAAACATGACACATGAAGAATGGGAGATACTCCATTCCAAAGTCAATGGCATCGTGCGATACCTCTGGGCTATTTTCGCTTCATCACGGGGGGTCTTCTTGAGTTTTTGCTCTGCTGACGGTGGTGCTGATAATGTTCCTACATTTCCGGCAGCGGAAGAGATTGAGAGTGGGAGAAGAGAGCAGGGGTCGGCATATCGGCATTATCAGAGAAAGAGATAAGAAAATAAAGCAATTGTTGGATCAAATATCAAAGATGAATCAAGTGTTGCTGACACTTCACATAGTTCCCACCAGCTCCTCTACTTAGCCTGAGTTGTTAGTTACTGTGTAATTTTTAAAAGATGAAGTCCCACCATAATCATAAATCATAATACATATGATTGTGTTTGTTTAAGGATTGCGATCTCATATGAATAATCCCCAAAATTTTGTTCTTCAACCTTTCTAAGTATTACTTTTTTTCCCAAAAAAAAAAAATAGAAAATTAAACATCAAATGGAATAGATGATCTCAATTGTAGGATAACCTACCTTAGTGCCTTGGTATATTCAATAACTAATTGCAGTTTATTTTATATCGTTACTACTTATCTGTGCATTTCTTCTTGCATAGTAGATGTACATAACTCCATTAAAAGAAAATATATCAAATTAAATATGAAATTTACTAATTAAGCTTATAATTTTCCTAATAAAAGAACTATGTCAAATACGAAGATATGCGGAGATAGGTATTGGCATAAAGAGAAAAATTAATAACACCCACTCAAACATATATAACCCCAAAGGTACGCGTATATGCATTTTTTCTTTGTACAACATAATTTGAGCTAAGAATCTATAATCATAATCAAATAATAATGTGCATTGTTAATGGTTCCAACATGAAGTGGTGAAGATAAGTAGTTTGATATATTTAATAAGATGAAGCATCTACTACATATATTAATTAAATTAAATTAAATAGCCATCATCTCTCTTCTGGGTGGTTCTACTGCAACATTTTTAGTATTTTTAATTTTTTAATTGAAAGCCCAATGTAGGCATGTAGCTTTATTGCAATGCATAGTTTGAGCTTGGCACCATTCTTAACTTGTTTCTCTAACATGTTTAGTAAAAAGACGTTCATTGCACGTGATTTATATAACTAAAAAATATGTATTGCAGGTGATCCATATAACATTCACTACAAAGCACGTGTGTTGCACGTGATATATTGTACTTTAGTAAAAGCATGTGTGTTGTATATAATTCCTATATTTTAGAAAAAACCACGGCCATATCCAGTTAAGTAAACATTAATTAAATATTAGATATGTTCTAACAAGAATAATTATGTAAATAATTTTCTATCGTTATTACTTCCTTGTGCATTTCGTCTTGCATAGTAGATGTACATAGAAATGTACAATTCTTCTACTATGATATAGGACGCATTCACCAACAGGATACCAAGTGAATGGTGCTCGGTAAAGGCATAATATACCGAAAGCATGGCTGGTAAAAGTGCAGTGATGTAGGGTGTGGAATCAAACCGACCTCCTATTTTTTTTTTTTTTTTTTTATAAATTTCCCAGAAAGTTGGTCTACACAGACAAGAAAAAAATATTATCATTAACATGGAAAATTAAACATCAAATGGAATAGAGGATCTCAGTTGTAGGACAACCTACCTTAGTGCCTTGGTAGTTTCACTTACTAATTGCAATTTAGTTTATATCGTTACTACTTACCTGTGCATTTCATCTTGCATAGTAGATGTACATAACTCCATTAAAAGGAAATTTATCAAATTAAATATGAAATTTACTAATTAAACTTATAATTTTCCTAATAAATGAACTATATCAAATACGGGCGATATGCGGAGATAGGTATTGGCATAAAGAGAAGAATTAACAACACCCACTCAAACATATGAAACCCCAAAAGTACGTGCATATGCATTTTTTTCTTTGTACAACATAATTCGAGCTTAGAATCTAATATCATAATCAAAAGATGATGTGCACGGTTAATGGTTCCAACATGTAGTGGTGAAGATAAGAAGTTTGACATATTTAATCGAATGAAGCATCTACTACATATATTAATTAAATTAAATAGCCATCATCTCAATTCTGGGTGGTTCTACTGCAGCATTTTTAGTATTTTTAATTTTTCAATTGAAAGCCCAATGTAGACATGTAGCTTTATTGCAATGCATAGTTTGATCTTGGCACCATTCTTAACTTGTTTCTGTAAATTTTTTAGTAAAAGGACGTTCATTGCACGTGATTTATATAACCAAAAAATATGTATTACACGTGATCCATATAACGTTCACTAAAAAGCACGCGTGTTGCACGTGATATATTGCACTTTAGTAAAAGCATGTGTGTTGTATATAATTCCTATAAATTAGAAAAAAACACGAGCATATCCAGTTGAGTAAACATTAACTAACGTTAAATGTTTCTAATATGAACATGTAGCTAGTACCGAAATATACAATATTTCTTAATTATGTAAAAGGTTTATTTATTCTAAAATATGATCTCCTCAAGAATGAGAGGTTGGGGTCAGTAGATCAAGTGTGTGATCACTTGCATCACACCCAACAAAAAATCGAATAATATTCGAAAGTTGCACACATTGAAAAAAAATTAGTTTATACACATAAAATGTTATAATTGTTTTCTAGAATTTAAATAGAAATATTATTTTGTCATTTAACGCAACAACTAAATCGTGTTTTAGAAATGTTATGTTACAATAACAATGCATTCTAATTGTGGCTGCCCACTGAGAAGTACCCTAAGACTGTCCACATCTTTCCCTTTCCTTATTTTCACTCTTCGCCATTCGCTTGCTCTGTCGATATATTCATTGAGTCTTTGTTGTTCTTTGATTTCTTTCATTCCTCAGATCTGTTTCTTGGTGCTCTAGGGCTGCCAAGTCTCGTAGACGTGTATTTGGTATAACCTGTTCACATTAATATATATATATACACACACGTACATGTATGTTAAATTTATGTAGAGCTAAGTGACTTATAAACAAAAGAAATAAATAAATAAAAAAGTAAATTAGGATTAGTAATTAAATAATTACAGTTTGGCGAATCAAGTTGTCGCATTCTCTATTGTCATTGTTGTTGGCCATCTGTTAGAGACTGTTGGGAGAGACTAGTTACTATATATGAGAAAAAGTATTGGATAGAAAATGTGTGAGGAAAGTATGAGGCTTTTGAATCCAGAAGTAGGCTTTATATAAGCTTCATGGCATTAAAATATGCTCTCTTAAAGGTTAAAATATACATGTACGTTTCATTTAAATATATTTTTTATGTACAATAATCCCCGGCCATTAGCGTATTGTCCCTATTTACTTGTGAGAGATGTATGGTATAGATCCCCAACCGATCAACGTCTAAAGATGAGTATCTTTTTTTTTTTCCTTCACCCCTTATGTGTAAGCTTCAACTTTTATCTTGTTTGTCAAAAAGTGTAAGTTTATATACACTGAAAAGGGGTAAAAAGTGCATTTATTTTGATGTGTATGCATGCACTGTTATCGTGCATGATGAATTATTGGTCCAGTTCCATAGCTATATCAGTTTTCTATGATTTCAAAATTCGTATACTATATATATATTCACTGTTAGAATATATAAACTTATATAAACATCAATTTCATATATCAAAAAATTTTCCTTGCTAGAATATGCAAAATTGGCTTCCAAAGGAGAATTGGAGAGGTATCTTCGAAAGTTTTCTAAAAATACATACATGATTTAAATATGTTGGGTTGGTGGAAAATCAATCTCATTAGATATCAAAACTTGAGCAGTATTACCAAAGATGTTTTGGCAATTCATATTGTAATTTGTATTTTTATATGATGGATAAAACAGTTAAAGTAAAATTTAATTAATAATTACATGTTGGTTATCTTTTTTTCCTTTTTTAAAACATTGATAATATCTCATTCTTCGATTTTTTTCCCGAACCAAATAAGTTCATTAGAACCGAATATCCGTACCGAACTGTCCCGAAATTTTGGGACGGTATGGTAAGGATATTTTTTAGCTATGGTACGGTTCCAAATATAAAATTTTAAATATCCGAACTTTAATAGGGTTCGAAGATTTTTGAATCTTCGAATAGTACCGTACTGTGCCATGCACACCCCGAATTTCAACCATCCCAACGGGCCAAGTTCTTACTGCTCTGCAAATTCGTAAATGAGAGAACAAGTACTATTAAATTATTTGACGTAAATTTTCCTAAAATAAAAAATATGGCCAACCTGATTAATATCCAGAGTGTGTACACCCTTTCCCTCACATGGTTCATTATTGTCCCATCATATATTACTTTTATTTTCAAAATGTAATGAATTGTTTTTTTTTTTTTTGAGAAAAATGCAATGAATTGTTGAGAATACATATATATATAAGAACGTAAGCAACAATCTGAACTTATCGAAAAAGTAACTCAATATCAATAGATTTGGCCTCTGTTAATTAAAACGCGTATATACCCATATATATAGAGTATCCGTCCATGCAAATATAATATTTTATTTTAATATTTTTATAATATTTAAATAATTCTAAGTATCAATCGAAATTTACTTATAACCATGATAAAAATATTATATTATAAATTTTATTAAATAGTTGTCTTGGATTTATTTTAAGTTGCAATTTAATATAATATAAAACTGTATATTAATTAATCCCCCAATAATTTTCCCTCCCATCCACCATGAAAATCTTCAAATTTCGTCAAATCCACCATGCATTCACACGGATAATGCATCAATAGAATCAACAATATATAATCTAGAAAATTCGAATTCGGATCTGGATTCTGATTCAGACTCGGTCAACAACTCAAACTCATCGTCTTCATTTTCGCCATCATAATCCAGCCTAGTGTCTTATTCCCGGATGTTTTCAAGCCCTAAACCGAAGCCAGTATCTGAGGCAATGAGTTGGTTTGGCTCGTGGACGGAGATACTCCATTCCAAAGTCAACGGCATCGTGCGATACCTCTGGGCTATTTTCGCTTTGTCGCGGGGGGTGTTCTTGAGTTTTCGCTTCGCCATGCTGACGGAGATATAGATAATGTTTCTACATTTCCGGCAGCGGAGGAGATTGAGAGTGGGAGAAGAGAGCAGGGTCGGCTTATCCGCATTATCAGAGAAAGAGATGAGAAAATAAAGCAATTGTTGGATCAAATATCAAAGATGAATCAAGTGTTGCTGACACTTCACAGAGTTCCCACCAACTCCTCTACTTAGCCTGAGTTGTTAGTTGCTGTGTAATTTTTAAAAGGTGAAGTCCCACCATAATCATAAATCATAATACGTATGATTGTGTTTGTTTAAGGATTGGGATCTCATATGAATAATCCCCAAAATTTTGTTCTTCAACCTTTTTTAGTATTACTTTTTTTTTCCCAAAAAAATAGAAAATTAAATATCAAATGGAATAGAGATCTCAATTGTAGGATAACCTACCTTAGTGCCTTGGTAGATTCAATTACTAATTGCAATTTATTTTATATCGTTACTACTTACCTGTGCATTTCGTCTTGCATAGTAGATGTACATAACTCCATTAAAAGGAAATATATCAAATTAAATATGAAATTTACAAATTAAGCTTATAATTTTCCTAATAAAAGAACTATATCAAATACGAAGATATGCGGAGATAGGTATTGGCATAAGGAGAAGAATTAATAACTCCCACTCAAACATATATAACCCCAAAGGTACGTGTATATGCATTTTTTCTTTGTACAACATAATTTGAGCTAAGAATCTATAATCATAATCAAATAATAATGTGCATTGTTAATGGTTCCATCATGTAGTGGTGAAAATAAGTAGTTTGACATATTTAATAAGATGAAGCATCTACTACATATATTAAATAGATTAAATAGCCATCATCTCTCTTCTAGGTGGTTCTATTACCGCATTTTTAGTATTTTTATTTTTTTAATTGAAAGCCCAATGTAGGCATGTAGCTTTTTTGCAATGCATAGTTTGAGCTTGGCACCATTCTTAACTTGTTTCTCTAAAATGTTTAATAAAAGGACATTCATTGCACGTGATTTATATAACTAAAAAATATGTATTGCACGTGATCCATATAACGTGCGCTAAAAAGCACGTGTGTTGCACGTGATATATTGCACTTTAGTAAAAGCATGTGTGTTGTATATAATTCCTCTATTTTAGAAAAAAAAAACACGGCCATATCCAGTTAAGTAAACATTAACTAAATATTAAATATGTTCTAACAAGAATAATTATGTAAATAACTTTCTATCGTTATTACTTACCTGTGCATTTCGTCTTGCATATTAGATGTACATAGAAATGTACAATTCTTCTACTATGATATCGAACGCATTCACCAACAGGATACAAAGTGAATGGCGCGGTGAAGGCATAATATACCGAAAACATGGTTGATAAAAGTGCAGTGATGTAGGGTGTCGAATCAAACCGACCTCCTTTTTTTTTCTTTAAAAATTTCCCAGAATATTGGTCTACACAGACAGGAAAAAAAATATTATCATTAACATGGAAAATTAGACATCAAATGGAATAGAGGATCTCACTTGTAGGACAACCTACCTTAGTGCCTTGGTAGTTTCAATTACTAATTGCAATTTAGTTTATATCGTTACTACTTACCTGTGCATTTCATCTTGCATAGTAGATGTACATAACTCCATTAAAAGGAAATATATCAAATTAAATATGAAATTTACTAATTAAACTTATAATTTTCCTAATAAATGAACTATATCAAATACGGGTGATATGCGGAGATAGGTATTGGCATAAAGAGAAGAATTAACAACACCCACTCAAACATATGAAACCCCAAAGGTACGTGCATATGCATTTTTTTTTGTACAATATAATTCGAGCTTAGAATCTAATATCATAATCAAAAGATGATGTGCACGGTTAATGGTTCCAACATGTAGCGGTGAAGATAAGAAGTTTGATATATTTAATCTAATGAAGCTTCTACTACATTTATTAATTAAATCATATAGCCATCATCTCTCTTCTGGGTAGTTCTACTGCAGCATTTTTAGTATTTTTAATTTTTAAATCGAAAGCACAATGTAGGCATGTAGCTTTATTGCAATATATAGTTTTAGCTTGGCACCATTCTTAACTTGTTTCTCTAAAATGTTTAGTAAAAAGGACGTTCATTGCACGCAATTTATATAACTCAAAAAATGTGTATTGCACGTTATTCATATGACTTTCACTAAAAAGCACGAGTGTTCCACGTTATCTATTGCACTTTAGTAAAAAGCATGTGTGTTGTATATAATTCCTATAATTTAGAAAAAAAAAACGAGCATATCCAATAAGTAAACATTAACTAACGTTAAATGTTTCTAATATGAACATGTAGCTAGTACCAAAATATACAATATTTCTTAATTATGTAAAAGGTTTATTTAAACTAAAATATGATCTCCTCAAGAATGGGAGGTTGGGGTGAGTAGATCAAATGTGTGATCACTTGCATCACACCCAACAAAAATCGAAAAATATTCGAAACCTGCACACATTGAAAAAGTATTGGATAGAAAATGTGATGCAAGTGATCACACACTTGATCTACTGCAAGTGACTCTCCCAACAGCCTCTAACAGATGGCCAACAACAACGACAATAGAGAACGCGATAACTTGAGGGGAGACGTTACTATATATGAGAAAAATTATAGGATAGAAAATGTGTGAAGGAAGTATGAGGCTTTTGAATATACATGATAGTAAAATCTACTCTCTTAAAATCTGCTCTCTTAAAGGTTAAAATATACATGTACGTTTCATTTAAATATATTTTTTATTTACAACAATCCCCGACCATTAGCTTATTGTCCATATTTACTTGTGCGAGATGTATGGTATAGATCCCCAACCAATCAGCGTCTTAAGATGAGTATCTTTTTTTTCCTTCACCCGTTTTCTGTAAGCTTCAGCTTTTATCTTGTTTGTCAAAAAGTGTATGTTTATATACACTGAAAAGTTGGTTTTATATAAGCTTCATGGCAGTAAAATCTGCTCTCTTAAAGGTTAAAATATACATGTACATTTCATTTAAATATATTTTTTATGTACAATAGTCCCCGGCCATTAGCTTATTGTCCCTATTTACTTGTGAGAGATGTATGGTATAGATCCCCAACCAATCAGCATCTAAAGATGAGTATCTTTTTTTTCTTTCATCCCTTTTCTGTAGGCTTCAGCTTTTATCTTGTTTGTCAAAAAGTGTAAGTTTATATACACTGAAAAGGGGTAAAAAGTGCATTTATTTTGATGTGTATGCATGCATTGTTATCGTGCATGATGAATTATTGGTCCAATTCCATAGCTATATCAGCTTTCTATGATTCCAAAATTAGTATACTATATATATTCACTGCTAGAATATATAAACTTATATAAATATCCATTTCATATATCAAGAATTTTTCCTTGCTAGAATATGCAAAAATTGGTTGCCAAAGGAGAATTGGAGAGGTATCTTCAGAAGTTTTCTAAGAAATACATACATGATTTAAATATGTTGGGTTGGTGGAAAATCAATATCATTATATATCAAAACTTGAGCAGTATTACCAAAGATGTCTTGGCAATTCATACTGTAATTTATATTTTTGTATGATGGATAAAACAGTTAAAGTAAAATTTAATTAATAATTACATGTTGGTTATCTTTTTTTCTCTTTTTAAAACATTGATAATATCTGATTCTCCGATTTTTTTCCCGAACCAATCCGATTCATTAGAACCGAATATCCGTACGGAACTGTCCCGAAATTTTGGGACGGTATGGTAAGGATATTTTTTAGCTATGATATGGTTTCAAATAAATTTTTTTGAAATATTCGAACTTTAATATGGTTCGAAGATTTTTGAATCGTCGAACAATACCGTGCCATGCACACCCCGAATTTCAACCATCCCAACGGGCCAAGTTCTTACCGCTCTGCAAATTTGTAAATGAGAGAACAAGTACTATTAAATTATTTGACGTAAATTTTCCTAAAATGGAAAATATGGCCAACATGATTAATATCCAGAGTGTGTACACCTTTTCCCTCACATGGTTCATTATTGTACCATCATATATTACTTTTATTTTCAAAATGTAATGAATTAATTTTTTTTTAGGAAAATATAATGAATTGTTGAGAATACATATATATATATATAAAAGAACGTAAGCAACTATCTGAACTTATCGAAAAAGTAATGCAATATCAATAAATTTGGCCTCTGTTAATTAAAACGTGTATATACCCGTATATATAGTATCCGTCTGTACAAATATAATAATTTATTTTAATATTTTTATAATATTTAAATAATTCTAAGTATCAATCGAAATTTACTTATACCTATGATAAAAATATTATATTATAAATTTTATTAAATAATTGTCTTGGATTTATTTTAAGTTGCAATTTAATATAATATAAAAATGTATATTAAGTTTTATATAAATAAATACAATACACTTAAAAATGTACTAGCTATTATTAAAAAATATTTATAATTTATGTTAATTTTAAATTAATTAACAAAGTATCTTAAATTAATTTTATATAATCTAAACATAAGTGTAAATAGAATCCATATAAAATTAATACAATAAGTCATATTGTTACTTCTGAATAATTATCTTATATTTGTATTATACTAGTACATTTATGAGTCTGTATATCAAATGTTTCCATATTTTTTGCTGAATTTTTCACCGTAATCCTTAAAAATATTCATAATATACTCCTACGTATTAAATAACAAATTTTTCCATACCGTATTTAACTTACAAATAATCTAGCATGGGTCTATTTGAAACCATAGACACTTGGATTTGGTCAAAATCGGCCCAGAACTAATACGTAAAACCCAAAATCGGGCTGAAATTTGAATTGGAACCATAAAAAGAATTGTTGGATGTTGGTTTCATTATCTATGAAACCGCTGGTTCCAAACCAACGCTTGGGTACTATATATACAGTCATTTTTTCATACAAATAATAAATATGATGGGGATGATTAATTTAAAAATACATAGACTTTTCTTAGTACAAATTAAAACCATTACAAAGGGAATCCTATGGGAAGGATAGAGTTTGAACCCTTGACCTTACCTTTAATAGGTGAGACCAAGTATCATCTCTTCTAGTGATCAGAGATGGTAAAAATGTGACAGAATTGGAGATATGTCACGTATTAATACGTATGAAAGAGCAATGTATGTGTTTTTTACTATGTTGGTTCCAGGGCCTCGAACCCGAAGGATAAGCTGGATGTTTACCTACAACCACTAATAGCAGAGTTGAAATATATGTGGGAGGTTGGTGCTCATTCATATGACATATCGAAGAAGCAGAACTTTCAAATGCTTATTTTCGATGTTGTCGGGGTGGAATACAACTAGAATATTATCTTGTCCGCAATGTATGGACAAATCATATGCATTCACACTTAGGTGCAGTGGAAAGCAATCGTTGTTTGACAACCATCGCAAGTTCCTTCCTACGGATCACAAGTATCAAAAAAATAAGCAGGCACATAGAAGAGACAATCTGTCACAACTCTTCTCCTAACTGTTCGGCCATGATCGAAAATCCTCAGAGAGTTAGACGTGTTAGGTCTAGAGAAGGTCATGGAACTTGATGCAACATATATTAACGGGCATATTTAAAAAACATGTGATTGGAAAAAAAACATATTTTGGGATTTGCCATATTGGAGCTCCAATTTGATATGCCTCAATTTGGATTTTATGCACATTGAAAAGAATGTGTTTGACAATGTGTTCAATATGGTGATAAATGTCAAAGAAAAAACAAAAGACACGTTTAATTAAATCTAGGGAGGAGTTGAATGGATATTGTAACCGATCTCAGTTGGAGCGGGATAGTGCCACTAGAAAGTACACGAAAGCTTGTTACATACTTGATAAGCAGTCTAAGACTTCGTTGTGCGAATGGGTGAGTAGTATCAAATTTCCCGATGGATATGAATCACACTTGGATCGATGTGTTGATATGAAAAACATTAAATTATATGGAATGAAAAGTCATGATTGTTGCGTGCTCATGCAGAGGTTAGCTAAAAATGATATTTTGAAATAAAAATAGCTAAAATTGATGTTGATTTGGGACAAATAGCTAAATAGGAATATGTGTGCTCTAATTTTCTTAACAAAAATAAAGTTCTTCATGTGTCCTATTAAAAATTAACAGTTAATAAAGTCTATCTTTCTCATAAATATTAGCTAGTTATTAATATGTGATATATCTCAAATTATGTCCGATTTTTACCATCTCTCACTAGGAGAGATGTTACTTGGTCTCACCGAAAAAAGGCGAGATCAAGGGTTCAAACCTTATCTCTCCAATTCAATCCCCTTTGTAATGGTTTGAATTTTCACTAAAAAAAAGTCTATGTACTTCTCTAATATATTTTTAAATTAATTATTTCCGTCATAATAATAATAATGACTGTCAACCGCCGGTTTGGAACTGGCATTTTCATAAATAATGAAATCGCCGTCGAACTGTCCCTCTGTGGTTCCGATTCAGATTTCAGCCAAATTTTGTGTTTACTTAGTTTCGGGCCGATTTTTACCAATTCCAAGAGTTCTTCGATTTCAAACAGACTAGTAAGGCGAGATCTACAAATATTGCATTACTTTTTATATAGATATTCTTAACAATTCATTACATTTGGAAAATAAAAAGTAATATATGATGGTACAAATTACAATAATGAACCATGTGAGGGCAAAGGCATGTACACACACTGGATATTATTCAGGTTGGCCATATATTCCATTTTAGGAAATTTACATTAAATAATTTAATAGTACTTATACGATCTAATTTATCTCACTTTGCATAGGGTAATAATTGGGTCCGTTGGGATGTGGTTGAAATACATGACAAAGAAACTACAATGTTAGTACTTGAAAATAACAATAGAGTAAATAAATTATACTATAATGGAGGTATAACTGAAAAGAAATGCGGTAACATTAAGATGTAACTTAATACAATAAGTGGCATTCTTATCACAACCACAAGATGTAGCATAATTTGCTCTTATTATATATATTTATAGGCCCAAGCATATCATTTTTACTTGATAAAATGATTATATGCACTAAGATTAGTGGAGTGTTAGATGGGCATTATCATTACTTAGTGACTATTCTTAGGTGGAATGTGGGTCCAACTGAAAATTAATATTCAACACCCCCTCTTAGTTTGCAATCATTTCTTGAACTTGATTTGTCATTCCAAGTGAGTTTCTCAGCCTTGCAAAGTTTTCCAACTTTAGTGGCTTGGTAAAGATGTTTGCAATTTGATCTTGTGACTTCACATACTTCACATGAACTTCTTGTCTCGCAATGCAGTCTTTGATGTAGTGGTATCGAGTATCACTATCCTTGCTTCGACTATGAAAAACTATATTCTTGGCCAAAGTTATTGCTGACTTGTTATTGACATAAATCTTTATTGGTTCTTCTTGTGACATGCTTATTTATTTTAACAAAGTTTCTTACCCATATTGCATGATGATGTTGTTGCCGCGTTTCATTTCTCATGTTGAAAGATTGACTAATGGTTGTTTCTTCAATTGCCAAGTGAAAGTCGTATCTCCCATGAAAAATTTAAAGCCAATTGCAATTTTTCGATCATCAGTATCTCTAGTCAATCACTATCATTGTATCCAACAAGTTTATAATCATTAGAAACGGAGTAAATCATGCCAAAATTGATTGTACGGTTTAGGTAACCAATAATTATCTTTGTTGTCTTGAAATGTGTGGTTGTTGGATTTTTCAAACAGAGTGACTCACAAGTCCAACTGTGGAGAGAATATCAGACCTTGTACAAGTTAAATGCCTCAAACATCCACCTAGGCTCTTGAACAATGTTGGATCCACTTTATTTGCTTCATCAGAATTTATCTATGAATTCTTCGTTTCCCATGTCCGACTAAATATTTTATAATTTCGGTGCTTGGTAATATGTTAATTTACTTATTGGTAGATGATAGATTTTAATTGAAGTTATGTTTTGAACTATTCAATTACTTTGATTCAAGTACAAATAATCTAGCACGGGTCTATTTGAAACCATAGACACTTGGATTAATTTGATCAAAATCAGCCCAGAACTAGTACATAAAACCCAAAATCGGGGCTGAAATCTCAATCGGAACCATAGAAGGAATTGTTGGATGATGATTGCATTATCTATGAAACCGCCGATTCCAAACCAGCACTTTCGGTACTATATATATAGTCATTTTTCATATAAATAATAAATATGATGGGAATGATTAATTTAAAAATATATGGACTTTTTTAGTGCAACTTAAAACCATTAAAAAGGGAATCTTATGGGAATGATAGAGTTTGAACCCTTTACCTTACCTTTAATAGGTGAGACTAAGTATCACCTCTTCTAGTGATCAGAGATGGTTAAAATTGCAAAATTTAGGATATGTCACGTATTAATAACTACCAACTATGAGAAACATAGATTTTATTCGCTATTAATTTTTATATGACATATGTAAAAAATAGGTTTTGGTAAGAAAATTAAAGTGCACATAGCCCTATTTAGCTATTTGTCCCACGTCGACATTAATTTTAGCTAATTTTCTTCAAAAACATCTTTTTACCTATTTTGATCAAAAAATAACGTCATACCCTCATATTTTTTTAAAAATTGACGCGATGCATTTCTCAACACAAATAAATGATTTTTGGTCCCGATAAATGAAACTCGACTCCTAGAATGAATTTTCGAGTCTGAGAAATTAAATGAAGATAAAGTGGTCAACTAAACTCAGAAATGGCTAAAAAGATGCGTTTTAACTACATGGCTAAACAAGATTTGGCTTGGGTCAATTGGCTAACATTTGAGGACTCAATATTAAATACAATCATTTTACTTTGGTTTTTACTTTTAATATGATAGAGAGAAAAATAAGCAAGAAGATTAATCAAGAGATAATTAAAGAGAACCTAGAGCGACGATTTTGACATACATTGATCCCCTATTGTCATCTAGTCGGTATTAGCAAAGCAGTTTTGTCTTATCTATGGACTAATTAATCCCTAAATTAGTTAACTCCTATTCCCTAATTGAATCAAGTAGAGATTAATTATAAATTGTTAGACCTTATAATCAATAGTTGCCCAAAATAGAATATAGAATAGTAGTGTATATATATACATAGAAGATAATATTGATCAAATGATAATTTGCAATCATGTGAAGCTTAACTATTGCAACCGTCCAACCATCCAGATTAGTTAATGCAACAACCTAGCTCTAAGTTGAATTTGTGTGCATGGCCAAATTGTCCTTCAAGCAAATCAAGGACTTTGTTGTAACGGACCAAAGAAGATTTGTATTAGCATCTAATGATGGCCGGTGAATCAAACCTATAATATGCTTAAGTATGTTCCCTTTTAAGTATCCCCAAGTAGGATCAAAGAGATCATCCCAAGTGGGATTATCAAAACTGAAATCCCGAGAGGGATTAAGAAAGAATCCCAAGAGGGATCAAGTGAGTATCACCACGTAAAGCAACCACATACCTCCTTCTGTAACTCCTCATGTTCCTGCAGCCACAGAACATGTTGGTATCACTCCTGCAGAACCTGTTATTGATATTGTTGTAAGAAAATCTTCAAGAGCCAGAAATGTCCCTTCTTATTTACAAGTTTATCATTGTAATTTGCCTCCTTCTTTGAATACAAATTCTTCAGCACAATGTCTCTCATTGGGAAAACAATATCCTATTTGCTAATTACTAATCTACTGTGCAATTATCTCATAAACATAGAGCTTTCACAGTTGGTATAAGTCATATTGTTGAACCTAGAACTTATGCACAAGCTAGTAAAAGCTCAGAATGGCAACAAGCCATGAAAACTGAATTGAATGCTTTAGAAAAGAACAATACATGGCATCTAACTACTTTACCACCAAACAAACATTGCATTGGATGCAAGTGGGTATATAAAGTTAAATATAAGTCAGATGGAACAGTGGAAAGATACAAAGCAAGCCTTGTAGCAAAATGCTACACTCAAGAGGAAGGGTTAGACTATTTTGAAAATTTTTCACATGTTGCTAACATTACCACTGTCAGGCTTGTCATAGCACTAGCTGCTGCAAAGAGATGGCATATTCATCAGTTGGATGTCAACAATGCATTCCTACATAGAGACCTCAATGAAGAAGTCTATATGTTGCCACCTCCAGGTTATTGTTCAGCCAATGATACAAGAGTTTGTAAGTTGACAAAGAGCTTGTATGGATTAAAACAAACATCTAGACAATGGTTTCAAAAATTAACATCTTGTTTACTTGATTATGGCTTTCATCAGTCAAGGTCAGATTCTTCTCTATTTACAAAGTCTGATTCTGATTCTTTAATTGTTCTATGTGTTTATGTTGATGACATAATTTTAGCTGGCAATAATCTCAAAGCTATTGAAGCTATAAAACAACATCTTGATAATCAGTTTACTATAAAAGATCTTGGAACTCTCAAATATATATTGGGGATAAAAATTGCTAGAACTACAAAAGGTATTCATCTATGCCAAAAGAAATATGCTCTTGATTTGCTAACTGAAACAGGTTACATTGGCTGCAAACCAATTACAACACCTATGGATTCAAAATTAGATAAATTAGATTTTCTGAACTCTGAGAACACTCTTTTACAAGATTCTTCCCAATATAGAAGACTCATTGGGAGAATGGTCTATTTAACTATTACAAGGCCTGATCTTTCATATAGTATTCAAACATTAAGCTAGTTTTTATCTAAGCCTAATGTATCTCACTTGGCTGCAGCACATAGAGTGAGTAGGTACATCAAAAGTTGTCCAGGTAAAGGATTTTTTTATTCCTCAGATTCTATTTTGCATCTAAAACGCTTCAGTGATGCAGATTGGACAAGATGTCCAGATACAAGGAGAAGCATCAGTGGATATGTTGTCTATTTAGGTGATTCTTTGATCTCCTGGAAAGCAAAGAAACAGTCAACCGTTAGTAGATCTTTAGCAGAGGTAGAGTACAGGGCAATAGCACTGATAACCTATGTGATTCAGTGGTTAACATATCTACTTCAAGATCTTAAAGTCCATCAAAACACACACTGCTTTCTAGTTTTATCTTGTGACAAAGACATCGGCTTTATGCATTTTCCAAAACATCGGCCATCATGAACGCATTTTTCCAAAACTCCCGCCATCATTCATGAACGCATGAAGCATATTCCTTTCTCGGCCCATTTGTTAGAGAAAAGATCTGAAAGGATTGTTAAAGCTATTATGCATACCATCAACTCAACAAAATGCAGACATTTTAACAAAACCTCTTCCAGCCCCTTTGTTTACTCATTTCATTAGCAAGTTGGGCATGATTGATATCCATGCCCTACTTGAGGGGGTGTCAAGATGTAATCTCAGCCAAATGAAATATTTTTCATTTCTTGTACATTTACCTCACATTTGTAAATATAGTTAAGTTAGTTATGGTAGTTAATAGTCAGTTAGGTAGTTAATCTTCATACCCTCTACATATTCAACCTTATTATGTTGAATAGAACACTTTTTCTTCTCAATAATTCAATGATTCATATCAAATTCTCTAGTTTCGCAAATTAGAACTAAATAACTACACCTACATGGGTTGGTAACTTGGTATGGTGAAGCAGGGTATGTTCCTAGGCTGAGAGGTCTCAGATTTGAATTTACACCTATTTACGGTTAGGTCGAACTTGTCGCATAAAATTTGTCTAGTGTTATTTACCTTACTATTGTAGTTTACAATATTATAGGCTATTGTAGTATTACATCAAGCTTAAAGGTTTATCAATGCAATTTGTAGAGTAGTGGTAGGGGTTTTGCTATTATGTTTTTTTTTAAAAAAATAATAATAAGGCTTTGATTGCTTTTGTTTTCATTTCCATGGTTTTCATATTTGTGAGAAAAATTTGTGGGACGTGTGATGTTTTGGGGGAAAAAAATTATAAAGAAAATCTTATTTTTCTCCAAAATTTACTCATTTTTTTATTTTTCTTTCTCTTTCTTTGTCACACTTTCTAATATCCAACCTTACTATTTATTTTTCTCTCAACATCCTATTCATATAAAAGATTTCGGTAATTTCTTTAATTTATTATAATTTTTATTGTTTTTCTCTTAATCTTGAAAATAAAAGGTATAAAATGAAATCTATACTAACTATTTTTGGTTTAATTTTTCATTTTGTATTCAATTTTCTTACATTATTTTGTACATATTATTTCCACGAAAAATTCCAAAAAAAAACAACATAATTAAAAGATTCTCCTTCACATTAACACAATAATTATTTTTTCTCTACACATTTAGTTTTCACTTAAAAATATTTTATCAGTATTCACTCAAAAAATGAAAATGAACTGAATGAAAGATAAACAATCGCAAAATACCTCAAGAAATTTTGCGCACAGTCATGAGTATCAAAATCTTATTCACAAAAAAAGCCATTAAAATCAATTACATAAATATAACGAACAAAAAAAAAAAGGCAAAATGACTAGCATACAATAGATCAAGAATTGTGGGTGGTGATAACTTTACAAAGAAAAATTAAATCAACCTAAAATAAATAAATCTAGTCTAATCAGAATGGGGTGAATTTTCATAGTCACGGCTATTTCGATCGCCGTAATAGCAGTAATTGGCAGAATCAGATGAAGCACCACCACTCATTCCGCCGCCATCGTCGGAATCCTCATCAGAAGAATCATCAGTACCATAGTGATGGGGATCGTACGGATAGGGCGACACACAAAGGTAAGTCCAGACAAAGAGGGCCCACCGTCCCAGCTGCTGCAGTGGGAAACAGATCACCAGATCCAAAAGCTCATCGCTGCTTATCCGCTCCGGCAAACAGGCCAGCCGCTGCCACACCTCCGCCGATATGTTCGCCGTTGACGCCACCAATACGCTGTTAAATGGCATATCTCTGTATCTGTAATTTCATTACCCAAAAAAAAAAAGAAATTGTTGGTTGCGTGCTGAATTGGTGTGTGGTTGAGATGATCGGAGTTGTGGAGTGGGTGGATGGGAAAAAAGTTTATCAAAATCATTTATTATTTTTCTGGAGAGAAAAAATGAAAATCATTTATTATTTTGGATGAAAATGAAAGTGTAGCCAATTATCAATTATGTCTTCACCGACCCACTGACCCACTTAATTTTATAATTGGCCCTCCAAATAAGACTTTTTCATTTGAAGGCTGAAGGTGACCACACTTATGTGATTTTCTTCTTTTTATTTTTATGACACAATTTCTAGACTTACGTCTAAGTAGTGTCTAACTATATCCCTTCTCTTCTAGGGATGAGGAAGCATCCCGGGCTTAAGAATGCCTTGAAAGCCAGAAACTATCTAACCATCCCAGTCGTTCACCCAATTCAGTGACCCTACGCCTTAACGGGTGACTTCAGTTCTCCTACTTATATTATAGTGGGATCAGGCTAGTGTTGTAGTGAGATGACACAACTTGAGATCTTATTCTTATTGCGGATTGTAATTAAAACCGCGAATGTGTTGTATGGATTGGTTAGTGTTATAGTGGAATGTCATGGTTGGTTAGTGTTATAGTGTGTTGTAATGGGAATTGCAGATACGCACAACCAATCTTCTCAAGTAAAGAAAATTTCCTCCCAAATCGAACTCATAAGCATGGACGGATCCAAAATTTTTTTATAAGTGGGGTACAAAATAAATATGATTATAAACTACATCAAAAATAATTATTCGTCCCACACTTTGTTATTTTTTAACCTAATTAATATATAGCTTTTAAAAGTTTGTATAACATCATGATGTTATATAACACTATTAACACCTTTTTTAATAATGTTATATAATTTTAAATTTATAATATTATAGTGTTTTATAAATTATAATTTAGGGCACAATATTAATTTATAAATTAAAACACTTTTATAAATTAGTGTTTTATAAATTGTAGCACTTTTATAAATTATAATGTTATTAATGTTATATTTTTGGGCACACTATTAACTTAATGTTATATAATTTATAATGTTACTAGAACAACACCCGTGTGTTATATGTGTCTTGTCCAAAAGATAAAATTTTAGTGTCTAAAGTTAGTTTGTTATAGAAGAGATCAAAAATACTAATCATAAAAACTACAAATAAAATTCAAAACTTAGAAAAGTATCATACAAATACTTCACTTCAAATTCTAAAAAACTTTTTTATAAACTACATTATTTGTTCTACTTACAACTGTGTCGTCCTTATTATAAAAAAAGAATTTTCAAACTCTTTCTGCTCTTAACTCTCCATATGACCACATAAAGAATATGAGTTAATTAGGAAGAAATATGGTGGATATGAGCTAATTAGGTTCGATTAAAAAAAAAGAATATGAGTTAATTAGAAGTGTAATCCTAAAAGCAATTCCGTGTATATCTAGGGGTTGTGGATGGGTAATTTGGGGAATATTTGCCAACACAATATGCATCTAATTTTAAATTGGATTTTGTTTTTTTTTTTTTTTTTGCACTTCTAATTTTTACCAAATTTACCATTAGAAGTCAAAAAAAAAATGAAAGTTACTTTTGTAACTGTATTTTGTAATCAAACAATAGTAGCCTTTATCCTGATTTTTGGGCTGTTTAGAAGATCTTGTAGAGTTTCTATTGATAATTCTTATATATTATATAAGGAAATCCAATTTTACCATTAGAAGTGAAATAAATCCAATTTATAATTGGAAGATTAAGATGTTAACATTGATTGCCACGTGGCTAAATGTGAAGCCGATACGTAGATTTGGAAAAATACGGTATTGACATGTGTACTGAACTGCAGAGGTGATGACATGTGGCAAGATTGTTTTTTTCCTTTAGTATATAGGGTTGATTGTCTTATATTGTTATATATCATTTTTTATAAAAGAAATTATTAATATTATATAACACTATGTACATAAAGTAATAGCGTTATATATGTAAATAATGTTGTATAAATAATAATTTTAAAAAATTCTATGGGGGCACGTGTAACAGCCCGCTTTTTAGATCGACGATGATTGTCCCTACAAACCAACACGAGTCTTTCCAGTGCGCTTTGTCCTCACACATGCGCATCCTAGGAGCAGCTTCCCAGGGGGCATCCATCATGTAATTGCTTCAGGCCAAACACGCTTAACTTTGGAGTTATTACATGATGAGCACCAGAAAAGAAGATGCATCTTGTTGGTATGAGTAGTACCTATCAAATCTTTTTAAGCTTTCCTCAACTGTATAGTCCCATACCTACACAGTCTCAGAATCTCCTCTTTTTCGGGTGTGTGATCGGTTCATTCATGTTCTTCTCCACCTAGAAGCCTGCCAGGAGCCGCTCCTTATCCGTGCCTTCTTGCACCGACGATCACTCCCAACCCTCTTCAGCCCCAGGTGTCACAGCATGTGCCCCCATAATGGGATATGGAAATCAGTATATGCTGATAAGCATGTTATTCATTATGAGTAACTATCCAATCTTCACCAATTGATATATATCCAATGGAGCAATTTGATGGGGTGTGGTTTTGAACTCACTACTTCCACCCCATAATCTCTTGTGTTGGCCAACAAGCTAAGCCCGTTGATTCATACTTTTGCATTTTTGAGTCTAATAGTAATGCATTGGGTTCGGGTTAAACAAATAATCTGTAGTAAGCAAATATTCTTTTACGGTCTGTTTGTTTGTTATTTATCTTTTTAACTCTTAATTTTAATTTTCAGTAAATTTATGTGTTTTTCTCATATTAATTTATTATAATCCGAATAATTTTTTTAAAAAAATTTATCTTTCAATCAAATTATATTGATGTAAGAAATTATTTGGTGAAGATTTGGTGGGAACTCATACTGAATAGCATTCGTGTGGGGTTGAACATAATTGTTCTCTTTCCCTGAGAGGATTTGGTTGTACGTCAGCAGACCCTAACATAACACTGGCCAGTGCGTGTATATCACGCAGTTTACATTGGTGGCAATGATAAGGAGCCGGAAATGTTGTCCTTAGGCATAGTCAGACGTAAGCCTGGAAGCTGAGTTATAAAAAAAATTGGTTACTTCATTATCAGGCCAATTAGATGTAAGACCAGAAAAACATATTGTTATTTAAACGAGTGTAATTTAATTTTAAAAATTAATAGAATATCCTATCAAACGTTAATGATGTCAATGTACGTGACAAATATGTAATGGCCCAAATATCTGGCTGGGCTCAACTGCATAAATAGATCTAATATTTGTTGCGGAAATTCCACTACATACCCTTTTTTTGAAAAAAAATACCACCAAATACGCTTTTATTACTTTTATACCTATTTTTTTTAATTTTTTTACTCTCCAGCTTATTTTTTGATTATTTCTACGTTTTTTGTTTTTTTTCTTGTTCCTGTATTGTTTTATATGTTATATATATATTGTTTCGATGTTGTTTAAATTTGTTTCTTTGTTGTTTCTTTTTTGTTTCTTAGTTGTTTCTTTTGTTGTTTCAATGTTTCAAAATAACTTTTACCTATTTTTTAGGATACCTTTTGTTCATGTATTATTTTGTACATTGTTTCTATTGTTTCTTTATTGTTCTATAATATTTTTAATGTTGTTCGAATAAATTTTTGTTGTTTTTATGTAGTTTTCAATGTGTAGATATAATTTTTACCTACTTTTAAGCTCTTTTTATTCATGTGGTATTTTTAATATTTTTTACGTTGTTTCTAGGTTATTTCAATACCGTTTTTAATGTTGTTCTTATGTTTATTTTGTCGTTTCCACGTAGTTTTCGATATTTAATTACAATTTGTACCTATTTTTAAGCTCTTTTTACTCACACGGTGTTTTCTATATTGTTTTTGGTTTGTTTCTATATTGTTTCTTAGTTGTTTTCATATTTTTATGTTTTCATGCACTGGATCAAAATTGAATTTTGTATTTTTACTCATGTTGTTTCTATATTATTTTCAATTTGTTTGGTCTTAATATGTGTATATTTCTTTTTTTTTAATAAGATTTCAAGTATAAAATGGATTATTTAACGGGTGCAAAATTTATTTTTTCACTGAAATTTGATTAGAAGAAACATGTTTGAAACAACAAAAAAAACAACAAAACATGTTTGAAACAACAAAGAAACAAAAACGTAAAAAAGTCCCGGATTTTGGCAGGAGCGTATTTTTGTCCAAAAAAGGAGAAAAACATAATTTTGTCCAAAATCACCGGAAAGCGTAGTCTTTTGTCTTTTGTCCATAAAAGTTGGATAGTTGTGTCCTTATCCCATATTTGTTTAAGCCTAAAGATGGGGACTGGGCAAGTACTGTAGGTCCAAGCCTACAGTAATACCATAAGAACAATAAGCTTTGTTCTAACATTTATATTTATCAGGTATTCATTCATTTTCCAAGTATACTGTAAAGAAATTACCGAAAATACCTCAACTTTTGAAAAAAATATATTGTTTACGCTTCTATTACTTTTGTGCTCTGATGTGTGTAAAATATACGTGCATTTTGGGGCTTAAAATGATATATAATTGATGCATTTGCACGCATATATTTAGTATGTTCTTACTTGGTTTCCTTAAAAGGGCATGATACTGTGTATTCTTGTAATTCTTACAAGAAACGAAGCTTAAAACAAAGAAATATCAGTTGGAATGCCCGACTAAGATTGACGAATGCGAAGAGAAGATCAAAACGACAAAGAAAATGGACAAAAACACTTACACGGTCGGACCGTGTGGTGTCACACGACCGTGTGGAAAGGTCGGTGTGAAACCACACAGCTGTGTGTAGTTGGGCAAAAATAGGGGATGGAACCAGGGCCACACGTCCAGGCCATGTGGACTCACACGGGAGTGTGAGAAAGGGCACGCATCGCACCGCCAGGCCGTGTGAGCTCATATGGCCGTGTGAAGAAGGACAGAGACCAAGACCACACGGCCAGGCCGTGTGGAACTCTGCCAAGACATGTTTTTCAGTGTTTTCTTCCCGTTCTAACTCTACAAGTGATCTCTTCAAACATCTATAAAAGAGATCCAAGGCTTGCACGAAAATTGTAGGTCCCAAGAGGGTGTGAGTGTAAAGTTTAGAAGGGGGGGTTGAATAAACCTTACCAACTTTTCGATTTAGTCCTTTTAAAAATGTTCAGAGTTAATACTTCACAGTTGAGTCCTTGATGGACAGCTAAGTTAGTTAATCAGCAGAGTTAGTCACTCAACAAACTCGACTTGAGCCGTTGATAGAATAACTCAATTGTTTTGACTAAAGACTTAACTTGACTATGATATGTTATCAGCGGAAGACTTAACACCCTTGAATTTGGTTAAGTTTGTTTTAATACTTGGTTTTAGCACTTAGTTGATTATCAATTGGATAGCAAATTTATCAGCAATTATAAAAATAAGATGCAGAAATTAAAGTGTTGAAATGTAAATGACACAATAAGTTTTTATAGAGGTTCGAAGATGGGGTAATTCTTCTACTCCTCTCTTCTCTAACTCCTGGAGGAATCCACTAAGTATTGATCAATATACATAGTGGTTAATAGTCCGTATATAAGTCTTGATCACACACCGACTTGATCCTTTGGGACTCGATCGGAGATGCGCTTGTCACACAAATTGCTTCTCGTGACGACTCGAAACTTCTTCACAGGGCAACTGCTTTGCTACTACAGCCACTTGCTTAAGTTCCTTGGATTTGATCACGAAGCCCTCCAAACAACTTAAGCCTGGTTCGACCTTGAACCTTTCTACAATCCTTCGTGGAATGTAGACCCCTTGATTCTTCAAATGTTTCTCTTCAACTCGATTGAAGTTGTCTTTCCTTCACATGTGAGTGTTGGATTGATTTCCTTCGTAATGTAGGCTTGAGGATTGATCTTGAATGACTTGAGAGTATTCTTGGTTACTGATTCAAATGTTAGCTTGAATGTTCGTGGTTCGTGTCGGTTACCTTCTCTCGTGTGATTCCTCGGCCTTTTATAGTGATCTTTCAAAAATCGCCCGTTGAAGAGATATGCTTATTTTTGAAAGTCACTTGTGGTCGTTGGCTTGTCTTGTTGCGATCCTTGAATTTACGTTTCCTCGATGAACGATTCTTCAACTTTTCGTAGTTCGACACGGTGCGGTGTTTCCCATTGGTTTATTCCTTTTGCATGCTTCTCGGGGTCGAGCACTTCAAGAAAGGTAGTATGGAAGTATTACTTGTTTAAGTAATTCTCTTGATTTACGTACGGATCTCTTCGATTATCTCGACTTGATCGCATTTCCTTGCCATCCCCAGGTGACTTAGAGTCAGCTTCCAATCATTGGATGACTCTTCTGTCACTTCAATTTGAGACTTGGCTATCTTGAGTTGACTTGACTGATACTTCACTCAACTGCATCTTAGCTGCACCTTCAGTCGAGTTCTTGTCTTCTCTTCTTTGCCACACTCAGCTGCCTCACATCGGAGTCTTCCTTTTAGTCTCCAGTTGTCTTCTTGCATGTTCAGCATAGGCGACTTGACTCGGCTCTACCAAATTTATCTATTACAATGCAATTTATAACAAGAATGGGGTGCCAACTTCCTATTCTAAGTTTTACATGGCATTCATCAAAATCTACAAAATAATTTCCCAACAATTTCCCCCTTTTTGATGATGCCAAAACTTAAAATATTCATACAATAATTAAACAGCAAAGATACATACAGACAAATGTAGAGTCACGGAATGTATGCTTAGAATCGATCTTTTATTGATCATAACATTCTTGTTCTTTACATAGTTGTTTACAAAGTGTATCAGAGCTTGAACCAAAAGAAAATGTATCAGAGCTTAAATGGAACTTAAGGTAACCATGTTGTTCTATATCTACACAAGTCTAGAAATTGTACAATTTTATTCGATGTACAGGAGACTTACATAGAATGTATATACATAGTAAAATACATGAAGGGGTGGAAAAACAACACTTCATCTCCTTCACCGCTTCCTTCTTTCATCTCCTTGACTCTGTCTTCTTGACCTCTTTCTCTTTCTTCTCATCTTCATTTGCCTTCTTTTTTTTCTCATACGCCTTCCGGGCAGCTTCATCTCTTCTTTTTCTTTCTTGTCTTTCCTCCCATAGCTGAGTTTGTCTTCTATTTTGTTCTTCAATCCTCTTCACATACTCAACATTGTTTTTAGCCACTTGCGGGTTGGCTACTTCAAATCAAATCCACCCAATAGATCCCTCTTTTCTTGCCTGGATCTATGTACTCAATGTTTTTGGGCGAGATCTGGTTTGAAACCTCTTCCTCCACCATTGCTTCTTCCTCCGCTCTCGGCGTGTATTGTCTTGGGGTCTTTTTTTTCCCAAATGAGTGACTAGCGGAGTGACCAACAGAGTGATCGCATGAGTCTGTCTCACTGTCGCCTTCTTCACATAGTTTGAGACCCTTTTCCCAAGATAAAATCCCAGCTTGAGCCATGGACATGTTTGCGAAGTAACCTTCGGATGCGAGCGTCTTGAATTCATCAACGATCTTGCTCGGTTCCCCTATCCGAAATGGCATAGGTGTCTCTGTCTATTGGAATGCCTCCATGTTGTTTCGAATATCCATAACTCGGGCATTCATCTTTCCTTCCACTTCCTTCATCCCTCGCTTCAACTCGCTTTCTCTTTTTTCGGCCATAGTGCTGCAGAGTGTTGGAGTGGCGAGTCATCGGGAGTTTGATTGATGATATCACCGTGACAAGACCTTGTTG
The DNA here is from genome assembly GCA_016081115.2 of Rehmannia glutinosa. Taxonomy (NCBI): domain Eukaryota; kingdom Viridiplantae; phylum Streptophyta; class Magnoliopsida; order Lamiales; family Orobanchaceae; genus Rehmannia; species Rehmannia glutinosa. The sequence continues at coordinate 39,527,959 of CM071936.1, read as the reverse complement.
GGGGTTTTAGCAATCATCAAGGTCACATCTTTCGAACCTTCCCCCTCAATAGATTTTCCTTTCTTCTCTCTTATTACTTCCTCAATCCGTCTTTCCCTTCACAAATGATTGCGTCCTCCTTCTCGATTTGATCCCTTCAGCGCTTTAGGTATTCCTCTTTCCCCTTTTTGGCATCATCAAAGGAGAGAGGAACCCCTGAAACAAGCTAGCAAGCAAGAAGTCCATCTGGATAGGCGAGTTCTACTCAATCTGGCTGCGGAGTATCTTTGCCGCACGGAATTCGAGCGAGTGGCGTTGGATTCACCGCTACCAACTTCATCTCGGCCATGAGAAGACCGAATTTTCGATCCATGTTCTCTTCCACGCCGCAGAGCTCGTTCTTATTATGTTCACGCAATGACTTTATCTCGAGGTGTGAGATTCATGCATTTATTCGATGTGCTCTCGCAATTTTGTCTTTGCATCGGCATTCTCACCCGCCGGACTAGCAACTTGTTGAACAATGTCCTGAAATATCGAGCTTGTTCCACACGCATTGTCTGCTTCCACCATTCCCATCCCGACTATTATGCCTCGCAAATCGCCAGTATGGTTGGCGTCTCGTTATCCAACCTCATGTCCAAAGTGAGGCCTGGTGCCTCTCCATCTTTTCAATCTCAGCAAATAAGGCTTTGAAAACTTCCCGAACTTTAGTTGTCACCTCTTTCACCGACGGCCAAGCAAGCAAATCAAAGTCATAGTCACCGAACAATGGTGTCGATGGAATAACAGGATCGGGTTTGTGGAAGCGCTCGCGATCTCTAGGCGATTCTTCGGGAGGTCGGTACCTCCGGAGAGAAGGAAATGATTCTACAAAAGGATCATCACGGGCAACGAATATGTTCAATGATAATTGGTGCTCGTGAAGTCCCCTGTGGAGTCGAACTGCCGCGGGGGAGCTGCGCGCATGGACTCTGTTTGGTGTGGTCATTGTGAAGTCGACCCGACTTTGTTGAGCCTCACCATTGTCTTAACAACTTCATCGGTCTCAACTTTTTTCCAAATGAGTTGATCGGTCCTCGGCCATATCGAGCGTCATCGGACGATGATGAGATTTCCATGGGTGGTTCATCATCAAAGTTGAATGTTTGGCGAGTAGTCTTGAGGTCGACTTACTCGTGGTTGGAACATCCTCACCGAGTCTTTTGGATCTCGCAATAGGGGATGACTCGACCATCTTCACCTTCGGATCCCGAAAAAAGTTACATCGATTATCCTGGGAGTCGTGAAGAGCACTTATCTCCTTTTTCGATGGATCAATGATAGTAGGAGGGATGTTATGTGCTTCGATCTCTTTACCCCGAGAAGTCTCAATCTCCCATTGGCCTTCATTACCTCCTGCAGCCTCTCAATCGCAGCCGAGGCACTGGACGGTCCCCCCGACAAAGGTCATTTGTCTTGGGGTCTTTCGAGGTGGCATCCATTGGAGTCTCAACTCCATGGATTGCACTTTCATTGCCAGTGTTAACTCCCGGGCGCTTCCTTCCTCGTGCCTCGACCATCAGCGTGTCATTGGCCTGCAGAGCGGTTGGCACCACCGGTGAGATAGTCTCAATCGCCTCGAGCCTCGTTGATGACAACTTGTTGTGTATTCTGTTGTTGTTCTTCTCCACTTCGCCTCCGAGATGCATTGTGGAGTCACCGCAAGATCCTCCGACCTTGCTGCAGGTGGAGGAGTTTCCCCCTCGGTTGGCACACCAACCGAGTGACTTGGAATGGGGTCACTCGTCTCCGGACTCCCCTTGTTCCCCACTGAGTATTTAGCCGTTGGGGCGGTGGTAAGACACCTTCATTAGGGGTTTGCTCGACCGGGGTCCCCACAATCCCGGTTTCGCATCGCCAGCCTCCTTAACACCGTCCTCCGAATGAGTGGGGGAAGTGGTGGCGAAACGATGAATGAGAGGCAATCACCGCACCACTCCCATAGGATCAATTTCCAGCTGTGATGTGGAGGACTCCCCTGGTCCTTCCAACATCCTTTGCTCTTGTAGGGCTCGGATTCCCGCATGGCTTGCTTTGCATTTCCAATTCTTCAGAGCGGAAGCAGGTCCAGATCATCATCTTCACTCCCAGAGAAAATGTCGAGATGAGGATGTGTATGTTCAGTGGTTCCAGTAAAGGGACAAAGAATGGCCTTTTCACGAGCCTCAGCTTCTTCTGCCAATCTTTCTTTCTCCTTCTCTTTAAAGATATTTAGAATGTCCAAACAGTTTTCTTCATCAAGAGCTTGCACCACATTGATCAATCCGAGGAAGTTCATCAGTTCGTCTTCTTCTTCAATGAATTCCGGTCTTTGGAACTGTTCCTTGGATAGACTCAACTTCCATTTCCTCCATTCTTGAATGTCTGGGTATGGTGGGGATAGGATCATCACATCATTGTCCTTGTCATCATCTCCATGCTGTCCCTCGAGCTCAGGGATTGAGGGTAGCAAACTTTGATGCTCGACATCTTCAGTAGCCTCCATTACAGGCGGAGACACAACCCTATCAATAGGTGATTCGGTTGTCTCAGCTATTCCTTGTTCCTCAGATGTTCTGTCTACAGCTGGGTCTTCGAGTTGCCTATGTTGATCGGCCTCAAAGAGACTTAGCCGTTTCATCGATAACTTCCTGGAGACTCTACTTCTCCAGCCTCTCGGGTATCTTTTCCCGGTGAGTGGCGGACTCGGCCTCTTCTCAAGCTCGGAGAGCTTGGAAATTCTTCTTCTTTTTGTTTTTACCGAGGAACATCCGGTTCCACTTCCTCCGGTTCGTTGAAGGTAAGTGCCTTCGCATTGTCTTAGAGGCACCGCTTCCTTGTTGTTGTGGCGTCGTCTTTTTCTTGATCACCGGAGAAGGGATTAATGGTTCCTTCTCCATCGCGGTCGCAGGGGGGGGAGAGACACGGGCTCTTTGGGCGGGTGACTTACTGCAGGGGCAGTGCGGATTTCTTTTTCTTTCTTTGCAGGGGCGCAGAATTTCTTAGCAAAGCAGTGCGATCTTCTTGGGAGGTGAGGAGGCAAAATCTTCAAGGTCACCGATTCTCCCTCACTCGTATCAAACCCTCTTAGCGTAAGCTCTCTTTGTGCGCGCGAGAGGTTTGATCGAAACATCCTCTTGTTTACATGGAACGCCTTTTTCCATGCCGAAGAGGTACCCTTTTACTTCCATCATCCGCCAATCACCAGGCCGTATCCCGGGGACCTCCAAACGTACCATCCTCCTCCTGAAGGATTTGTTCCCAATATTCTAGCGAGTCTGCCGTATACAAACTCAGCCCAATTCACCTTCTTTTTCTTCAATGATCGCATCCATTACGATCAATTTAGCTTTGGACAATCGTCAAAGCCGCCAAATTTAATGTCTATGCATTTGGCAACAATGTCCATAATTTGTGGTAGTCCTCCTTCAAAGCAGCCTTCTTATTAGTAGTTGTATAGACCACTTTCGCAAAGACAAGTCGGACTTGGCTACTTCCTTCCAAGCGAAATAAAGTCAACATCAACCTCATAAACTTCCGCACTCCTTCCGCCGGCAACAAGCGCGATGTTCGCGGATCCTTGCAATAATGGTGAACTCCTTACCATGAACAGAGGACTTGATGCCCTCATCGTGAACCTCAGCGTTCACGTAGAACTGTGCGACCTCTTCTACATAGGTCATTGGGAACTCCATCGTCAAAAATGGTTTTAATCCAGATTTTTCCAACTTCTCAACAATCTTCTTCACGAGGGTGTCGTCGGACCCCTGTTTAACCATACCATCGAAATCCACAGTAGACCCAGTGTGGATTTGCTTTCCTAGCTTGACGAAATCATGAGTAGGTGCCATTTCTCAGCCGAACGAATCTTAGAAAATGATCTTGAGGAGTTGTAGGGTTTTAAGAGAAAGTTTCTTTCTTTTGCCTTTGAGAGAGATGAATAGTTTTGGTAAAGTGAGAGAAAATCGGACGAAATGGTATAATTATGGTTTATGAAAGGATGTGCGGGTGGTTTTTGAAATTTGATCAAAATCAACGGCTTAGATCTTGCACGCCGATTAGCATTTAAGTTCTCGCATTTAATGCGGCAGCATTTATATCCAATCATAAGCTTGGTGTGCAGCTTTTGACTGTACACGTCATAATTATGCTAACGTCATTCTTAAAAACATTCCCGCTTAGTAAAAACGACCACCGCGTTTTTGTCACTTTGCTCATAAATAACTCGAAACTTACTCCTTAGCCGATTCAATCCTTCTTCTCACTTCTCTCCTTGTGACTCATTTGTCACTAATTCGATAAATGACTTTCCGATCTGGTGATTCACTTAGTTGATTAAGAGTTCAACTCTTTTTTCCTCTTTTCGTGTTTCATCTCTTTTCTTTGAGTCTTCTGAGTGTTAACTCAGCTCAATTAACCCCAACTCATGCTTGAGTTCTTCAAATCTTGATTCACATAATGGTTTTGTGAATATGTCATTAATCGCTTATCGGTTGAGACATATTCCAAGGTGATGTCCTTCTTTTCAACATGGTCTCTTATGAAGTGATATCGACATCGATGTGCTTTGTTCTTGAGTGCAACACAGATTTTGAGTGATTGCAATTGCACTTGTATTGTCACACATAATAGGAATTTCCTTTTCTTCAACCTCATAGTCTCTCTCACTTTGTCTCATCCATAAGACTTGGGCACAACAAATGCCCCGCAACTATGTGTATTCTCGTTGTAGAGGTGGCTATTGAATTTTGCTTCTTGCTAAACCAGAAATTAGCCTATTTCCAAGCATTTGACATGTGCCTCGAGGTGCTTTTCTGTCAACTCTACATCCAAAGATAGTCGTTTGAATAACCAATTAGCTTGAATCCACCTTCCTTAGGATACCACAAGCCAACTTCTTGGCTTCCTTTCAAATATCTCAAGATCCTCTTGGCCGCAATCATGTGGCTTTCTTTTGGAGCAGATTGAAATCTTGCACATACACCTACAACAAAGGTGATGTCCGCCTCGCTCTTTGTGAGATAGAGCAATGATCCAATAAGTGCTCTATATCTTGTTTGATCTACAGCTTGCCATCCGCATCCATGTCCATTTTGATGATGTATTCATTGGTATTTTCACGAAAGACTTCTCTTCCATACCAAATTTCTTCATTAAATCTCTGGTGTATTTTGTCCGACTTATGAAGGTTCCATCCTTCAAATTGTTTCACTTGGAGTCCAAGGAAGATTGTCAGCTCTCCCATCATGCTCATTTCAAATTTGCTTTGCATGAGATTTGAGAATTTATCACATAGCTCTTTGTTTGTGGATCCAAAGATGATGACATCCACATATATTTGAACAAGCAGATACTCTTCCCATCTTGAATTACAAGAGCGTTCTATCCACTTTGCCTTTTGTGAATCCGTTCTCGCTAGGAATTGTGATAATGTATCATACCATGCTCTGGGTGCCTGTTTCAATCCATATAAAGCCTTCTTGAGTTTGTATACCTTATCTCCAAGAGTCTTCTGCTCAAATCCTGGAGGTTGTTCAACATACACTTCTTCTTCCAATAAACCGTTAAGAAATGCACTCTTTACATCCATTTGATATACAATAAAGTTCTTGTGAGCTGCATAGGCAAGAAACATCCTTATGGCTTCCAATCTTGCCACAGGGGCAAAAGTTTCATCAAAATCTATTCCTTCTTCTTGGCAATACCCTTTGGCTACCAATCTTGCTTTGTTTCTTACCACAGAGCCTTCCTCATTCATCTTGTTTCTGAACACCCATTTAGTGCCAATAACATTTTGATGGGTTGGCCTTTGAACCAATTCCCACACTTTGTTCCTTTCAAACTGATTTAGCTCTTCTTGCATGGCTTGAATTCAGTGTGTGTCATCCAATGCTTGTGACACATCTTTTGGTTCTATTTGTGAGATGAAGCAAGTGAACATTGCTTCTTGTTGAGTTCTGGATCTAGTTTTTACACCTTCTCTTACATCTCCAATGATTAGTTCTGGTGGATGATCTCTCAACCATCTTACATCGAGGTTGGAGTAAGTTAGGATTCTGATTGATCGTCTTGCAAATTGTGTTATTTTGATCGCTCTCTCATCATCACTTAGTCAGCAGATTTTCCAAATTGTCTTTGAGACTCACTATCTCATCTTCATCCGGACTTATAACTCCGACCTTCAACTTCAACATAGGGACTCTTCGCAGGTTGGTTGATTCAAACTTATCACCGACTCTTCAATGTTTTCTCCATTTACATTTGGTTCATCAAACACCACATGGATGGATTCTTCTGTAACCATTGTCCTCTTGTTGAGCACTCTGTAGGCTTTGCTTTCAGCTGAGTATCCTAAGAAGATACCTTCATCAGCTTTAGCATCAAAAGCCTTTAAATTATCTTTGCCATTGTTATGGATGAAGCATTTGCATCCAAATATTTTGAAGTATGCAACATTTGGCTTTCTCCCTGTCCAAATCTCATAGGAGTCTTTGTCAACTGTCTGCTTATCATGCATCTATTTTGAGTATAGCATGTTGTGTTTATTGCTTGACCCAAAATCTTTTAGCAACCCCGATTCAAATAACATGGTCTTTTTTTCTTCTTTGAGAGTTCTATTCATTCTTTCTCGCAACTCCATTTTGCCGTGGAGTCCTTGCTGCAGATAATTCATGACCAATACCATTTTCAATACAAGATCGAGTTATTATACCATTGACAAACTCGGTTCCTCCTCGATCTTATTTTGATAATGGTTTGACTCTTCTCGTTTTGTATTCTCTTCATCACCGTGGGTAGTTTCTGCAGAGTTTCTTTCTTTTTACACATGAATATTGTCCATGTATATCTTGAGTAGTCATCTACTACCACCAAGGTGTATTTCTTCCCACTTATGCTAGCTGGTTCCACTGGACCAAACAGATCCATATGTAGCAAGTGCAATATTCTTGTTGAAGATGGACATGTCTTTTCTTTGAATGATGATTTGATTTGCTTTCCCATCTGGCATGCATAACATATACTCTCTTTCTTTTATACTGAGTTTGGAAGTCCTTCTACAAGATTACTCCTGGCAAGTTTGTTAATTGTTTTGAAGTTCAGGTGACTCAACTTCTTATGCCACAACCAACTTGATTCAGCTGTGCTTTTCGCTAACAGACAGGTGCTTGGTGTTGCAGTTGACCAATCCACCACATACATGTTCTTCTGTCTGCATCCTTGCAATACTATTTCATTAGTTTCAGCATCCTTGATTTGACATACACCCATATTGAATCCAACATTGTAGCCTTTGTCACATAGTTGACTTATGCTTAGCATGTTGAAGTTGAGTCCTTCAACATATGCAACATCTATGATTTCTAATCCATTTTTCTTGATAGATCCAATGCCTCTTATTTCTCCTGGAGCTTCATTCCCTCCAAATATGACTTTTGCACCTCTGACTTCCTTGAATTTTGATAGATTTTTCTTGTTTCTGTCGTCATGTGTCCGGGCAACCACTATCCATGTACCAGGTTCCTTGGCACTCACCGCTCCCGAACTCGCAATCAAGGAAGTTAGGTTTTAGGTACCCATACTTGCCTGGGTCCCGAGGGGTTAGTATTGTAAGATGATCCAACCAACCTATAGCCAAATGATTTGACTCTAAGGGTTGCCATCTATCGCTGCCATAATCATAATTAATTTTGGCAAATTGCTTGGGGTTCTAAGTTCATACAACTGTCTCTTTTTGTCGTATGCTGTGTATGTGTTTTAGCAATTGCTTTCTTTGGGTAGTTGTGATATCTCTGAGTGTAGTGCTTGGGTGCATATGAGTCTTGATGAAAGCTCTTATGCCTTTGGAATGGCCTTTGTTGAGTTCTGGCCTTTGCCACTTAGGTTTATATTCCATAGGTCTTTCTTTGATAGTTCACATTATTCCAATCGGCTTGGCTTGGGTATTTTCTACCATTCCCATCATATGTGTTTCTTTTATAGAGCTTCCGGGTTTTTGGTAGCTCTGTTTCTTCTTTACTGAGTATCTCCTATTTGGAGTTTGCTTTGAGGAACTCTGCTGATTTCTTCTCAGTTGTCCTCTCGGTACTCAATCAATTGTTGTTTTCCTTTTCCTTTATAACCAAGGCCGGTTTGCTTGTGATTGTGCTTTGGAATAAATGTGTGTGCATCATTTGGAGTTTTGGATTTTAGAGATACTTCATTGCTTGAAGATCCCTTTTCCAAAATCACTTTTGGAACTTGACATAGCATAGAGGAATTAAATCCTAAGCCCGTGTCTTGTCTCCACATTCTCTTTGAATCATAATAAGATCATCCAATGATTTGGATGCCTTAGTGAATGAGGCTATCACATTTTTGAGATCATTCTCCCTCTTTTCTATAGCAGCTATCTCTGCTTATTAGCTTAGCATTTTCAAATTTTTTAGACTTTTATTCTCATCAACTATTTGACTTAGAGTACTCGGCTCCTTAGTCACCGTGAGTTTTGCTCTTAAGTAGGTTGTTCTCCTCATTTAGTAGTGTGTGTGAGGATTTAATGTGTTCAAAATCTTTCATCATTTTGCCTAATGAATCATAAAGATCGATGGTGATGAAGTGTGTGTGTCACAATCACTATCACTAGTATCCGAGTGTGATGAGTTAGAGTGTACCTCATCTTCTTGGTCAGTTGGTTTTGTTCTTTAGCCATTAGGATGATCAAGGCTTCTTCATCGAGTCACTTGAGTAGTCGGCTTCACTACTCTCCAGTCACCAGTGTGTCTTTTGACTTGGTCAGATCGGCCTCTCTGCAGCCAACATTGCCTTTCTCTTTTCTGTCTTCTTTCTCTCAAGACTTTTCTTTCCTCTTCATTCATGTATTTGTTGACTACGGAGGATATGGGCATTCAATGGCATAGTGACCATATGGGCATTGCACTGCAGTTCGGATAGATTTTCAACTTTTTGATCGATTCTTTCCATCCTTGGATTGTCAGCTCTTTGATATTCAACTTTTTGATGCTCTGCTCTCTTGGGTGGTCTGTCTTCCCTTGACTTGGAGGGAGCTGAGTGTCTTTTGGAGGATTCACCTTTGCTTCTTTTGTAGTTCTTATTGAAGAACTTGTTGAACCTTTAACCATCAGGGCAATCTCCTCTTGGTCAATGACTTCTTTAACCTCAACTCTCTTGCCATCCTTAACAATTAGAGCAAAATTGTTTTGGGCACAAACTGCTGTCTCTCTTGTCTTTTCTTCTCAGCTCAAATTCGTAGGCTTTGAGATCTGAGAATAGCTCATGGTTGGATGTTTTTGATAGGTCCATGGAGTGTCTCATGGCCATGACTTTCATATCCCACTCAGTTGGGAGACTTCTTAGAATCTTCATACACATTTCCTTCTGTGTATATTCCTTTCCAAGTGCAGACAATTCATTGGTGATTTACGTGAATCGAGCATCCAAATTGATCCAGGTTTCTCCTGCAAGCATCTTAAAGTTTTCAAATTTTTGTACAACCACGATAGTTTATTTTCTTTGATTTGCTCGATCCTTCGCAAATCAAGGTTAGCTTGTCCCATTTCTTTTGCCGTTTTGCATGATTTGACTTTGTTGAACATGGCTTTGTCTAAAGTTTTGTAAAGAATGTCCTTGGCCACATTGTCCAAGTTATATCTTTTCTTATCATCATTTGTCCATTCAACTCTTGGTTTTTCAACCATCGCTGGTTTGGGAGCAACATCTTCTTCTCCTTCACCGCAGACTCTCCTTGCAGTGTGTTCACTTTTAAGATTTGGAGTGGCCCATCCTCTATCACTATCCACATCTCATCGTGTAATCTTTGATAGATGAGCACATACGAATTTTCCAATCATCAAATTCTTCAATTGTGAACATAGGGATGCGTGTAAAATTTGCTTCCATGATAATAACTTTCTTTGAATAGAAAAGTTTTGAAAGATTAAGTACTAAAACAAGCTTTGAAAAATTTGGAGATCTAGTTCAAGAACCGGTGCGGAAGGCTCAATGAACCAACCGCTCACGATACCACTTCTAGGTCCCAAGGGGTGTGAGTGTAAGGTTTAGAAGGGGGTTGAATAAACCTTACCAACTTTTCGATTTAGTCCTTTTAAAAATGTTCGAGTTAATACTTCACAAATGAGTCCTTGATGGACAACTAAGTTAGTTAATCGTGAGAGTTAGTCACTCAATAGACTCGATCGAGTTGTTGATAGAATAACTCAAATTGTTTTGACTAAAGACTTAACTTGACCGTGATATGTTTTTTGTGGAAGACTTAACACCCTTGAATTTGGTTAAGTTTGTTTTAATACTTGGTTTTAGCACTCGATTGATTATCAATTGGATAGCAAATTTATCGCCATTATAAAAATAAGATGCGAGAAATTAAAGTGTTGAAATGTAAATGACACAATAAGTTTTTATAGAGGTTCGAAGATGGGGTAATTCTTCTACTCCTCTCTTCTCCAACTCCTGGAGGAATCCACTAAGTATTGATCAATATACAAAGTGGTTAATAGTCCGAGATACAAGTCTTGATCACACAAAGTGACTTGATCCTTTGGGACTTTCGATCTCGAGATGCGCTTGGTCACACAAACTTCTTCTGCGACTCGAAACTTCTTCACATGGCAACCGCTTTGCGCATTGCTACTACTGACCCACTTGCTTAAGTTCCTTGGATTTGATCACGAAGCCCTCCAAACAACTTACCTGGTTCGACCTTGAACCTTTCTACAATCCTTCGTGGAATGTAGACCCCTTGATTCTTCAAATGTTTCCTCTTCAACTATTGAAGTTGTCTTTCCTTCACAGTGAGTGTTGGATTGATTTCCTTCGTAATGTATAGGCTTGAGGATTGATCTTGAATGACTTGAGAGTTTTTGGTTAGTTTAAATGTTAGCTTGAATGTTTGTGGTTCGTTCGGTTACCTTCTCTCGTAGTGATTCATCGACCTTTTATAGTGATCTTTCAAAAATTTGCCCGTTGAAGAGATAGGCTTATTTTTGAAAGTCACTTGTGGTCGTTGGCTTGTCTTGTTGCAGTACTTGGAATTTACGTTTCCTCGTATGAACGATTCTTGACTTTTTCGAGTTCGACACGGTGCGGTGCTTCCCATTGGTTTATTCTTTTTGCATGCTTCTGACCGAGCACTTCAAGAAAGGTAGTATGGAAGTATTACTTGTTTAAGTAATTCTCTTGATTTACTCGTAAACGGATCTCTTTCGATTATCTCGACTTGACTGCATTTCCTTGCCATCCCCAGGTGACTTAGAGTCAACTTCCAATCATTGGATGACTCTTCTGTCACTTCAATTTGAGACTTGGCTATCTTGAGTTGACTTGACTGATACTTCACTCACCGCATCTTAGCCGCACCTTCATCGAGTTCTGTTTCTCTTCTTTGCCACACTCACCCTCACACAATGAGTCTTCCTTTTAGTCTCCGTTGTCTTTTTGCATGTTCAGGCATAGGCGACTTGACTCACTCTACCATTCATATCTATTACAATGCAATTTATAACAAGAATGGGGTGCCAACTTCCTATTCTAAGTTTTACATGGCATTCATTAAAATCTACAAAATAATTTCCCAACAAAAATATACAAGTTCATACAAAGAAAACACATCAAATAACACAGGAACGAAGGAATCGAAGAACTTCTGAGAGCAAAAGGCTAGGTCGCGAAGGACACCACAAGACTTTCGCATCTACGGGAGCACAAGAGCTTCGAAGGCTTGGAAGGAGAATACATCCTGACAAGAAGGGGTTTTCTTTCTATGTCTAAGATCTCTTGTTTGTGCTTATATGATGTCATAATGTTGATTCAAATTTGTCTATGAGTTTATAATCAATGTTTGGCATATCTTTCGGATCTTAGGGGCATAATCGAAACTGTAGATTCATGTTAAATATGATTGTTTATTTTCTTAATTAATTCATACTTTCTATTTTATGAATTTGAGTGTTTATTTATTATTTGCCGGGAATAAATTGCATGTTATATTTGTTAGTGTGAAATTCGGGAGATGAGTTCTAACAAAGACGGAAATAGAATTTAGATATAAACGGGTGTATCAAGTCGGGAGACCTACGACTGCTTGTGGGGAGTCATTCAATTCATAGATCTTTTGGGAGTCAATAATAATTGTATTGAGTCGGGAGACCTACACTTGTTATTAATCTACTATTTATGCGCCGCCCGGGAGGGAGAATAGACTAACTTAGGAATTGAACCCATAGAATTGCATGAATTGGTTTTTAAAACTTTATTTGTATTTAATATTGAAGAAACATGTTGAGATTATATGCCTAAGGTTGCTCCTATAGATGTTGAAAATACTTGTGGGGTTCGTAAATTTATTTATTTTTTCTTTTATTTTCGATTTTAGTTAGTTAAAATACTCAATTTTCGGTCGCTTCAATAAAATTGGAATACGATATTATTATAGCCTAAGTGTTTCGAATATCAATTCTTGAGAAATACGACCTTGCTTGCCATTATTCTATAAACTACACTGTACACTTGCAGTTGTATGATCCAAAATATTTTTGGCGAACATGCTCTTTTTTTTGTCCTTATTTACGCTCTTGCATATTTGTTTTGGTTATTTTTACGTTTTTTCGATTTTTTTTGTTCCTGTATTGCTCAATATGTTATATATGTTGTTTAGATGTTGTTTAAATTTGTTTCTTGGTTGTTTCTTTATTGTTTCGATGTTTCAAAATAACTTTTACCTATTTTTCACGTTATTTTTTGTTCATGTATTATTTTGTACATTATTTCTATTGTTTCTGTATTGTTCTATAATATAATATTGTTCTAATAATATTTTTTTGTTGTTTCCATGAGTTTTTAATGTGTAAATACAATTTTTACCTATTTTTAAGCTCTTTTTTATTCATGTGGTGTTTTCAATATTGTTTACGTTGTTTTGGGGTTGTTTTCACACTGTTTTTAATGTTGTTCTTACGTTTCTTTGTTGCCTCTACGTAGTTTTCGATGTTTCAATACATTGTTTTTCCTATTTTTAAGCTTTTTTGGTTCATATGGTGTTTTCTATATTGTTTTTGGTTTGTTTCAATATTGTTTACTGGTTTGTTTCCATGTTTTTTATGTTTTCATGAATTGGATCGAAAATTAAATTGTGTTTTTTCATTCATGTTGTTTCTATATTATTTTCAATTTATTTGGTTTTAATATGTGCTGTTTAATGTGCATATTTCTTGATTTTTTATAAGACTGTGAATATAAAATTGATTATTTAACGTGGGCAAAATTTATTTTTCACTGAAATTTTATTAGATGAAACATGTGTAAAACAATCTTGAAACAACAACATAAAAAATCCAAAAATTTTGGCGGGAGCGTAAATTTGTCCAAATAAAGGACGAGAGCGTAAAATTGTCCAAAAGATACATGGGAGCGTAAAAAACTGTCTTTTTTTCCGAAATGTGGGGTAACAATGTGAAAACCTTAGTATGGAAAGAACAAATACCTATGAGTGAGCTAAGTGGAAATCAAACCCAATACATGCATGAATTTTGAAAACACCTTAGTACTAAGCTATCAAGCGATTCTCTCCAAAACATCTAATCTCATTTATCCTTTTCCCTCCTAAGAGAAATTTGCTAATTCATAAGCATGTACCTTATATGATATATTATTTTAATTATATAAATAGCCTCAATCAATCACCATTTAAACCCTGACCTCATTTTCTCTCATGCTCTCTCTTTCTTTTGCTTTTCTTTCTTGCACTTTTTTACCAATTTGTTATCTAAATAATTGGTTTTTCACATAGATCTGAGTTATTTGCTTGATTTATTGTTTGTAATTTCGTCGTCTGGTGTGGCGTTTAGTTTGTCACTGTCTTGTTGCGGTGTTATTTTTTTTTGCGGATGATTCATACAAGCAAATTTTCCATCCGACAGAGATAATAAATCAGAATTGTGGTCTTCAACATGTTGTAGATTTGGAATCACGGGTACTTTAGATACTATAGACTTTCAAATTTACAACCTTTAACCGATTTTTGTTATTACCATAATGCTATGAATTTTTTTATAGTTTCATCTTTTATGATTTTTTTTTACAGATTTCGATGTATTGTTAGTTTGAAATAATTAATGAAAATATTCTTATTGACAAAAAAATTAATCACCATTTTCCTATGTCCAAAAATTAACAAGAAAAGAAAAAGAAATAGAAATGACTCGTTTAGATAACATAACTCAAAGTCTCAAACACAGAAGCCGAAGAAGCCAAAGCAGCAAAAATGGAGGGGGCGCTGCACTCAATTAGACTGAAGCATCTGCTCCACCTTGCCGCTTTTTCGAAACCCAGCAAAACCCACTTTCTATTTGGGAAGTTCCGACCCATTTCCATCGTCCGTTGCTCTTCTTCTTCTTCTTCTTCCGTCGCCGCCGCCGCCGCAGTTGTTTCCGGTGGTCGCAATCGCCGACCCTCCTCTTCCCCAACTTCCACATCCGACAGAGAGGCTGTTCGCGCCATCAGAATAAAAAAGGTCTAATCTTTGACGTGCTACTGAGTACTAATGTAGTTAATTCAATGAGGTTTTTGCTCCGATGAATATGTAAATGTAGTCTTATGTCAATTTAGGATTCTGGATTTTTCGTCAAATTTTGTGATATGGCAAAACATTGAACAGTCTTTTTGAACAAGTTAGTGAAGGATGTGTTGTTCAAGAACTTAGAGAAGAGGCACCTTCCCCCTAATTGAGATGAGCATGATTCATCTAATACTAAATGATTGGTACATTTTATTTTTCATATGCTTTGTGTTAGTTATTTAAGTTCTGTACGATACATTCCTTTAACTGGTGAGACTATGAGAGTTATGAAGTTACAAAGTGCAGTTCCATGCTGAGGCATTTTAAGGGAACCGGTTACTTGTGATTGAAGGGAGTTATCCCGTCCACACGTCCACACGGAATGTGGGGCTATGAGATTTCTATGATCTGTTAAAAGCTATGTGGTGAATTAGAACTTGAATAATTAATTTCCTCAGCAAAAGTATGGAGAAAACCAGAAGTTCTGATACATTTTGTCTAAGTGCATAGGTCGGCCATTGGTGTTTGCTATTCTGTTTGTTTGATTTGCATATAACATATTTTATACCTATAGGTGCAAGAGCTAAGGAGCAAGGGCTTAGATCCCTATGCTTATAAGTGGGAACGTACTCATACAGCAAATCAGCTTCAAGAGATTTACAGGAATCTAGGAAATGGTGAAGAGTCGTCTAGCGAGAGTGATCATGTATCTATTGCTGGAAGAATTGTGGCTCGCAGAGCTTTTGGAAAGCTTGCTTTTTTGACTTTGAGGGATGACTCGGGGACAATCCAGGTATGCTCAGTATCTTATTATTACTACTGACTACTATATGTGATTCACTTAGTTAACCTTTAGCCTCTTTTCTCTGCCTTATCTGTGGGCTTATAGGTGTAATTAATGTCATAAAACCTAAACCTATATCTGCAGTTTTATTAAAGATATGAGAAAGGTATCAAGATGGCAATTCCATATTCTAGCTTTAGGTGAAATTTTACCAGTATTTGTGGATGAACTATCAACTATGCTATTTTTTCATATTTGTACGGAAATAATATTTCCAGCAGATAGTGAAAAGAGAAAGACAACTAGGTTGTAGACGTGAGTTCAGATAATCATCCAGCAGTGGAAAATTAAATATCTGTATAGGAACGTAAATTGCTCGATCAATTGGGTCAAGATGATGCAAGCATTGACTACTTACTTTTTTCGTTTTGATGATACGACTAGCTATATAGTTTTGAACCCTCAATGAGTCATCTTCGGGTCAATAATTCAACTCCTAATGAGTCATCTTATAAATGATTTACATCTTTTTTAATCATAAATTAAGATGAGCTAGTTTATGGTTGCATCATCTTTAAGTTTAGTATAATAACCGACCGATATACAGTTAAATTAATCACACTATTATGGTGTGTAATATATATATATATGTATATGCACGTGCGTGTGTATGTGGGCACACAAGAGCTAAAAATTCTGAAGGTCTGCTGAACAACAATGCAATAATAGTTCTTTCTTATAAAGCTATGATGGCTCAGAAAATATAGAGGAAGATCTACTGCAGAGTTAATTATAAGTCATCATATATTCTGAAGGTCTGCTGGACATCAATGCAATAATAGTTTATGTTCGTTGTCCCTTAAGATTTTCTTGTCTTGTTTTTTGTTTAAGTTGCTTGCTCATGAAGTTAATGGTTTTTTGTGTGAAGCTTCTTGATTGCAGTTTAGAGTAAATATATTTCTCTGTGTTTTAGCTTTACTGTGAGAAGGAAAGGCTCCTAAATGATCAATTCGAACATTTGAAGACACTAGTTGATATAGGTGATATTTTGGGGGCAAGAGGCTCAATTAAGCGCACAGAAAAAGGTATTTCATTGTTATATCTCTATGTCTTACTTTATCTTATTGTTGGAAAAAGTTTCCTGATGGATGAACTGGCCAAATCTTGACTTTCCTCCATCCGCTTGATTTGTTCCAGTATCTCTCTTCAAGTTGGGTAGACGCACCTTTATATCACTGACCTTTTTGGCCTTCAGAAAAAGGAGAACAGAGCAAAAACGCTTTACCATCTTTACTTTCTCGATATTTAGTCACTTCACTTTAGCAAAATTAAAATTGAAATTACGTTGTCTTCAAACTCATGACACAATTTGTTCTCTGCTCAGGGTTCATCGTTGTTTCCAAAAAAGCTGAGTTTATAGTTACTTAGAGTTTGAAGTATTAAAATCTAATTGTGTAAGACACATGTATTTTTTGTTATTTACATCTGTCTTGATGCACCACAGAACCAGTGCTTGCATACAATAATGATTTTTGGATTTTCAGGAATTTCCCCTTCCATGGTTTCACCTTCGTGTTTTCTATGTGTTCAATGGGTTTCATATGTGCATATCTAGGCTGAATGATCCTTTGTTTTTTGTATTAATAAATAGTTTACCACAATGCTCATTTATTTAATGATAAATCCTAGTCCTTTTAAGATAAAACTGGTGGTGATGTTGGAGGAACATAGTCAAAATCATAGGATCAAGGCTTTTAGCTTTATGTTCCGATTTTAAAATTCTAGCATAACTGTTTAGAGTTCAATTTAGGCTTGTATTGGGGAAAGAGAAATATGGAGTTAATATTCTGATTTAACTACATCGTGGAATGGTAAATAAAAATTCCCTATCATTTGTCTAGAGTCATATGCACAATCTGTTTAATTTAGTATTGATTATGGTTTGAATTGTTTATTTAGAAATTCTCATTTTAAGGCATGGTGTTTGACTCCTTTATTGGATTTCTTTCCTCTCTTGGTTTATTAAACTCATCTCGTTAACTTGTCCATCCTATGATAGATCGTTTTTGTGGGTTTTTTTTTTTTTTTTTTTTTTTTGTAGGGGAATTATCTGTTTGTGTGACTTCTTTCTCAATCCTTACAAAATCTTTGCTTCCTTTGCCTGATAAATATCATGGCCTGACAGACGTAGATAAGCGCTATCGCCAAAGGTAAGACTCTCTCTTGCTCATCTCATGTACATGCAAACTCATAGAGTTTGTGCTTGCATTATCCACAATGTTTGTTGAAACACATGTCAAGAATTACTTCTCGTTTCACATTCCGAAAAATATGTTTCCCTTTGTGATTCTCTGTCTATATTGACAAAGTAATGGAACAGTACCATGATAGTTTTCCTCTGATATGTTTCTTGGAAAGGCAGCTCTCTTAATTTATTCCTGTACTTGGATGGAGTCTTCAGAAGGGCAACCTCTTATACATAAATGCTTCCTCTGATTTTTATTCTACCAGAACTTTGTTGTTTCCACAAAGTGCCTAATTCTGGCCCAGTGATTGTATAGCTGGTGTAGTTATTTTGCTTAGGCATACAATTTTCTTTTTCCTGGAAGGTATGTAGATATGATTGCCAATCCTGAGGTGGCTGACGTGTTTAGGAAAAGAGCTAAGGTTAGTTTTTTGTTATGCTTTTCTACTTTCCTTTTCTGTGTGTATGCTAGTTGATCCTGGTGAGGTGCTAAATTTTGCCTATTTTCAGTAGATTATATCAGAAATACGGAAGACAGTAGAATCTGCTGGTTTTGTTGAAGTTGAAACTCCAGTTCTTCAGGTATTTAAGAATTTATGCTAGTAAAAATTAGGTTATATTTATCTCTCTCTCTCTCTCTCTGTGTGTGTGTGTGTGTTTTTTAAGCATTACATGTAGATGAGTAAAATTCATTTTGATTCGACTTTCATTTTCAGTTTTTCCAAAATCTTATCTTTTCTTGTCTGCTTACCCCAGGACAATTCGTTTTCCCTTGAAATGCCTATTTTGTTTCTCTTGTTCTGTTTTCTTTTCTTTCTTTTTTTTTTGTGTGTGTGGGTAATTTTTATTTCTTCCTTCCATCAGAGAGTTGAGAGGGAAAAAAGGAAAAAGTTTAGGACGCCAATGATATGTACTAGACATCTATTTATTTAAAGGGCAATATTTGTTTAGTCTTAGTTCTTGTTTGATTTTGTCTATTAGGGTGCAGCTGGTGGAGCTGAAGCTAGGCCGTTCATTACGTACCACAACTCTCTAGGTCAAGATCTTTATCTGCGAATTGCAACTGAACTCCATTTAAAGAGAATGCTGGTGAGATTTTGTTTTTCTTATCAATTTTATGTATGGGTTGTGCTTCCTTAGTAATTTAAGAATGATTTGTTCATTTAGCATTCTTCTGGATAAGCTTATATATGGATCACCTGATTCTTGCTGGATTGCATTTTTATATCTGGAGATTTACCTACAGTGCTGTTACTTATGAATTATGATTAAGAAAAATTTCAAACACAATATGGTTAGTTGATTTATTTTTCAGGACAAACGTCCTTGTCACTCTTGCTTCTTCTCTCTGAAGATATTTGTTTATTGCCATTTTGTATATATAATTATTGAAATTATATTGTTGACTTCAGTGAAAGGCTTCATACTGTTGTTTTTTTCTGCCGCCCATGCTTCTTTACTTTGCTTGCCTATTGAACCAACAATTATCCTATCACCAGAACATATCCCTACAGTAAAAGTTTTTAATATATCTACTAAGTTTCTCTTTCTCAGTTCCTGCCTATTGTATGCAATGCCTGGTTTTCACACATTTCTTGTGTTTTTTCTTTTGTCATCACAAAGTGTTTTTTTCTTTTGTCATCACAACGTTGTTATGCATCATGTTGCAGTATATTTATTGCCAATTGACAGGTTGGTGGATTTGAAAGAGTATATGAGATAGGCAGAATATTCAGAAACGAAGGCCTTTCAACTCGTCATAATCCTGAGTTCACCACCATTGAGGTAAAATATCCCTGTATTTTCCTTTAGTATTTTCTGGAAAAAATGACGGGCAAATTTGGATGAACCAGTTTACATGCCTGCCTTAAGTAGTGCATGTCATGTTTCAGCTGTACTAAACTTCCAATTCAATTGAAATGATCAATAAGTGGTTAGAGTTTTTGTGTGATGATTAGATGTATGAAGCATATTCGGACTATGAAAACATGATGAATATGGCCGAAGAGATCATCACGCGTTGTGCTCTTGCAGTTAATGGGAAGCTTACCCTTGATTATCAGGTATACTTTTACTACATGGAAATGAGAATATGCTTTTTTTTTTAATCTTTTATTATTTATGCTTTCTGACTTTTCAATCAGAAACATAGGACCAAAACTAGACGGTTTAAAAATGTGTCTTTGTCCTGATTTTCATTGTGAACAACTGAATCTTCATTGTTCACTGTTTTTTCCAGGGTGTAGAGATATGCTTAGAAAGACCATGGAGGAGGGAGACAATGCACAATCTTGTGCAAGAAGCAACAGGGATTGATTTCAACAAGTTTGGTGATGATCTTACTACTGCAAAGGAAGTAGTTTTGCAAACACTAGACATCAGTCGTGATAATCAAAACAAAAGTTCGATTGAGGCGTGCCCATCGGTTGGCCATGTGCTTAATGAGGTTGATCAGCTCAACTTAGTTCACAAACTGAATTCTAGTTCCTGCATTATTTAGAAAAAAAATTCTGCTTGTGTTCTATAGCAGGAAATTTTATGAATTTTAAGTTCCGCACATGATTTGGTAGTGTTCGTATTCCAGTTTCATAATACCGTATATTGAAATTCTGTATATGTTGTACTGTCCAGGTTTTTGAATTAGTGGTAGAACCACAGTTACTGCAACCCACTTTTGTCTTGGACTACCCACTTGAAGTATCTCCGCTAGCCAAACCGCATAGAAGGTGCTGAAGCTTTAATAGTTCTTATTTTTGTGCCACTTTAGATGTGAAAATCTCTACTGGTTGTATTTAATTGTGTTCTTAAAATGTAATGCAAATTAGATTTTTTTTTCTCTTGTTTCTTCTTTATCTTTTAAATGTGGCAGATACCAGATGTGAAATTCTTTTCATTTCTCGTCCAGAATTTTCTCTGTTTTATATATATGCAAACACAACAAATGTTTTGGAGTATCTTACTTTTCATATGATATTCAGGCATTCAGGCTTAACAGAGAGATTTGAGCTCTTTGTATGCGGTCGCGAGATGGCAAATGCTTTCTCTGAATTGACTGATCCTATGGACCAGGTAAGCTAGTTAACCAGTTTTTTCAGTTCAAATTTATAATATAAAAAAAAAAATCTATACATGAATCTGCAGAAATAATAATCTGTTCTATATAACACGGGCAGTACTACTGGAATTATATGCATGCTTGTTAAGTATATAGATTGTTCTGATAAATTGATATGGTTGTAGAGAGAACGCCTGGAAGAGCAGGTAAGGCAGCACAAAAAGAAGAACACGGTTTTAGTTTCAGAAACATCTGATACGGAAGAAAAAGCAAGAAAGTCGATGATGATGCATATGATGTTACTCTCGACGAAGATTTTTTAACAGCTCTGGAATATGGGATGCCTCCTGCTTCTGGAATGGTATGCTTCTTTAATTGAGAATATTCGTATAATTTACAGAGACTGTTCAAATATAAACTGAACAAGTAATTCCGTGAACCAAAATGTTTCAGTTCAGGCTACAGTCTCCTCAACAAAAGACATTTATTGCATCTACAGTAAATTCATCATAACAAATAACAATCATCTTGTTTACCTGGAAAGAAAAAAGAAGGAAAAGAGAAAAGGGGGAAAAAACTAGCTTAAAGTATGATATAAGAGTTTTTGCATGACACATTTTTCGTAGTTTTCTCTTTCTCATCAGTTTTTCTGCAATTAATATTTGACACTTTTTAGGGATAATTACAAAAAACCCCGTGAGGTTTGGGCTAATTAAAAATGTAATGCACTGTAAATCTGAATGAATTGTGTATTCCACTGATTACAAGGTACACTTACATACAAGTTGAAAGCAACCAAAATAAGGAAACTAAATCAATAGAATCTACGGGATTCTAATTATCTCCTAATTGATATACAATAACTATACTATATTAACACTCCCCCTCAAATTTAGAGCATATATATCAATAATGCCCAGCTTGTTACAAATATTGTTCATCCGCACTCCATTCACTCCCAACCCGGTCTTTTGACATAACCCGTGAGACGAACCCTTCTTCGACTTTATCGAACAAAGTGACAATCTATCTCAATATGCTTGGTTCGTTCATGAAATACTGATTTGATGCAATGTGAAGGGTAGCTTGGTTGTCACACTAAAGTTTAGCGGGAAGAGTAAGCTCAAACCCTATTTTCTTTAGTAATGGATGTATCCATACAATCTCACAAACTGAATCAGCCATGGACCTATATTCGAAATCGAGAAACCACATTTTGTTTCTTGCTTCTCCATGAAACAAGATTACCTCCCACAAAGATTTTCTTTACAACCCGCATAGTCAACATCGAATATGATTCATTATCCATTCCACCTTTGAATGACCATGTTTACAACAATCCACGTCCAGAGCCCTTTCGGATAACACAAAATTTGCTCAAGAAGTGCCCAATGACTAATAAATCGGCTAGCAACATCAAATTGTTACGAAGATAATTCAACTTCCCAACAAGTCTTCGATACCGATCATGGAACAGGGCACCACTATTTTTATCAAGTTGCAAATTGGGAGTCATTGGGGTTTTTGCTCCTATTTTCCCGATTTACTTGAGTAAGTCAAGCACATATTTTCTTCCGAGAGGAAAGATCCGCTCTTCTCATTATTTCCACGCCTAAGAAGTACTTGAGAGATCCCAAGTCCTTTGTCCGAAAGTGGGCATGGAGGAATGACTAAAAATCCTAACACTATCATTTCTGTAATTACAATATCATCCACATAAACAACTAGTAAAATGATCCCATGCTCGGAGCGTTTATAGAACACCGAATGATCGGACTTACATCTTAGTAAGCCATATTTCGAGAATGATCCGACTAAATCTATCGAACCAAGCCCGAGGACTCGCTTTAAACCGTATAAGGATTTGCGAAGATGACATACTTTCCTGACAACAAGTCCTTTTTGTAAATCACATTCTTTCCCGACTCTTGTGTTCTTCAGGATCTTTCGACGAGTTGATCCTTGGTAAAGGCCGTGAATTGGCCTTTATATTCTCGACACTCCGGAACAAGTCTCTTGTTGGTTCCTCTTCTTCGACTTGAAATGCATTGTCGCTCCCTCTCTCCAAAGTCTCAAGAAGTTGTGTCCTCGGTTGTCTTCTATATCATCTTTATTTTGTGAGTCGTGTCGGTTTGCCAAACATTCTCGTGTACATTTAGGCCCTAGAATAAATAAGCGGGTTGCGTCTCCTTTTAGATTAGTTCACTCGATGTTTGGGGTCCTTGTTACGTGATGTCCTCTAAGTCCGTTTCAAATATTTTGTTACGTTTATTGATGATTTTTCTCGTGTTACTTGGATTTATTTTATGAAAAGTCGCTAAATTCCATCATTTCTCTTCCTTTTGTGCTGAAATTCAAACTCGGTTTTCTTCACATATTCAAACGCTTACTACTATATTTCAGTCATATATGCTTCAACATGGTATTTTGCATGAAACTTCTTGTGCGGACACACCAGCCCAAAATGGTGTTGCCGAGCGAAAGAATCGGCATCTCCTTGAGGTTGCTCGAGCCTTATTGTTTCACATGAATGTTCCTAAACCATTCTGGGCGATGCTGTCTCCACTGCCTGTTTCCTCATTTTTTTTTTTTGAGGGAAACTGCATGTTTCCTCATTAACCGTATGCCATCAGTGATTTTAGACAACGTTGTCCCTTTTTCTATCTGTTTCCTGACAAACCTGTTTTCCCAATCGCACCTAAGATTTTTGGTAGCACATGCTTTGTTCGTGATACAAGACCTCATCTCACCAAACTAGATCCCAAGTCACTAAAATGTGTCTTCCTCGTACTTGAAAAGGGATATTTGTTTTTCTCCTACACTCAATCGCTATATTGTGTCTATGTTACATTCAATGAACAACTCCCGTATTTTTTTTCTGTGTCACCTCGTCCGGAGGGGGATGATGATGTCTTGGTCTACTCTGTTCCTGTCGTGCCCTCCGCAATGTCTCAACCAGCTCCTCGACCCCGATTACTACCACGAATGACCTCAGATACAAGTTTAGTTTCACCCATAATATCAGCACAAACAAAGCAACCCAAATGTCCAAAAAACCAAAGCCAAATCTGAACAGGTACCAAAAGTGAAAGAAAACTGAGACCAAAATACCAAAAATCCAAAACGAGTGCAAACCGTGCACGTAAACACCAAATCGAGCCCCAAAACGGAAAGCCCAACAAAAACCGATGGGACGGTCACCGGCCGGAGAAGAGTCCGGTCAGGCAAAATCTGGCGCGTGTGGGCCACACGCGCTTTCTGACGCCGGGATGGGCCGGGAGGGTCGCTACAGAGGTATTGAGATCTAAATCGGACCCAAAATGTGTTATTCGAAAAACCCTAAGAAACCCTCTTTGGAAAAAAAAAAAAAAAAAAGGAACAGACGGCTGGAAAAAAAAATCTTGAAAGAAACCTCGCTTGATACCATGTAATGCACTGTAAATCTGAATGAATTGTGTATTCTACTGATTACAAGGTACACTTATATACAAGTTGAAAGCAACCAAAATAAGGAAACTAAATCAATAGGCTAATCTACGGATTCTAATTATCTCCTAATTGATATACAATATCTATACTATATTAACAAAAAAAAAAAAAACTAGCTGTTTTTGAAAATTACGGAAACCCCTTGAGGTTTGATTTCGTCTTACATTTACCCCTGCATGAGCAAAAGTATTTCAAAAACCATCCTGTAATCAGTTACACTCTTAAATCTCAGATCCTCAATGGATTTTTTTGTAATTTTAAAAAACCTTTTTTTTTTTTTTTTGTAATTATCCCTACTTTTATTGAAGTTCTGAATCGGAGCTTTGTGTGACAAACCAGGGCACAAAATAGAGTTGAAATTTAGATGTACATAACATTGTCTTATGATGTTCTTAAGTAGTTTCAATAAATATATCAAGAATTAACTAAACCTGATGAACACATTTTATAATTTTCAGGGAATTGGCATAGACAGGCTTGTAATGCTATTGACCAACTCAGCCAGTATACGTGATGTTATTGCGTTCCCTGTCCTCAAGACTCCTCAATAGTGTGCTAACATTTCAAGGATTTGTTATGTCTTCTTCTAAAATTCATTATCACAGTTTGATAGATTTTGCCTTTATAATTTATATCATTGCTACTGATAAAGTGATAATCGTAGCATAATTGCCCTCCAAATTAGCAAAAGTATGAATAATATTCATGTAATTCATTCATGTCCGTTTAATTAGAAACCTTTTTGAAACTTTTAGATATGAATTTATTAATTTTTTTTTAAGGAAAAACACTTGAGTTTTTCACTTTTTCTTCGGCAATGGAATGTATGATATGTTGTATTAATATGTTTATGAATTTTTAATCCTTATTAAGTTATGTCAAAATTCCTGAATATCACATTGGATAATGTAAGTAATTACTGAATATTGCCATCTAGGGTAAAATATTATAGAGATGTATGTCTATTATATATTATCTTTAATTGTTTAAGAATCCATAGATACTATAAAAATTATTTTATCGCTACAATTACTTATTTTAAATTAAATAAGGTAATTAGTTTTACTGAATCGAATATTACCTCAGCATACAAGGGCCATTTAAATAAAATGATTCAGTTTTAAAAAATGATACTTTTATTAATTTACAACGTATGGAAATTTAAAAATGCTTTTAGATTAAAAATTTAAATATAATAATAAAATTAATTTAATAAATAATTATACTCTTTCAATTATAGCAATCTAAAGAGTACGAATTTACTTAATGAAATTATTAATTGAAATATTTAATAATGTCAATTTTTCAAATACTTTTCTAATCATTTATGTTTATCAATTTATTTGTTCGTATATTGCCTTCAAATGTTTTAACGATGATTCAAGCAAGACTTTATTTTATAAATAATATTCATTTTCAAAAACTCGATTTTTGTTAAGATATACTTTTAAATTAAAATTTAAATACAATAAACAAATCAATTAAAAAAATAAAATATATTTTATTTTATATTAGGAATAATTTTTCTATCATTATTATGTACAATGAAACTTATGTTTTAACTCATTGCGCGCACGCACACACATATATATTGTGACGATCCCACCCTTTTCACCATAACACACACAATTATTTTAGAATAATCATAATTTTTAATTTTTAAGTCTGCATAAAGAAATTTAATTAAATCCAAGCATATATTTTGAAATTCGGAGAATCGAGATCGAATGTGCCCATTACTAAGAGGTAAGACTTTATTGACTTGATAATTTTAGAACTCAATATTTGAGAGGCTAATTTTGGACTAAGGTATTTCGGGATTTTAGTACGATTTTTGGAGAACCGTTAATTATTAGGCGATACTGCCATATCGCGTAGAAGCTTAATTAGAGTTTCCTTACTAATTATATATATTGAAAATTATGGTAGTATAAGATATTAGTAGATTTTATTTTGTTTTGTTTTTGCATACAAGAGTTCTTTGGGATTTATAAAATAGAAATTAAGAAATTGATTTTTTGTTGGTGATTAGGAAATTACCCAATTACTCCCTAAGAACTCTTGCCCTTAAAATATCCCCAACTACACCATCACTCTTACTAACACTTTGTCTTGTAGGTTAATATTAGAACTCCAAGGTAACTCTCATTTTTATTTTCAACTTTCAAGTTTTGATTTAATTTTTCCTTCCAAAAATGTAAGATATTTGTAGTAAAAGCATGCAATAGGTTAGTATATGAGTTTATGTTGGTTTTGTATTGGTAAATGGAACAAAAGTTTGGACATTTTGGCATGTAATTTTTGGTCATATTTTTTTTTATAACATGATTTTTGTTCCATTAGATCTTGTTAAAATGTTATCTAGCATGTTTGAATATGATATATGAATTTTGATTATTATTTTGGCGTTGATCTTGATATATGAAATATTTAAGTTAGTAAAAGTATTATGGACATTTTAAGTACTTTAGCCTTTTGTGTTGGTGTAGTGCTTAAGTTGATGGTGAAAATGGACTATGACAAATTTGGAGAATATTCATGGTTAAAAATAACAAAATGGAGGGGTAGAGTGATAGTGGACGGCCATTTGGGAGGATTTGAGTATGTGTTTTGTGTGTTAGTATGAGAGGTAGTGAATAGTGACAAAATGGAAGCCATGCTTTTGGGTGGAGGTAAGTTGTACTCTTTGTCTAGGAGGTATGGGGAGCCTTAAAATGAGAAAGTGTTGTTGGGAGATATTTGTAGGAAAATGATTGTTGGTGATTAGATGATGGTTGGTGATTATAGAGAAACACTTAGTTGATTAAGGATTAAAATTTTTAAACATAGTTAATAACTAATTGTAAAAAATTGATATTGATTAATTATAATAGTAATAATAATTATGATCATACCTTCGATGGATGAGTTGACTAAACTTTGACTATTGACTTAGGTTATGACAACTTAATTGACTAAGTTTGAGTCTGTTCGATTAATTAATTATTTATTTTATAATCATTTGACTACTTATTAACTTGTATAAATTATTTTCTTTATTTATTTATGTTAATTATTAATTAATGATTTAATTATTTTCGAAATTATTTAATTAATTAATTATTCATTTATTATTTAATTAATTATTTGATAATTCAATTAGTTTATTTAAATCATATAATTTAATTAATTATTTATCTATAAAAAATTATATTGTTATTATTTTATTTATTTATTGATTGATTTTTATTTTTAAAATAAATATAGAGTCAAGTGGACTGCTAACGGACTTATTTTTACTTAAGTGACTTATTACTTCATTAATTACGGATAGTTAGATTAAGTATTAAATTTGTCTTCCCTAGAATAATATACTCTATAAATATTATAGACCCCACATAAGTTAGTAGCTTGATCAATCACTTGTTGAATTTAGTCTTGAACATTTACGATTCACTTATGTTAGGTTCGGCACGATCGAGCTCTTCTCAATCGAAAACATTCGACACTTTTACATCAAACAAAGGTGGGTAAACTTTAAATTTGTAAGCATGTCATATTGTTACTAATTTGGTTAAATTTCCTATTAATGCATGTAATTGAAAGTGACACTACGGTGTCATCCGACGGGCCATATGCATGAAAAGTGCCTTCGGGCCGAAAATAGAAAGTACCTTTGGGTCGAATTTATTTGCAGTATAGATGTATTTTCTCCTATTAGTGTAACTGCTTTATGTTTCCCACTGAGTGTAAAAACTCAAGGCTTCAAACTAATATTATTTTCAGATGATGGGGTCGAGCAGTATGGGTTGTGCACGTGGAAGTCGCGCGTTCCTTACTTATTTTGTCATAAACTCCAAACATAAATATATATTCTAAACTTGTATTAAGAAGTCAATCGTACTCTGATGACTCGTATTTTGGACGTACTAACTATGTTAAGCTTTTTAATTTTCGCATTTTAATATGTTGTATATATATCTATGGTGTGTTTTTTCTAAAAAAAAATATTTCAGAATTCATTAGATTGGTATCATTTCATTTACACTTCCGCAAATACTTAAATATGGTTCCACAGTGACAATCCGAACTCTAAATGGGTTTGGAGTGTTACATATATATTCCTGTATATTTATAAACTACAAATCAATTATTAAATTGAATGTCTTCTCTACTCAATGCCAATTTTTCATATTTGGATACTCAAAATATAAGCTGGGAAAAAAAAAAAAAAAACTCAAGGTGTCCATTTGCTGATCAGCTAAAAATGGAATTTTAAAAAACGAATACATAAATAATCTTAATTCTTCTGTAAGAATAACTTCTAGTTCTGTTCAAAGTCACAAACTATTTCCTTAAATTCCTACGGTGATATGATTTATTGATTAATTTCTAATTCCTTTATGATATTCAGCAAAGTAAGAACAACTACTAATTGGCTGTGCCACTTTTCCTCTTAATACACTTATTTTCTAAATACAGCCCACCCACTTTGTTAAATAACCCATTTACTTAATATACCACCCAACATTCTCAAATTTACCATTTACTCATTAAACCCCAATTCTTTCCCTGAAACATATTCTCTTAGATTTCGTGCATCTAGTGCAACTCTTGCTTGATTTATGCTTGAAAATTATTAAATCCTTCTCGTGCAATATCTAGTGCAACTCTCATTAAATCCTTCTCGTGCAATACGTGTAACTCTTGCGCAATGAGGACCTACAAGCAACGAAAATTGATTCCGGATGAGGAACCAATCAAAACTTTGTTAATTTCCGCACTATATTGTGAAATATTTGTGTTGCGGTAATTGTTGTTTTGTTGGAATAAGGGGTATTTCAATTTCGCACAATGTTGTCTTAGAATTCTAGATGACACGATGGTACCCATCTACCATTTGAGGCATCGAGCTATCGCCTATTGTGTCATATACCATTTGGGCCATCGTACTATCGCCTATCGTGTCATATACCATTTGGGCCATCTGCCATTTTGCCATCGTGTCATCTATTATAGTAAGGATATCATAGTCTTTTATATTCATGATTTTTTGTATATATAGACTATAGTCTATAATCTTCCATGGAATTTTGATTGAACTCTTTATCTTGTTGAACTTCTGCAGTGAACTACATTTTCTCTTCTTGTGCGCTCTCTCTCCTCTCTCTCTCTCTGTATATATATTTATAGACAAGAGAGATTGCATGCAAATAATGCAAGTGAGTCGAACTGGAGTTGTTCAAAAAATCACAGAAGCGTTACAAGTAGTATAATGTATGTGACCTGAGCTGTCATCATAATTAATTAAAGGTTTGTGCTGGTGCCCGCTTATGATCTCCATCAACTTACATCTGTAACTATACATTCAACCCTTTCTATTTTCTCTGTCTTTTTTCTCTTTATAACCCAAACCAATTCCATGTTGAGGGTTTTGTGGGACTCAGACCAAAACAGACTCACTCTGTTGGGAAAAAAAAAAAAAAGGAAAAAAGAGAAGAAATTAAATGGCTCCCAAGAGAAAATTGGAGATAACTGCTGTTGATGAGAACGAAAGGGTTTTGTTCTCAATGTTCCAAAATATTGCTAACAATATCTCTCACTTCTACTCTCAATCTGTCAATCACCAGAACCTGGCTTTTCAGGCTGGCCAAAATTACGCTTATGTAAGTACCCTACCTACCTACCATTTTAATTTCCCTAATTGAGTTTATTTGAGTTTTTTATGTATGGTTTTTACATTTTTTTCTCATGCTTGTTGGTGGATGATCTTGCTGCATGTGGTGTACAGAGCCTTTTTTTATATATATGTGATGCTGGAAATAATTACTGGGCTCTGATATGAGACTGATTTATCTTTTGTTTGTTTGTTTGTTTTGTTAAAATTAGGAAATGTATGTTAATTGATCAATAGAAATCAGATCCCCATCTGACACTGAGACTGATTTTTCCCTTATCTTGTTGTCTGGTTTGAATTTGAGAAATGCATAAAATGTGTGTTAGTTATTGAAATCTTGCTTTCTTTTCGACATACTCTTTCATGCACTACATTTAATCTGAGATTAACTTTTGTAGTTTCCTACAATTTTCTTTGTCTTAAAAGTAACATGCATGTGTTGCTTCTGTATAAATTTGATTGCCTATCTTAGCTTTCTGTTTCAATAGTACTATTACTGATGAATATTGAATAATTGAAGTTTGTTCCTGTTATGGAAGTTGTAATCGCGATGCAGTATTTATGGGCGTACGTAATATGTAATGTTTGTCCGGCTGACATTTGATTTGTAATAATACGTGTCCTAGTCCGATTATAAACTTTTGACCGTTATAGGCTTGTGTTCAAAGTAATTTGGAAAAGGTGGCGTAAAATAATCATGCCTAGACTTAAATGGAAGAATTTTCAAGTCAATTACAGATTCGTAGGTAATTGTGAACTCTTGATCTTTGGCGACCTCAGCATTATCGATAAAAGACTTCAAATGGTCGTATCTGCGTAAATGCTGCGATTATGTCTTTTGTCGCGATTGTTACACTTGTCAAGAAGATATAAGTGAATCTTTTACTAACACATGAATCAATCACCTCTTTGGAATGTCTCTTGACAACTTTTTTATTTCTTTTCTATTGCTTTTCTTTTATGTTCGTGTATTTTTCCTCATCCCCTTGTTCCTTCATCCGAAAGTAGAACTCTACATAGGTTTATTGACAAGGTTTGAACTATTTATCTTATAGTGTACTTTTAAGTACTCAGAACTGAGAGTACCTGTCACTTTTAGGGAGTGTTTGCAAACTCTAAAGAAAAGTGATTCTCAGCTTCTAGATGCAAAAAACAACTATATTTTCCATCTAGAAGCTGAGAGTCACTTTTGTTTCTTAGAGTTTACAAAAACCCCCTTAGTCCTGTTTGAGCAACGTCATTTGGATTAAAGTTTTGTGTAACAAAATATGGTGATATGATATTTTGCAGCTGAAATTTCACGAGTGGATGATAGAGAAACTGCAGAAGGGGAGAATGGTTACCGTGTCTGAGATTCTTGAATATTTGCAGGTTCGACTCTGTCTTTATTTTGTCCAATCTCCTCACCAACACTTCTTCTGGTTGATATTTGAGCATATGTATTAAGACATAGATATGGTTTATCCATGAGTGTCTATTGACCTTTTATTTATCCAAACTGTCAATCCTGTCTCTTTTTTTTTTTTTGGTTTATCCACTCTGGTCTTCATTTTTGTTTGTAATCGAACTTACAATAGCAATCAGTTACTATTAGTTGATCATGCATGCTTATGCTCTTTCCGACCTAGCCGGAACAACTGAATCACACACAATCTAACTTTCATGAATAAATATACACCAAAGCATTATTTCCTATTTATGTATACAATTTAATGCGACAAAGATTAGATGGCATTCCCTTGGATTGTGATCTCCCATTTCACTTTTTTATTCCACTTTATTGGATGAAATGCCACGTGCATGAGATGATGTCATAATTGTGCACGTGTCATTCATCCGAATAAAACGTGGAATATGAGATCTAGACTCCATTTCCTTGTGATATTATTATTTGGATAACTTTGATTGACTAACTAGGTAAATAAAATGATAGCATGGCTCTAAAACTAATCTGATAATGATAACAGTTAAATTGTTATTCTAAGTTGTGATGGGGTAGTTTTACGTGCAAAATCTTGTGTCATGAAATATTAATTTTTCTTGCAGGGTAAGCTGAACGGTTGGACGTCCGGTGTTGGGCTGCCAGGACAAGGTGCTAGTGGCTCTGAACAGAACGGTGGAACGCAGTCTGAGGTGGCAGCATCTACGTCTGCTCAGATCACTCCAAACCAGGACAGTTATCCCGAAATGCAAATGGAGTTTACTTCTGATGGGAACTAAACTCCTTTGCAATCTACAACTATGGCATTGTTGTGTCTTTCATGTTTCCAAATTATGTTGTATTGTTAGTAGTTATGTTGGACTTGTCAGTCGAGTTTTCTTGAACGAATTTCGTTTGAGTGCTGAGCATTGCCTCAAAGGAAATTGACTGTTTTATCTTATCAGGTATAATATTTATGAAAGGCCTAGATCTAATTATGGACTTACCTTTTCATTTCTTCCGTGTTGAAGTTGTCGATCATATGTTTCTGTTATAACCGCATAGCTAAAACTAGCTAAGCGGCTATGTTAGAAAACGTACGTCTGGCTCATCAAATTGGTCCCTGCTGTTTATTTACTACCATGAGTTTGCTTAAATGCTGGGATTAGTGGATTACAGTTTAATAATTAGCATATAAACTTTTCGATTTTTTTGTTGTTTTTCAAATCAAGGTGGTATTAGCATTTATTACACTGTTGAGATACATGTGGCAGAGTTGTTGATCTGGTTATATAACCTATTCTGCTGTTTTTTCTTCGCTTCTTCTTGTTTAAATACTTAATAGAGTATCATGTAAACATGTAGCTTTTTTTGAAGTTTGGAGGCCACAGGACAGAAAGTTTGAAATCCATAAATTTTAGGGATAGTTACAAAAACACCCCTGAGGTTTGGGCTAATTACAAAAGAACCCAGAGATATTTTAAGATTAAAAAAACCTCAGGTTTGAATTTTTCTTAAATTTAAGGAGGTAATTGTATTATTTTTATAAATGCTAGGGGGGTTTTCCAAATATTTTTTGCTTATGACGCGGAAAATGTAAGACGAAACCAAACCGTATTTTTTTTTGTAATTTTCAAAAATCTCAGGAATTTTTTGTAACTAGCCCAAACCTTAGGAGGGTTTTGTAATTATCCCTAAATTCTATGCTGTCCAAATAAGTAGTAAGGAAAATTTTGTGCAGGTAGGTAAGAGAGTAGATTAGGAATGCTATGAAAGATTAATTTTTTAATTCATTACTTTAGGAAACATAAAATTAAATTTTCTTCAAATGTTAAGTCAGCTCTTAACCTCTTATCGTATGAACCTAATTTTCTGTGGATCCGAATGCAATGCATTCTATTAGAAAAGCATACCTATAAAAATCCTAAGAATATATGCTCTGCCATTAAAACCTTTAATTCTGAAAGTTGAGGAGAAATAACAATATATTAGGGTGTCAATTTGGGTTAGGTCCGGGTTCGTGGGTTCGAGTTCGCAGGTTCGCGTGTCAGAAACAGCCAACCCGAACCCAACTTGTTTAATTATTCGTGTCAGAATCTTGAACCCGGACCCGACCTGCTTATTTCACAGGTAACCCGGTCCCGACCTGCTTAACCCATCTAATAAAATTATTTTAATATACATTTAATAGTTTTAATTGAATAAATTTATGTTTTCCAAAACCAATCACTATCATACATTATTCGATCAATAACCAATATTACAAATTTACAATTCACAACATACAAAAAGAAGTAACATAATTGCATAAATAACATAACATACTAATCATATTTTGAGGACAATATTAAAAAATACATGCATAATAATAACAAATACATAATTAAGGAGGTTTTATAATTTGAGTTTTAAAGATATGTCTTGTTTGTTATTTTTTCTTACAATTAGTTATCTACTTAATTTTTTTTAATTCACAAATGAGTTAGACGGATTAAACGGGTCATATTAGGTTGACCCGAACCCGACCTATTTAATTGGCAGGTTAGTTGGGTCCGACCCAATTTCGACCCGGACCCACAAAGCATGGACCCATACCCATTAATTTCGTGTTAGGTTCGTGTCGGGTTTGCGTGTCGGGTCCTAAATTAACACCCCTATAATATATATCCCAAAATGTGCAACCAGAGTTAACATATATTTGTCAGATTATATATGTTTAATTAGGTTGGGCCTTTTTAATTTACAGATGAAATAGAAATGCTTGTCCTGAAGTAGTGTTGATGTGGGAAATCATAAAGAAAGTTTTGCAACTGATACAGAAATAGTGACCTAATTTGGCATGTTATAGGTTTCATGAATCAGTTTTTTTGTGCATGAGATGTGACAATTAGAGGAGAGAGAGGAAGATGATGTTGCCCCCTCAATTTAAGGGAGTTTGTGTTTTATCAAACCTAGTGATTGCTTATGTGACTTAGACACGGAGCCAAGAGGGGCTGAATCAGGTAGCCCCAAAAGTTGGTAAATTCTTAAATGAGCAAATGGTCGGATTTATCCACTTGGGATAGGAAAGAGATTTTTTTGACATGTAGAATAAAAAATTATATTTTTTACCCACTTTTGGAGTTCTTTTACTACAATACCCTTAAGGCTTTAAATGCAAGTCTTCTAAGTTGTATTTCTCTCTCATGTTAAATACACAACATACATACATACGATTCCCATTAGTCATTTGCTCTTTGATTTTTCTCTCTCTTCATTTTCTTCACAAAATATCAAGAAGTTCTTTTTGTGGTCTTTCATCTACCCAAAATCGCACAAGAAATTAACAGGAAAAAACAAGGTAATGTTGCTTCTCCTCTTAGTTATTAACCTTGTTAAAATTATTCAAGAATATATTTACACGATATGTGAAGCTCTATGTGAAATTTCTGAATCTAAAAAACAAGATTACACTGTTTTGGGCATGATATATCGTGTCAAATATTTTGATGTGGCACGATATATCGTGCCCAATATAGGCACGATATCATGCCAAATTTTTGAAGCGACACGATATATCGTGCCACAACAAAATGTTTGGCACGAAATATCGTGCCACATTAGAAATATTTTCATTCGTGCCTTTTTATGCTTGCATATTGTGGCATATCTTTAATTTAATATTTTCTATATTTCCTGTCTGTAGATGAACTCTGGCTATGTTGATATTTGATTTGGGGGTCACTGGAAAGGTTTAGAATATAGAAATAGTGAAGAAGAAGTTGTACGTATTAAACCGGGCAAAATGAATTATAGTGAAATATTGGAGGAGGTTTATGGTGTTGTTGAAGTTGATAGGGGCATATATGACTGTGTAATGCATGCTACTGTAGATATTTCTGGAAACAAACTTGGGAAGTTAAAGTTGAAAAATGACGGTGACATTGAAAGTGCATTTAAGAACACCGAGTTACCAGTTGTTTTTATAACACTAAAAAGAAAAATGGGTGAGACTAGTTCGCATAATGTATTGGGAAGTCAGTCTGGGCATAATCGAGTTGAGTACATTGAAGGTCAACAAAATGTTGGTGGAAGTTTTATGCAACTAATAGCTACTCAGAATGATTTTTCAACAGTTATTCGGCCTAATTACAACTACATGCACCATCTTGGTTTTCAACAATATGGTGTACCACACATCAATCTATATAGTCATGTAGTAAGGCCTAGTGGAGCACTTACTGTTAATGTTCCAAATATCAATTGTTAGGGACCTAGTATAAGGCCAAGCAATGAAGATGGCTATTAGCCTGATATGGGTTGTGATAATACTGATGCTAATTGTGGAAAAAAAAATATTGATGCTAATCGTGATAATACTGATGCTGATGCTAATCATGATAATATTGAAGATGATTATGGTGATGCTGGTTGTAGTAATAATGCAGATGATTTTGGTGAGAACTACACTGCTGGTGATGTTGGTATTGATGTTCAAGCTAACAATCAATTTGAAAATGACCAGCAACGTGCTGATTTTGAGGAATTTTGTGAGTGGAGACGTAGACGGAGAGAAGTATTTCCAGAAAACCAAAACCAAGATGCACCAGAAGAACGAGGTGCTAACATACATCCAGATATCCATAAAGACAATAGGGACGAAACAATAGTGCCCACAGGACGAAGTTGGGTGATTCTTGGTGCACTCTCGCACGTTTCACTTCCTCCCGAAGAACCTGCTAGATTGGAAGCATCTGGTCGGACATTGCGCCAAGGAGCAACATACATGAGCAAAACCGAATTGGAGATGGCACTAGGAATGTATCACCTTGAAAATCAAGTAGAGTATCAAGTTGAACGCTCGGATAAGACTCATTTGCAATATGAAAGTATGAACGATGCCCTTTTCGAATGCGTGCATATGGAAAGGATGATATTTGGAGAGTAGGGAAGTTTGACAAGCACTATGGATGTGGGTTAAATTTGAAAGACAATGCATCTAGGCGGGTGCATTCTAAAGTTCTAGGTGCATATTTTGCATCTAGATTACTAGTGGAACATTCTGCACTAGTGCCAAGAGATATGATAGCGTAGTTGGAATCACGGAATGGGCTTAAAATGAGTTATAATGTTGCTTTGAGTGCTAAACATTATGCTTTTGGGTTGATATATAGAGATAGCAACAAGTCATTCAATCTACTTCCGACATACTTACACATGTTGAACTTAACGAATCCCGGATCAGTAACTAGATGGAAGTCGGATAATTTTAATTGATTTAAGTACGTGTTTTTTGCTTTGCAGGCATCAATCACTGGATTCCAGAACCATGCCCAGCCGATTTTTGTGATTGATGGAACACACTTTAAAGGCAAGTACCGGGGAATATTGTTTGTTGTCGTAACAAAAGATGGTAATTAGCAGATTTTTCCACTTGCGGTTGGAATTGGGGATGTTGAAAACGACAAATCCTGGACATGGTTTTTGAGATAGTTGATAGATGCTTATAATTGCTCTCGTGATCTACTGATTGTTTCTAATCAACACAAGAGTATCAGTAACGCCATAAAAGTAGTATACCCAGAAGCATCACATGGGCTTTGCATTTATCATTTGCAAAGTAATTTGGCTCTAGGGATGTCAATGGGGCGGAGTGGGGGCGGGGGAGCAATCCTCATCCCCATCCCCGTGTTCGCGGGGAATCCCCATCCCGTCCCCGTGAGATAAACGGGGAAAATTTGCTCCCCATCCCCGCGGGGATCCCCGCTCCCCGATTTTTTTTAAGAAAAATTAATATTTTTTAATATTATATAAATATATTTAAAAAATGCAAGTTACCAAAAAAAAATCTAGTAGCAAAAACAACTAAAAGCAGGTTTTTCATAAAATGCAAATTACATAAATATCCACAAAATACTAAATAAATGGTGTTACAAAAAAATGCAAATTACAAAAAAAAAAAAAAGAAATTCTAGTGACCTACCAAAAGTGCTATAAAGGTTTTTTCATAATATCCATAAAATACAAGGGCAATCCTCAAAGCTTTCCCCATATAGATATTAGCTAATATGTACTCCAAAGTCCAAACAAACCTTACTTAAGACAAAATACAAGGGCAATCCTCAAATGTAACAAATCACTATTTAGACAAAAAAATTGTAAAGAAAAAGTTATAGAACCGAGACATTACCATACATCATAACATAACCGAGACAATCATCAACAACAACAATTTGCAAAGCTAATATCATTATATCACCATACAAATTAAACAAAGAAAAAGTTTGCCCATACATCATAACATAACTAAGACAGTCAAATACAACTAATATAGCCAATATGTACTGTCCACAACTCCACATTCATTCCTCAGAATTCCCATGCCATCTCTTTTCAACACTTTATAGCAATTTAGAAAAACAAAAAATAATGATTATATTTCACAATACAAAAAAGATAAGTAGTAACAAACAATTATTACCTCTTCATCACTATCATCATCAATATCCTCATAAAATGTACAACATCCAGAATGAGCCGTTGCACCACTATCTGAAAAGACAAAGTAGTCAATGATGCAATTGAAAATTGAAGGAAACCGCATAATTTGAGTGTGTGTGTGTGTGTGTTATTTACATACTTTTTATTTCAGCCCATAGCCAATCTTGTGCACACATCAAAGCTTCTAGTGTGTCATGATGAAGTGTTGCGATGTGGGCTTACAAATCTCCCACTTGTGTTAAATGCCGACTCTGAAGCCGTAGTAGAA
Source organism: Rehmannia glutinosa (assembly GCA_016081115.2). NCBI lineage: Eukaryota > Viridiplantae > Streptophyta > Magnoliopsida > Lamiales > Orobanchaceae > Rehmannia > Rehmannia glutinosa. Next base: position 39,489,993 of record CM071936.1, on the reverse strand, counting down.
ACAGGAATTGCTAGAACATCTCTAGCAATTAACTGCAAAGTAGGATACTTAAGTGCATTCTTCCACCAATTTAATATATCAAAATCAGCCCTCCTTGGTATCACATGCACCTCTAAATAACAATCTAATTCTGTTCTAATAGTATCATTATCAGAATCAGAAGCAACAATCGCATCATAATTGCTCATTGGATCTACATCATCAAGACTAGTAATTGATGAATGTGAAGAGCTTGTAGAAAAGTGATTATAACATATGTCCACTCATTTTCAATTTGGCTGAGTATTCAACTACCAAAGCATAACGAAGCTATTGAATTCTTTGGATTTCCTTCTTTGCATCATCATCACCATAAAGAAGAGGAAAATAATAGTGCAGTAATTTAAGCTTATATCTAGGATCCAAAACAGTAGCCACGCCCATAATACCATGAGTTACAGACCAATACTTGTCAAATTTTTCTAACATTTTTGTTGCCATAGCTTCAATATTAGGATGCCCACAAGTAATCCACCGCCTCAAAGCTATTTTAATTTCACAAATTTTTGGAAAATATATATTGGCAGTTGGGCATTTAGTCCCTGGAAACATCTCAGTCACACTATTGAATAATTTAAGTTTATCACATATTTCTTTAGCCCTTTACCAATCATCCTCTGTTGGAAGTGATTTATAAAGAGGCTCTCGTTGTTTCAATCGACTGAAGACATCTTTATAGCAAATAGCAACATGAAGCATTGCATAGGTGGAGTTCCATCTAGTCTTATAATCTAAGACTAACTTCTTAGTGAATTGGAATTTCAATTGAAGAACGGTCTCTTCAAATCTCTCACATCTTTTAGGAGTGGCTACCCAAAAAGCAACACTACCACGGATTCGTTCAATACAATTACCAATAATTTCTAAACCATCCTTCACAATCAAATTCAAAATATGAGCACAACACCGCATATGCAACAATGACCCTTTTAACCACAGTGACTGTACATCCACTTTGTTCAAAATAGAATTAATCACTGCATCATTAAGTTGTACAATTATCTACTGTTAATGTAGATAATTTCTGATCAAGATTACAATCCATCAAACAATCAACAAACACTTCACTAATGACTTCAGATGTATGTGGACATGGCATATAGATAAACCTAAAATTAAATATTAGTCACAAGTTAAAATGCAATTCAAATGTCTAAAGATAACTAGATTATATAAAGCATTCATATATATATATATATATAACCTGACAATTCGACTTTGGAGCTTGCACGAATCATCAATAAAATGAGATGTAATGGCCATAAATCCTTTCTTTTGATTGGTTGTCGTCCACATGTCTGTTGTGATGGCAATTCTACTTATATTTCTATCGAGCAACTTCATTGTCTTTGTCCTTTCATATTCATAGGTTTTTAGTATGTCACTTTTTATTGTATTTAGTGAAACCACTTTGAATAGTGGTTGAAGAGAACTCACAAACCTTTGAAATCCGAAATGTTCCACCATATTCAGTGGGTACTCGTGTAAGATAATCATTATCCCCATTTTTTTGCTTGCAACTTCTCCATCAAAAGTATAAGTCCCAACATAAACTTTCCCCTTGGAATCTGTCTTGGTCTTCAAAAATGTTTGTTTTATACTGTTCGTTTGTCTCAATGAACAAAATTTAAAATGGTCATGCAAATGGCTTGTCCCATTCTCTGTTTCTCCTCCGAGTTTTTTATTGCAATAGTTGCATATCGCCTTCCATTTATCATCTATCTTTTGTCTCTTGAAATGGTTCCACACAACAGATGTCAACCCCCTTTTTTTGCCTAAAGTTAAAACTCCATCGCTTTCTTCCGAGCAATGTATTTGATTTGATTCCGTTGGTGTTGGAGTATCATTTCTAGACATGTTTGGTTCACTTGGTAACTGAGAACTGTTTGTCACTAGTTGAGGGCTATCAACAAATTGGTGAGAACTTGTTGGTGAAAGATGACATATAGAGTCTTGCGTATGAGCTCCAGAGGATGCAATTTTTTACCTGTCGTTAGCAAATAAAAATAATTAATAGTTTTATGCCTATTTTTGCTTTCTATTTAATGAAACCATTTTGTTTACAAGAATTGTTGTGCATTTCTAAATAGAGTAGAGTTCAAAATGTGCATAGTAATGTCATAGTGCATTTTAGTTACATGCTCATATGATCTTTTTCTCAAATTAATGCATATTCTGCAGCTTTCAAGAAAAGGAAAAACAGTAGGATCTTGTATGTAACATAATGACCCCAAGCTTTAAACCAGGTGCATAATTATTAGTCATGCGTGCAACGAATACATTATATCGAAGCTTAGACAGTAAATTAATTTACCTTTTGAGCATAAAAAATAAGAAATTGAAAATAATAAATCAGATGTGCAACAAATGAAATAAGAGACCAATCATACACCGCTACAAACGAAGCCATCACTATTAGCATGAATAAATAATCATAAGTAATTCATTTGTTTACTATATACATATATAAATTAAATCAGCAGAAAGTAATTGGAGCTAGGATCCACAAATGAATTAACTATTATTTAAGTGTATCTATATATTGCAGACTGAAGTACTAACCTGGGTCTTCTAGTTCTTGGAGAGGAGTTGAAGTGTTGAAGAAGAAGAGTCTGAGAGTGAGAGGCGGACTGAGTGCGTGAGATTGATTGAGAGTTGAAGGCTAGGGTTTTAGTATCTTACATTTAGTATATGTGATATATCTATAATATTAAGGGTATTATTGTAATTGCATATTGCGGGTCTCCGTGGGGAACGGGACGGGGAATACAATCCCCGTCCCCACCCCATCCCCACCAACGGGGAGAAAAAATTCCCCGCTCCCGTCCCCACGGGGAAAATTTTCGGGGAATCCCTACCCCACTGCCATCCCTATTTGGCTCAATACGGTCAACATATAGTAGCAATGTTTAGGAATGCATCATATTCATACCGCTGTGAAGATTATGATAAGTATTTTGAAAACATAAAAGTTGCTAGTGAGACGGGTGCGTTTAAGAAGTTAGAACGTGCAGGGAAAGACAGATGGTCTAGAGTTAAGTGTCTTGTCCGACGTTATGGGTTCATGACATCAAACTCGACTGAGAGCTTCAATAGTCGGTTATTATGGGCCAGAAAGTTACCTGTTTGTTTTGTTCTTGAGTGTGCTCGGACTATTATTGAAAAGTGGTTTTATAAACGACGCACTGCTGCTAATGAAAGAGATCAAGAGTTAACACTTGAAGCAACCAAAAGATTAAGTGATGCAGTTGAGATAGGTTGTAGAATAGATGTACAATGTCTTAGTAATGTGAAGTACAAAGTGAAAGATGGAACAAAGACCTATTTGGTTGACTTATCCCAAAGAACGTGCAATTGTCGAGAATTTGAATATGAATTGATTCATTGCTCCCATGCATCTGCAGCAATTAGATATAAATAAATTTAAACTTTATACAATATTTTCATATAATTCGTTCAATATTTTCACATAATTGTTAGTTTATTTGTGCAGAAAGGCGAACCTCAATATCTATTCATTTGTTGCACATTATTATAAAAATGAAAATCTTCAACAAATGTGGGTGGATGAAGTTCTACCATTCTTGATCCGAGTGAATGGGTACTACCACAAGAGGTGCGAGAATTAGTATGCAACCCTCCAAATAACCCGAGACAAGCAGGTCATCCTAGACAAAGTAGAGTTCATTCTGCGGTTGAATCATCAAGTAATTGTTCACGTAAGAGTCAAATTTGTTCAAGGTGTGGGGATGCTGGCCACAATTGCGTCAAATGCATTATGTCATCACCGCTTGATGAGCGCGGAAGTGCCTCAGTGACATAGTCGGGTCCTTCAAGACAAGTGCGTAGTAAAAAGAAATGTGGAATGTGCCGAGCAGATGATCATACCCGTAGAAGATGCCTGAGACGTCCGGATGATGAAAATTAGGCAAAAATTGCTAAAAATTATTTCAAATGTAATACTATGTTAGCAAATAAAGAGCAGAAAGTCAATAGTCATTTAAACAGGTGTTTCACAATAAGCATGATATATCATGTCACTTTGCTGTGGTACGATATATCGTGTCATATATAGGCGTGATATCGTGCCCAAATATAAGTCGATATATTGTGCCCAATATAGACATGATATCGTGCCCAACTTTTTAATTAGGCACGATATTGTGCATAATTAAAAGTTGGGCACGATATATCGTGCCAATATTGGGGCACAAAATCGTGCCCAATAAGGTCACTATATATCGTGCCTAATTAAAAGTCGGGCACGATATCGTGCCATATAACCAATATTGTGCCATTTAACAAAATATCGTGCCATGCGTGTTTTACTTTGTTTTGTACAAAATTTCTATATTTTTTTTACCAATTTTTTTTTTTTTATTTATTTTTTTTTTTTTATCAAATTTTTTTTTTTTTTTCATGATACAATTTTTGAAATTTGAACCTCTTTTTTGGAAATAAAAGGACATAAAATCACCTTTTTTGAGAGTTTCAAACAAATATTTAAATAAATCACTTTTTTTCAAATATATTTTTTTACCAATTTCAAGTGTATAACCTCTTATTTGGAAATAATAGGACATAAAACTATGCAAAATAAATATTTAAATAACTCAAAATATTTACAAGATATACAATAAAAATGTACTACAACTCAAGAGTACTACTATCTATATTGTACTGTAAATTTGTCGTGCCATCGTCTTCCTTATCTGGGGAATTGAATCCTGCATCTGCTTCTTATTAATCTTCTTTGTGATACAACTAACGACACAATAGATGGCAAATACGCCACAACTGGTGTTGTCGTTCTGCACATAACAATCTTTCTCCGGCACAGTGATAAGCTCCTACTTGCGGCGGATGGGCTCAATACCTAAGGCGTCGTAGAAGCCAACGTCCATAAGTACACATGGGAGGATGCGATGGAGTGAACATGTGCTGGCATACCTCGAGGCACGAATATCAGGTCTGTATCGGGCACGTACAGAGTCGTACATATATATTTTGGCTCTAAGGAGATCCAGTCTGCATACGACAAAATGTGCTGATAAATTTACAATCATGAACACCTGGGGAAAAAAACAAATCATTAATTAATCAAACAATTTTAATGAAAAAAATGAATAAACTAGCTAAAAAAAATTCAAGTGTACTTGCACAACGTTACTCCACGAACCCGGATTACCCCATCCAAGAGTCCGTGTTGGACAACCCTAACTAACTCATCCAGCTCCTGTCCGGGAGCAATCTCTTCCATGGTCGTCGGGTCATATACTGTGCCAGCAGGATCCCGACCATGTATATGATTCCATATAAACTGTATGGAATCCTACACATAGAAAATATTTATGAATTAACAAGTATCATTTATTAAGTTTAAAGTAAAATGCGAGACACATAAATCAAAAATATCGTAGATACAATCCTATAAGTTCCCAATTGCTTGGGATGAGGTAAAAAACCCAGAAACTGGGGATCGGACTGTAATATGGACAGGTATGCATTTATATGTTGTACATAAATGAAAGAAATCGATATTAATCAATATGAAATAAATAAATATTCATCAACTAAATAATACAAAAATTTAAGAAACTTACATCATTCTCCAACTTTACAGTTGGATCCTCCATTTCCTTAAAAAATGATGGCCCAACATAGTACAATAGCCCCACGTTCCTCCTGCAATTGGATCCTCAAATATTGAGATATTTCACTAATATAAGATGTTAATACTAAGACGACAAGACATGCAAAAATATTTAATACTTACTCTTCAGTAGACTGTAAGAAGCACCTATACTCCCTCTCGCTCGGGTCTGGCTTGCGAGTACTAGGATCCCTGAATGGGCTGCGAATGAAGCGCGACGGCTGCCTATCCCGAACCTGGATGAAGGGAATAGGCGTAGAGGGCGCTCGTGGACCAGGACCACGAGTGTCAGAGAGGGAGCTCAAATACCAGGGACTAATGGCCTCGGAATAGTGACCGACACTCGTGGTCACGGAGAATGTACCAACATAGGCAGAATATGAGTCGACAACGACATAAGAGAACTTGATATAAGAAGTTGACACTTCCTGAAGAGGAATCGACATCGACATAAGGGAAATCGACACCGCCAGAATAGTAGTCGACACCGGTGGAAGAGTAGTCGCCACCGGCGGAAGAGGAGTTGACATCGGCTGAAGAAGAGTCGTCTCTCTCTGAGGGGTGATCGTCGATGTCTGATGTGGCATCGACGATGGCATCTGCTGAGATGACTGGCTAGGAAATCTCTGACTTCCATGCACGAAGTCATCATACTGATCAATGTAAATGAACAGACGCCTAATCTCCACCTGAATAAGGTTTGGAACCCGACCTATCTTCTGATTTAGGCGTTTGTCCAAGCAAGAACTGATCGAGAAATAGCTTGATCGACTCGTGACTCCAATCGAGAGAACCGATCCTCTATGAGTCTCTCTAACAGGCTAATCTCCTTCCGTATAACCCTCCTAATCAACACCAACATATCTGTATGCCCGCTGATTGATGGATCATCACGAGTATCCCCATGGATTGATGGATCATCGCGCGCATACTCTTCACAGACTGATGGATCATCACGTGTATCTGTCTGCCCAGCTGATAAATCATCTGTCCGGCCATCTAAGGATCATCTGCCCGATAGGATGATGGGTTGTCTGTCTTACACCACTTCTCCGGCCTTTGAATCGTAGGAGTAGTAGTGGGGGCCTCTGAATCGGCTCTACCTATCCATCTGCCTCTGTCTCTGCCCCTACCAGTAGCCCCTGCCTCTGCCATCTCTGACACTCTGCCTCTGCCAATAGGGTCTGGGGCTGTCGAATCTGTACTCGTACCTCTCCTCTGCTCCTGCCCATCCCAGCACCACCGCCCAAAAACTGGTTCTCCTTCGGGATGAACCGAGGAGGACCTAACAAAATAACCGGCTCATCGACTCGCTCCATATATATCTGCTGGAGCTCCTCCTCACTCAGATCCAATATCTCATGACACACTAAAGCTTGTAAATAAATAAATTAATTAATTAATAAAAAAATAATTTATTAATTAAATAAATAAACAATGTTGGAATGCATACCGGGTCAAAGAAAAAATCAATCATGTCAACGTTGGTCTTCGAAAACCTCCAACGGAGGAACCTAGGCATCTGGGTGTCGGATACTTGAGTCGCCCAAGCATTACCTATGCGAGGTATTACCTTGAATGCCCAAATCTGTCAGAACATTGATAAGTGTCAAAATAAGATTTTTTTAAATATTAAAAAAAACTAAGTACAAATATAAATAAAGTAAAAAAAATATACGTACCAGCAAGACATACGTGGGACCATAAAAATGATAACTAGGTGGGCGATATCGAGGTGGCGTCCTTAGTATATTGGCCAGGTGGCAGAACATCATGCACCTGCCGAATATAATGAATCAAAATCTGAAATGAGTATTTCCCCCAAGGGAAAGCCTCCCACTATGCATCGTCATCGATCAAGAACTATAGCCAACGGTCCACTGCGGTCTGTCGGCCATCGAAACACAGTACCATATAAAAGGCAAATAACACCTTCGCCACCTTTAGGGCATCGTCTGGTGAGTCACGGAAGGTACCATCGGAAAATAAATCGTGTAACTACGTGGGTAACACGATCATCCTGATGCCAATACCATCGATAAATACAGGTCTCGGGTACCTCAAAAACACTGTTAGGGTCAAATGTGGATCCTGAAAACCGCAATCCGGATATCATAGCAAAATCACGCTGAGAGAATCTAATAGTCTACTTTCCGACGTGGAACTAACACTCCGATTCTGGAGCATCCGACACACGCACCTCCATCGCAACCAATGCATGAAGTGCCGCATTATAGCTAGTTCTGTCATACCCGAAATCCATAAAATGGCCAAAAACCGACCATCTAAATTGCCCATATACACCACCACCGATCTCCTGCAACTCATCTTTATTATTTGAATTATATTTGGTCTAACGTACCCTGCGATGTGGGCCCTCTCTCGATGATAAAAAGGGTCTCCTCCACTATGGAACGACCTATAACAATAATTAATTGCAATTTAACAAGATGGATTATTGAAGAATTGAACAAATGTAGTGATAAACTGAAAGGAAACAAAAATTATGGAACAAACAGCATGTGGCACGATATGGACGTGATATGGTATAGAATATGGCACGATATATTACAATTCATTTCAATTAGGCACGATATGGCATAAAACGTGCCAAAAAAAGAAAACGGCATGATATAAGCACAAACTATGCGGCACGATATAAGCACAAACTATGCGACCAAGAAAGCGGCACAATATAAGCCAAGAAGTATACTATGGCATGATATGAGGCATGATATGGCGCATCATCTTCAACCTCATATCGTGCCATCAACCAGGAAAAAATCACCACCATTTTCGAATACTAGTCCCAAAACATAACTCAAAACTTCATATATTTCGACCTTTCGAACAACTAAGCTCTAATCATTCATATTATCAAGTATAAATTTACAACAAACTAAACCCTAATTCATGAAAGGTGCTATATATTTCGAAATGGGTTTCGAACATTAGGGGCACGATATAAGTATGAGAAATATAAAACCTTACTTGTTCGTGAACGGAGGAGGAGGGTGCGGAGGTAGCGATGGCATCAGTGGAGACGGCGACGGCAGCAGCGGAGGCGGGCGATGGCTCGTGTGAATCCATGGATGTATTTTCTTCTTGCACGTTATTAGGCACGATTTAGGGTTGGATTTTTTTCTTGTTTTTACTTCTGCTTTTGCCTTTGGACAATTTAGGGTTGGTGTCTTTTACTTTTGTTTTTGCTTATGCTTTTTGTACTATTTTGTCTTGGAGTGTGTGTGTATATATGTACATAGTATACGTTTCTATACAGTTTTAAATGGTATAATGATGACTTCAATTTCAAAATTCAAAAACACCAACTTAAAAGATGAGTAATTTGGCCAATTTGGGTAGAAAAAAATTTTGTTATCTTAGTGGGTAGAAAAGAGTACCTACATCCATAGTGGGTACTTAAAACATTTCCCTTCTTAAATTATATGCGTAAATTAAATAAAATTATTATTTTTCCTTGCCACCAAAATTGTAAATGTAAGTTAAAATACCTATGTCGTTTGAAGGTATGGATCATGGCTCCGTTCCTAGTTTGACCCATCCGATATGTTGCATTGATTATATATATCCGGATATCTAGAGTGGTTTATAAGTGGGTGCAAGTGCAATGGACTTTTCTACCAATCGAATTAACCATTTTCAAGTAGTTGTTATTCTGAGCTAGTTATGTCACTTTTTCTCTCCCAACCTCCGAGTGGGAGGGTGTGACAAATGATATTAGAGCGACCATGTGTGTTATTGGCGCGGTGAGGTCCGACCAGGATGTGTACTTGGAGGTGGTCCTGGATTGTGAAGAAAATACTATATGTCTTTGGAGGTCCAGTCGGATGTGTACTTAGGGTCTAGGGTTGGTACTGGATTGTGAAGAAAAATGACAAGGACGACGTCCTGTGTTGGAAGGGATTGCGATACAACACGGTGTCACATTGGTTATGTCAAGATATTTGGAGTGGTTCATAAGTGGGTATAATGGACTCCTCTAGCAACTTGGTTTAACTAATTTCCCAAAGCAAGGATGAACACAAATTAGTTGTTAGCACAACTTATTGTGTATGGATCTCGCTTTTAAGGCCCACGGGTGGGGGCGTGATCACCCACCATAATGGCTTTAAGTGGATGAACCCAACATTTCATAATTCAACCCAGGTTAGAAAAAATGATACAATGAATTAGGGCAAAGTGCAATCCTTTGATTGCTTGCACCATACCTACACTAGGGATGTCTATTCTGGTTATGCTCAACATACACAATAACTTTCATAAGGTTTGATTTGGACTAGAAATTTACTTTCATAATTACCATATTGCCCTCCATGCATGTATTGCTAATATGAATTTAGATCCAAGAAAATATGGGCGCAAGAGGAAAGAAAGGAGTCTTCCCTCCAAAAATTAGATACAGTTGGACATGCAACTATAGATGAAAAGGGCTTAAAGATTGTCAAATTCTATTGCAACTCTCTCCTTTTTCTAATTTTTTTTTTCGAAAACTTAAAAATAAAAAAGACAAAGAAAAAGGAAATAATAGAAAATTTTATCTAGGATTTTCTTAAAGCACCAACTTTATTGGCTTCCATAATCATGTGGCTCCAACCACATTTCATGCTCCTCATTTTCAGCAGCCCCACCACTTTGTCCGTTCCCTCATAAGCATGTGGCACTTGCAATTGCAGGTCTTATTAATACAATCCTAAGAAAAGACAATCCATGACCAAGTTTTACAAGTAATCAACTCTACCCAAAATTATTTTTTGGCTTTATCAATTTTTAAGGGGTAATTAACAAAAACCCGTTCCGGGCTAATTACATGTGGGAAACACATAGGTTTTTGAAAATTGCAAAAACTCCTTAAGTTTTGATTCGTTTTGAATTTTCGCTCTTCATAAGTAAAAAAACATTTTAAATACCTCTGTGATATTTATAGAAATATTTCAATTACCCGGGTCTCTTTGCAATTCTGAAATATCTCTGAGTTTTTTTATAATTAGCCCAAGCCTGAGGGTTTTTTCGGTAATTATCCCATTTTTTATGAATATTGTCCAATGTAAATTTCTTTTAATCATTCTTTTGTCCTGTAAGGAGCAAAAGTGTAATGAAAATGTGATGTGTTCCTTAATGATAACAGAGTTCTCCACAAGAGAACACTTTCTGGCATAAAAGCAGTAAAAAGAAGTTCTACTTTTTCATGTTTCACTTTACATAAATGAAGGAAAAAAGATAGCTCATGGCACTAAAGGCATGTTTGGTAAAGCATCGTGTGTTTAATATTTGGTACATAAAAGGGTCAACAGACACTCATTCCTAAACAAATCAATTGTTTGACTTTGGCATATAAGCAATTAAGCATCTTAGCTTCTTTTAAGAACTTAATGAAGGGTGATTAGAATAAGCATACATATGAGACAACTTAGAAGCATTTGATACCTAATCATTTTGGAGTAAAACATATCTTGACCCTGCTGTGTAACAAAGGACAACCTTTGTATTTATTAATACTTAGCAGAAAAATAAATCAAAATACTTAAAACAGAAAACATAAAACATTCTTATAGGAACCAAAATATTATAGCAAGTGTGCTCCACTTGTATAACATAATATAAAATGCCGGTGAATTTGGTTGAACTTGTTTTAATTAATTATGTAATGTCACATCAAGTTATCTCTAAATATTTGTAGTTATATATTGCCTATAATATATTTATACTTGTTTATGTGATGATAACATCTAATCTAGTTTGACCTAATGTGAATTGGCACTTAATTGAACTCTTTTAGAAATACAATTGACAGACAATTTTTTTTAATTAGAAAATAGAGATAATTACAAAAAGAAAACCTAAGGTTCGGGCTAATTACAGAATACTTTAGAGGTTTCTTAAAAAAAAAAAACCTTGATGTTCGATTCCGCTTATATTTCCTAGGGATGAAATCGACACGATAACACGATATGAATCCGACTTGAAGTTACTGAGAGAAACCCGAACATGAACACGACTAACACGAACCTGACACAATGTTGTCAATTTGTCTCAAGGCATAATACCTTATATTTTATTTAATATTTCATGTATTTTGAAAGATAACCTCGAAATACACCCAAAACTAAACATGAACGCGACTTCGATGATGACCCGAATTGGCTCCCCTAACATTTTCCGCCTTCGTAAGCGAAAAAATAATTCACCTCCCTGATATTTATAGAAATAATACAGTTACCTTCTTAAATTCAATAATTTAAGACATAATCAAACTTGATGGTTTTCTTTGTAATTTTAAAAAATCTCTGGATTTTTTTTTGTAATTAGCTCAAATCTCAGGGTTTTTTTTTTTAATTATCCCTAAAATAATGGGATGAGACATGTAGACAAGAATATGATATGCTGGCTGGCCAAGAAAGGAACCCTTAAATCTCAAAAGGTTGGCAAGAATATAATTTTATGTTAGTTACAGTTAAAATACTCCAAAAGGGTAGTATAGCAGTTAAAAAAAACAACATAAAAATGGAATATTTTTCAGTTTAGGTGGCTTTCAAATTGATGTATCATCTCCCTGTTGCTGGACTTTCCGGCTAAGCATTAATATTCTGACAATTCTTCTACCTTCCATAATTTGCAATTTGTTTTTTGGTAATGGAATCTTGCAGGTGAATGTAGTTTTCATGAAAGAGGGCAAGATAGTCATTTTCCTCCGACACATGAATCTATCTTTCTATCTTGCAGTTTGTTTTTGGCCCACAATTGCTTTATATATTTTTCTTTGAATTTTTTTGCTTTGAAATTTCCCTTGTGTGGTGTTTGCTAAAAATCAGATATGGATTATTTAATAGGTACTAAAAAATATGAATTTTGTTGATGTAGGAAAAAAATTCATGAGGGTTTTGTTTTGCAAGATCCAGTGTC